>OX621235.1:0-419000 GCA_951640165.1 Pseudoips prasinana | reverse complement strand
AATTTTCACTGAAACGATTGTTATTGAAACAGTAACTACTTACTCAATGCATAGGTATCTTTGAAGCCAAAGCAAATTATGTCTTCAAACTCTGTGGGTAAATAATCAAATTGTGAAGGTTTGTGGTCGCGTGCCAGTCTGGGTGGTGTCCGCAGTCAACCAATGTGCACCTTTACGTGAGCTATCGCAGGCGCCCAGTACTCTACTCTGCAGTTGAGCCGGCCGCGGCGCAACCATACCTACACTAAATGTACTTTTATTTGGCGCAAAATCAACTTCAGAGGAAAAAGGTTGCTACCATTTCAACATTAATTTCCCATATACGTATGGTTGATATGTTAGTTCCGGAACTTACAAACTTATCACATCGTATTACAATACACTTACTTACAAGAATGGCAACACACCAAGACGTGAAGTAAAATATTTTTTTAAACTCACCTCAAATAAATTTTCGACATGAAACGTGTGCAATCCACTGCCCGCCGACGAATACCTATTTATATCTAGGTAACATTAACCACGGCCGCCTTGTGCCCACAAGTATTGAGTAAGCACACGAATCAGGCTTCATTTGCGAAAATCCATGTCAATTACAATATAAAAATAGTTAGCAATGTTACTCCGCTAAGTATATCAGCTTAAAGAGCTGGGATGCAATTTGCGCCGCCCTCTGGTCACCCGTTCCGCAAAAAGTATTCCAACGCTCGATATGTTAACTAAGGCTGATTTCAGAGTCGCGCCGGCGAGCGGCGCCGTCCAAACGCGCGCGCTTACAATTACACTAGACAGTAGTTGCGTTTCACAGTCACGCAGTTCTAACGCGCCGTCGGTAGCGCGGCCCGAGCTCCTCTGCTGGCAGCGAGCGTTTCAGAGTGACGCGCCTCGCACGCGCCGCTGCGTACACTTAAAATGGCTGTTGAGACATACTGGCCTCCGGCGCGTGCCGCGCGTGTCACTCTGAAATCAGCCTTTGAGAATGGTCCGTGGAGGACTGAAACACATGTGGGGTGCTGAAACAATTCTGGGGCATGTAACTCGCTTATTTATATTGTTTTCCTCCCAAGTGCATATTTGTGAGGGCAGGAATGCGGTGCAAGTGGCATGCCGGCATTATTAAACTGATATTTAGCTGAATTTATACTTTATACTAAATGTTAATTTTGTATTTTGAAGTATCGCGTAGTAACGAAATCTACACACGTTAGAAAATGGCCAAGTTCGTAATAATAAAGTGTTGGTATAACAGCCGCCCTGTGCCGAGCCACGGGTCGGGTACAAGGTGACCTATAGTACTGCTACTTTTTTTTTACTATAATTATAATGATTACAGAATTTAAAGACGCGTCCACATAATATCGCTGCGTTTGGTGCCATTTTAACATGAACCTACTAGTAGGTAGGTATTATTATTTCACAAAGGGAACATAACGTTAAAGTACATATTATTTCAAAACAATAATTTGAGCGCCACAACACCGGACGGTCCGCCGACGGGATGCTCGCGACACAATAACAGTTTGTAATTATTTCAATAGGACGGAAAATAAGCAAAGTACAAAATAAAATGTATATCAAACCCCCACAAAATATCCCATTAACCTTTACCATTGTTTCTAATCAATACATCACTAACGGCATTAGGATCATCAATTTTTCAACGACCCAGGATTCTAAGGAATGTCTCCGGCTTAACTGGTCAGAGCCTGCGAAACAGAATCCCTTCAAAATTCATCTTTCATTCTTTTGCTATAAGGTCGGTATACACAGTGAGTTTTTATACCCCATAACTCTTGAGTATGAATGAGATCATAATCAAAATATAAATAAAAAAATCAACTGGCAAATAAATTCATTTTCATACAATATTTATATTACAAAGCCCTTACGTGTAATATGACAACATCGCATTTTCTTTAAAAATAAATTTATTACTCGTATTTATCAACGAATTAAAATTAAAAACTGAAGCTACATAATCATGTATTATAAAATAAAGTAATACCGTAAGGTTGTGAGCGGCGAGCCCATCTTGCTCTATAGCAGATTCAGAGGATGACCACTCATTTCCTAAAACCCTGTACACTGTGGCGGTT
Source organism: Pseudoips prasinana (assembly GCA_951640165.1). Taxonomy (NCBI): domain Eukaryota; kingdom Metazoa; phylum Arthropoda; class Insecta; order Lepidoptera; family Nolidae; genus Pseudoips; species Pseudoips prasinana. The sequence goes on along the minus strand of OX621235.1, from coordinate 416,904 downwards.
TAAGCTCCTCACACTTGAGACATCGGTCACAGTAACCCAGCTCTCCGCTACAACTAAACATGTCATCAGCCTTTTCTCAATTAATTTTTTTTCAAATTCTTTCTTTCAATCGGCACCTTAAAGCCAAGGCACATATATTCAAAATAAATAAATCTTTAGTTACTCACTTGTAATTATTTATTTGTTTAAATATCTAAACTGAGAACAAGATGTCACATAAAAATTAAAAGCATATGGTATCTACTTGATATGCCCGTGGCAGGAGATGTTGGATAATAATTAGCACTGCAAAGTTCAGTCGACATCCAATATTAAGAAACTAATGTTGAATCATCTATTGTGCATTCAACATTAAGGTGATAACTACAAAACTTTCCAGTAGAGCTTCGGCAGGCTGCTTCAGGAGCAGGTACCACCTCAATATTCACGTATAAAAACGAACAATCAATAAATCTAGCTTCTACAATCCCGAAAAAAGCAATAGGTCCACGAAAGTCGCTATAAAAAGAGAAACACATTAAATAATTAGCAAAATTTGTTTGTAGAATACTTGCATTGCTAGCAAAAAGGGCATTTTGTGCTGTTCTCAGCCCAAAACAGCCGACTACTACTGTATATACCTGATACTAACTGTAATATAATTATGCTAGCTTTTCCCGGGTTATGTCAAGCTATGAACGAATAAATCTTTCTTTTTTTGTTTCGTCCCAGTCGGTGCAGCATGAGGTTCCTGCCGATAGCCAAGCGAAACAAACCGACAGAACAAACGTAACCAACCGGGCCCCTAACACAAGTGCCTGAGAATCTAGGCTTTTATTCACTTTTTTAGTCTTCGGGGTTTTTGTTGTAATTTATTGACGTGTGACATCTTTCCACTGGACAAGGACCTCCCCACAGATCTCCCCGCTGCCTGTCTTGCGCTACCCGCAGCCAGGGGCTTCCAGCGACCCTCACAAGTACATCGGTCCATCTTCCGGTTCGTGGTCGCCACTCGAGAACCTTTCTGCCCCAGCGGCCGTCGGCTCTACGAGCTATGTGCCCTGCCCACTTCCACTTGGCTATTCTTCGGGCTATGGCGGGTACTTTGGTTCGCCTGCGGATCTCAGCATTTCTGATTCGTTCTCGCAGGGCAACTCCAAGAATAGCCCTTTCCATTGTTCTTTGGGTGACCTTGAGCCACAGAATAAATCAGATATGTTTAAAACATATTGAAGAATAGCACATTAGCATGGTTACATATTGTAATGTCAGAAAACATAATGCCTTTAAATAAATAAAATTCGTGAGCCCTAAATATGTAATTACCCGAAATCGAAATACCTTATATTTAAAAGCACAAGTACGTACGTATAATACAAATGATTTAAAATAGCTCACGGTCGAATACTCGAACCCCAAAAATTAAATTTACTTAACGCTAAAATATTCAACCATAAAAAAACTTGGGTTAGTTTAGGTGAGAACTGTGACCGCCGAGCGCTAGATACAGTAGGTATTGTTGGTGAAGATTGTGATTGTTTCTAGCGCCAATCGTCACCAACAATAGTGTATCTAGCTAGATTTTTATTTTTTTTTATTTTTACTTTATTGGGACATAAAACAGTTACACATTAGGTATAGTTAAATTATTTAAATATAAATTTTAAGAATAGGTAAACGTGTAACCCACACCAATGTCCGCGAATTAATGTTAAAAATAGGTAGTAATAAATGCGTGCATTAATTAAGCAGAGAAGTACCTATGTAGGTACTAGTGAGTAGGTATTAACTATAACTATTTTAGTAGTTCAGTAGCCATTTTTTTGAACTTAAAGTGCGATAGTGCAAAAATGTCCAAATCGTGGAAGTGTGTGTTATACGTTTCCACAATGCGTCGGAGAGGCACCCGTGCGCCAGCGTGTGTTCTGCACCGCGCGGTGTGGAACAGCCGGGGCACGCGTGCCTCTCGACGCATTACAGTTCTAGGTACAATATAACATAAGTTGTTAGTGATGTCAGTGCAATCAAACTTGTTATTACAAAGACCATGAAGCATCATGACCATCAGTAAACTACGTCTGGACTGTAAGCTCTGAAGTTTATAGCGTTCCAATAAATCTGTGTATGGTATTCTAGACTTAGTGCATCTATAGTGCATAGATCGTAGAAATTTTTTTTGAACAATTTCTAGTTTTTTTATGTAAACGTCAAAAATAGGGCTCCAAATCGGGACTGCGTATTCCAATTGAGAACGTACTAAGGTTTTATATAAAAGTAAAAATGTCGACGGTCTTTTAAAGTCAGATGACGATCTCATTATAAATCCAAACATACGATACGCTTTATTAATGACATTATCTATGTGACAGTCGAAGTGTAATTTTGAGTCGATTAAGACCCCAAGATCTCTAATACGGTCGACTCTTTGTAGACTGATATCACATAGATTATAATCGAATGTTATAATGTTTCTGTTTTTTGTGAAAGTAATTATATTGCATTTGGGTAAGCTGAGCTGAAGTTTATTTTGTAAACAGTATCGAGAAAGTCTATCTAGGTCTTCCTGTAAAAGTAGGCAATCTTGTATGGTTTTGCATGTCTTGTAAATTTTGATATCGTCGGCGTACATTAGAAATTGGGAATGGATGAAACATGTTTTAGTGTCATTAACGAATAAAGTATACAATAGTGGCCCAATTATTGAGCCTTGGGGCACACCAGATGTGACGATAATTGGGTTAGATTGGAAGCCATTAATAACCACCTTTTGTGATCTATTAAATATGTAAGCCATGAACCAACGCAATAGGTTGCCACGGATACCATTATAAGCAATTTTATCTAGTAGCAATTTATGGTCCACCTTGTCGAAAGCCTTCCGAAAATCGGTGTACACAGCGTCAACCTGAATCTGTCCATCCAGATATTGGGTTAGAACTGTGACCATAGATGGTCACAGTTCTAACCCAAATTGTTTCCTTTTGGCCATTTGGACCTCGTTATTTTATGTTTCGATATGTTTAGGATTATGATATGCACCCGTATTTATTGTATTCTATTTTTGGTTTTGTAATTTAAGGATAATTGAAAATTTGATAACTTACACATTCAGAATTTGGAAATCTGAGATCAAAGTTATTAGTATTTAAACTTTCGGAATTGTACAGCAAGATGTAATACTGGGTTATCTGGAAATCGAAATACTATTGGTATTTTGGGCTCATACAATTTAAGTAAAGACATTATATTTTCTGACATTACAATATGTAACCTGTTGCATGTATACCTGTGATATTTTGTTTTTATTTCATAAATATTGGTAAGTACCTAACATGGCGAAGCATTTGGATGGATCGGTGAAGGGTAATGTGTCTATTACAGTATTGTACGCCAAACGATACTAAAGGAAAGAAAATATTTTCTGTACGTTATATACTTATAGTACGTCCGATATAAGTACACAGGTTACTTGTGGAACACTTACGACCTCGCGCGACTAGAAAGCTAAAACCATACGTAACAACTTTTGTTATACTAGTTCGGACATAACACAACACATAAAAAATGATTTTACAAGTTTTTGTTATACTGTGGTGACATTTGCAGATCTATGTTTCATTCATAAACGAAAGAAGTTCGACTCGTGCTGGTCATAATAATAACATTCTTTTCGCCATGATAATTATCTAGTTAATTTCACGGCACCGTGTAGGTTAAGTTGGAAACCGAGATGAATATTGGCGGTATGCCGTAACATTACGCGGCGGTACCCGCGCAGTCGGCGCACGTCGCTGCGGCGCGCGGTCCCCATCGCTCTAGTTCATGGACAATGCCCATTTTCATTAGTGCGTTGTATTGTTGTGGCTCGTTCTGACGCCGTTCTCGTGGTGGGGGAACTGTCGCGCCAGAGTGGTGTTGATCTTCTTCGTGAGAATTTTGAGCATTGTTTACTAGCTTCACCTTACTGTAGGGTTTTAGTAAATATGACTTTAATGGTAATGCTGCGTCAGCGAACATAGTATAGGATACTGACATAAGGGTTCATTTTGTGAAACATTTAGTTCCTGTCGATTTTTCAAGGTCACTGTTCCTACCGAACGCTCCTACATCTACCACGATAAACTGGTAACGAGCATCGCCACGAGCCAGTAGCACAGTGGAATGTTCTCGTTTGTTATTGTAGAAGTAGAACCTGCATTGATTGGGCAAGTTATGCGTTTCTCATCCAAAGCTCCCAGACAATTTGGAAGATGCCAACAACCTTCACGATGCTTGTTCCGCTAGTTGCGGCATTACAACGGGCGACACATTGTTCTAGATTGCTTCGCAAACTTCTTCAACTATTGCCTTTATTGTAGATACGCCCATGCCATTGAACGACATTAATCGTTTAATACATAACGATTAATACATAAACTTATTGTTACAGTTAATGGTAGCAAGGATGACTGGACTTAATCACAAAATCACTTAGCCAGTGTACTAAAACGCAGGAGAAATTAAAAAAGGGGTCAAGCTGCTACGACAGTTTCACCTTGGGAATATGAAGACGAAATGAGCTTTTTGTGCCCGATTATGGAATCTCGAAACACCAACACAAATATAGTTTCTCCGCCTGAACCAGTCGAGTCACCATCAAGACCGGCATTGGAAAGTCCTCCAACTATTCCGTATCATAGAAATGAGGCGCAATGTTCAATCAGGAGTTCCACTTCATCCGGTCAATATAATGGCAAGGCCGGCAAGCTGGCAAGGCGGCAAGGCCGGCAAGCTGGCAAGGCGGCAAGGCATGCAGGAGATTTATGAACTTATGAAATCATCAAATGATTTCACAATTCAAAAACAAAACGCAAGATCTAGAACGCAATATCTCTGCCGAGATATGGATGAAAATGATCTATTCTTTGAGTACGAGTACAGCGGTGAAAAGTGTTTCGGTTCTGAAACAAACTAAAGCAAACTAGATTTGCACCCTGCAGGGTCTCAGCCACCAATCCGCTAAATATAACAACAACAGACCGATAGTTTTACAGACTCCAACCCTGCAAGCTTATTCCACCACGACAATTAATTTCCCCGTCACAAGTATCACCACCAAATAAAGAATACCAACAGTATATTTGTTCAGCCTTTCATGCATCTATAGATTCCCATCGAAATGCATCACCTTGGCCATCCACATCGATACGCACACAGCCCGCCGCGCACAGGGGCTCGGATTCTGACCACAGTGGACTTAGGGCCCAACGTCAAAAATTCGGGCTGGAAAAATCATACGGGCAGATAAAGGTCCGTTCATTAACGTTTGTTCTAGCACTTTTCACGAAATCGTTAAATTACGCCAGCAAAAAATATTGAAAAACAATATATGGAGAAAAACTCCTCGCCGCCAGTCTCCCCAAAACTGTTAACAGAATGAAGCCAATATCTCCTTTTTTAAGAAGAATCGTCAATAGAAGAAATTGAACATCTTCATCAAAATCACCGTCAGTATCAGATGATCACATTTTAAAGCACGTATGGACACCACAACCCTCACGCGGGGAATGATTGCGAAATGCGCCACAACACGACCCCCCAGTATAACCACTGCGCCACAACTCGAGCCCCCAGTATAACCAGTGCGCCACAACACGACCCCCCAGTATAACCACTGCGCCACAACACGACCCCCCAGTATAACCACTGCGCCACAACACGACCCCCCCCCTTGTATAACCACTGTGCCACTACACGACCCCCCCAGTATAACCACTGCGCCACAACACGACCCTCCAGTATAACCACTGCGCCACAACACGACCCCCCAGTATAACCACTGCGCCACAACACGACCCCCCAGTATAACCACTGCGCCATAACACGACCCCCCAGTATAACCACTGCGCCACATCACGACCCCCCAGTATAACCACTGCGCAACGCTACAGAAGGGGCCCCGCGCCGCGGCGATTACATTATTACTAATTTTTGTATGAAAATAAAATTTAACCAATTATCTAAAGTTGTAGAACTAAGGTTGTTGTTTACGGTGAGAGCTATCTAGTTCTGCGAGGGTGTTGGTGTTGTACAAGTAGCCCAGTAGTTGTACAAGGTCTGATGTGAGTAGTGGACGGAAGGTAAGGAGCTTAATAGCCCATGGAACTAAACGACGAGTAGCAAATACACAAACAATTAATATGAACTCCCCACACAAGAATAACGATGAGCCGATGCGTTATGTCCGGGACGCCACCAAATTATTTCCCTTATGTCACAAATTGGGTTTGTTTAGTTAGTTCAGTTTCACAAGCAGATGGCGCTCTTTGAGTTACCTCTACCAGATATGTTACCCCTTGTATATCAGTAATATAGATCTATGTAAATATAAACAAAACTATCTGAAGGTGGAATAGTTTGAGATGTCCCCTTCCCGGCCGCCACGCCCGTATGCCCGCACAGGCCGACACACCAGTGCTGCAGTGCGGCGGGAAGATACTCCGTAGGAACTTACTAGTAACTAATGCAACGTTAACACCAAAAAAGGTTTATCATATTTCTTATAATAGCGGCAAATACTTAAGTATATTTTAGCTACATCATAATTTGTATTAATAGTGTCCCCACCGAGAGCTGCGAGCGACGAGCCTTCATAAATAATTAACATCATTAAAATATAATACAACATGTAACACCCGAGTGACGTCACGCGCGGCCGGCGCGCCCCCTGACCGCGGTCCCGACCGGTCCCGGTCCCGGTCGGGCCGGCGCGAAGCGGTCTGCCGCCCGAACCGATATCTAAGCGGAAACAAAACAGAGTCGGGGCGGAGGCGCGGCCTACGCGTTGAGGTCCATGTCGGCGAAGAGGTCCCCGCGCGTGGCCACGGTGAGCGCGTAGTGCGCGTGCAGCTGCTGCAGCAGCTCGCGCTCGTCCAGCATCTCCAGCGCCTCCACGCGCGCGCGGTCGTCGTCGGGCAGCGCGCGCCACACCGTGTCCATGTCCCAGGCGCGCGCGCCGTCCCAGCCCAGGAGCCGCAGGCGCCGCGCGCCGGCCGCGGGCGCCAGCGCCAGGCGCTCGGCGCCCAGCACGCAGCCGCGCGCCGCCAGGTTGCGCAGCATGACGGCGCCGAACTGGTCACCCAGGTTGCACTGCTCGTACAGCAGCAGCGCGGCGCGCGGGAAGCGCTCGGCCAGGTGCTGCAGCAGCGCGTCGGCCGCGTCGGGCCGCAGGTACGGCAGCACGCACTCGGCCAGCAGCAGCGTGGGCAGCGGCGCCGCCACCGCGCCGCCCAGCTTGCGCTGCACCTCGGCCAGGCAGCGCAGGTCGCAGCCCAGCAGGTGGTAGCCGTCCGCGTGCAGGTCGCCCGAGCGGATCAGCACCTCGCCGTCTGCGAACCAACCGAGCGTCCCGTCACTTGCGATATTCGTTATTATCATAAAGGAAATCATTTCAGGAAACCGACGTCATATATACCTTTATATAAATGTTACACCACACCAAAAGACACGAATAGGCCTAATGGTTTCATAATTCAACAAAAAAAACTTTTAAGTACATACAGACCCTATAAATTATACATATAAACATTTAAAAATCATTATCATTATAATTTTTAACATACATAAATATGAAGAAAACCGATCATTTGTGATAGGTACATGATACAATCCATTAAGAACTACGCCCTACAAAACCTACTGTTGGAATACAATGTCACCTGCATTTTTCTTGTATATGCCAATAGTTCAATATAAAATATCTACATCCACAAGACGCCCATTATACAATCCACAAGACCATCTCAAGAATGTGTTTTACATAATTTGAACTATATCCAGGCACTAAACTATAAAAAATATAGAAACTATTGTAATAACGTGATACAAAACCTTAAAAACGCTTACCACAAAGAGTTATTAGATAACTCTAGGGGTGACTGCAACAAAACGTGGGCGGCAGTAAAAACCATTTGTAATTTCAAAAGAAAGAAATCCAACAGCACATCTTTGTTAAGTACAAATCCAGATCCGACTATATCTTTAAACATGGTCAATAAATATTTTGCTAATGTAGGGGTAGAGCTTGCAGAATAGACCTTGTTACGATTAAACACAACTGAGTCGCAGCTAGCTCATATGGTACCAAATTTAGATAACACTGCTTCATCTCCCACACAGTCATTTTTCATGACCCCAGTCGATGAAATGGAAGTTAGTGCTGTCATTGCCTCTCTCAAAAATGATTCCGCCCCGGGATGGGATGGAATTACAAATCGTGTCCTTAAATTAGCACGGCACTGTCTAGATAGACCTATCTCTCACTTGTGCAACTTAAGCATATGGGCTGGCACAGTTCCTGTACAATTAAAAACAGCCAATATATGTCCGATTCACAAATCAGGCGATGTGACAGTTGTGTCCAATTACCGACCAATCTCACTATTGACGTCACTGTCTAAAATACTTGAGAAACTGGTTAACAAGAGACTATTGACGTACTTGGAGAAGAAACAATTATTAACAGACAACCAGTATGGCTTTCGGAATGGCAGGTCAACGGAGGATGCAGTAACTAGCCTAGTCGAACATATTATTAGTAAACTTGATAGTGGAAAAAAGTGTCTCGGTGTCTTCCTTGACCTCGCCAAAGCCTTCGATACCGTGTCCAGGCCTATACTTCTAAAGAAAATGGAACTTTTGGGTATTAGGGGCACTGCCTTGGAATGGTTCAGGTCCTATCTCACTGATCGTGTACAAAGGGTTCGCCTGGGTGAATATCAGAGCTCCTTAGCGAAAGTGAAGTACGGGGTACCCCAAGGGAGTGTCCTCGGTCCTACTTTGTTTCTCTTGTACGTCAATGGTATCTGTTCACTAAATCTCCCTAATGCTCAAATCTCAGCATACGCGGACGATACAGCCATAATTTTCCACGGTGATACCTGATGATACCTGGGAGGAAACCTATAATGCCGCAGAAGCTGGAATGAAAACTGTCTCTAATTGGTTACAGCACAATCTCCTTACCCTAAACGTCGGAAAAACTAAAATAGTCAACTTCTCAATAACCAGAAAAACCGCAGCTCCCACAAATTCGGCACTAAAATTTCACCAATGCAATGATGGTTCGAGTGGCAACTGTAGGTGTCCTGAATTTGAGCAAGTTAGTAGCATAAGGTACCTTGGCATAATCATTGATAAGCACTTGACGTGGAGAAATCAAATAGAATCAGTAGCTTCTCGCGTCAGGAAACTTCTCTACGTATTTAAAAGACTTGGACATATAGCAGACCATAAGATCCTCAAAATGACCTACTTTGCTTTGTGTCAGGCAATATTAAATTACTGCATCTTAATATGGGGTACAGCTGCAAAAAGTTATTTTATAACAATAGAACGAGCTCAAAGAGCTATACTAAAAGTGTCTTACAAACTAGGTATTCGCTACCCTACAGATGCGCTGTATCAAAAGATAGGAGTGCTAACAGTGCGCCAACTGTATATTCTGACAGTCATCCTTAAGTTCCACAAAACGGCATTAGTTACTAAGGTTACTGACCAACGTTCACGCAGAAAAGAAACCTGGCACAGAGGCTCTTCCAAACTAAAGTTCGGCAATAAAGCTTTTACCTGTGTTGGACCCCGATTGTATAAAATGGCTAACAGTAAATTGAACATACTGCAACTAACCAAGTTCGCATGTAAAAAACTAGTTAGTGATTAGCTCTTACGACTAAATTATATAGAAACCGAGAAAATCATAACTAATAACTAACTTGCACATGACTTCACCTATACATTGAAGCGTATGAGATGTGGTTTGGAAGAATTAAATAACACAAATCATAAACTTACAAATTTATTTAAAACAAAAGTATGGTCATGGGTTATAAGCCCGTCATTTATTATGCCCTATGGAGGTAGGCGCGCCAAGTTCTCTCCTGGCTGGCTTCGTCGCTAACGGAGATGTCGCGGAGTTCCAGGAGGATTACGCAGGCCGGAGGATGACCCACAGGGATTGGGCTGGTCTGAAGTGTGGCTTCGTCGCTAACGGTGACGGATGTTGAGATACAGTTGCAATTCGTACTTTGGACCCTCGTAGGCCGAACTTTGGACCCTGGGAATTGAAGTCCACTAAATAAAATATTCTTTTAAATAAAACCTCTCCTGTCTGTGACCGCGTAATGGTGATGAGGAAGCGGGAGTACTAATTACGCATATGGCGAATGTGTGCAAATGTCACAGGCAGAAGCGGAGTTTACAAATTTAAGTTTGTTATAAAAATGTTATAGAACAATGGTGTGAAGCACCGCACATAAAATAAATTTAGTGTAGGCATAAGGCACAATATGAAGTTGACGTGGTATTTGCCACAAGGTCAAATAAAGGTGGCCGGTACACGTTACAATACCCTACTTGAGTGAGAACTAAATAATAAGCAACACTTACCCAATATGGGGTTAACACTGATTGAAATTAACTTGTTAAACTAATAACTATTTGTGAATGAAGATTCACTTCAACTTGAAGATGTTACACGACGCGACTAAGAAAAATATAACGTTTCTTTTTAAGTGAGTGCGTACGTGCTATCGCAATGAATGCAATCTGAGTCTGACCTCCCAACGTTCGCTAAATCCCCGCTCGGCGGCTCACGCTTCCCAACCGGTTTTGCTTAGCGACCGCTCGGCGGCTACCGAACTGGTTTAAAGCGGCGGAGAATTAATACTAAAATGAACTAAGGAGCGTTGAATAGAAATACAACGTTACAATACCCCCGCGCTCAGTCAAGGATTTTACCGCTTCTAAAATCGTAAAATCCGCATTAGAACTCTGTGGAACTACTTGTTTACTCTTACATAATCATCTATCATACATCACGCAATCATAAAACCAGCAGCAGTTATAGTTCATTAGGACTAAAATAACTGTCGCTTACGTACAGAAAATGGTAGGTAACTCGTTGAATTAACGTGATACCTTACAAATAGTTGTTCTAGTAAAGGGTGGAAGTAGAGCGAAAGGAATAATTAGGTTGTGAAAAGAAAGAAAAAAAAAATTAATTTACTTCTTGGCTATTAATTTTAAGTCTTTTATGTGCCAAGAACCTAAATTTTTACCAGACATATCTTGGAGAACATAAACTAGCGGAGACTTTTTCTCGATAATTTTTGCTTTTATAAATTTGGGAGCTAATTTCTTAGAAAACCGACTCTCTTTATCACTTAAAAAATAAGCGCGTTTCATGACTACGTCACCTACGTCAAACTCGGCAAACTTGCGACGCAAATTATAATGTGACGTATTCTTTACATGAGCCTGCCATAGCTTTGCTTGGACACTGTCAAAGATTGTCGATAAACTACCTAAGTTTTCTGCGTAAATATCTCGGGGCAAAAACAGTATTTCACTACCAAGGTCATGATCAATGTAATGAGAACCGCATGTGACTAGTTCGCGACCAAAAACCAAAAATGATGGTGTAAAACCTGTAGCCTCGTTTACGGAGTTATTTATCGCAAACTGTACTTTTGGGATGAACAAGTCCCATGATCTGTGGTCATTATCCACATACGTAGATATGCAGGTTATAATAGTTCTATTATACCTCTCGACTAAATTTACCTGTGGAGTATATTTAGGAGTATAATAGACATTTGGAATGTTATACTTCTGGAATAGTGCCTCTGCTACCTTGCCAGTAAACTGGGTTCCATTATCCATTAATACAGTTTGAGGTATGCCATGAAATAAAAATACGGATTCCTCTAAAATTTTCGTTATTATATCTGAAGTAGCTCTTTTAATCGGAAAGATTAAACAAAATTTTGAAAAACAACAAGTAATCACAAGAATAAAATTATTTTGTTTTTTAGAAGTAGGAAGAGGTCCCATAAGATCTATAGAAATCATTTGGAATGGTCGTGAACACTGTTTAGGACGACCCATTTCTCCTAAAACTTGATGATTTTGTGACTTGTATGCTAAACATTTATCGCAACCACTAATAAACGTGACGACATCTTGGTACATGCCTGGCCAATAATACTTTAAAGCTAAACGTCGGCACGTTTTAAATATCCCCATATGTCCAGCCGTAGGCTCGGAATGGTTCTCGTTAATGATGTCCGTACGGAATTCAGACGGCACGACCTGCTTCCAGGAAAATTCTGAAGTTAGTTCATGTTTATTTTTGGATAATCGAAAAAGGTAATTGTTTTTAATTATATAATTTGGGAATTTAGAAGCGTCATTTAGACAGCCATTGAAAATGTTATTGTACCAGCAGTCTTTAGTGTCCAAATAAGAGTTGGAAGTACTGATGGCACTAACTGGAACGATTCTAGAGAGCGCGTCTGGAATTACGTTATCTACGCCTCGGCGATGTTTAATAACAAAATTAAAGGCTGATAATCGGACACCCCATCTTGCTAACCGACCAGTAGGATTGCTCAATGAAAGAAACCACTTTAACGCACTATGATCTGTATACACCGTGAATTGCTGACCGTTTTCAATATAGCAACGCCAATGTTCAAGTGCAATGATGACAGCAAGTGTTTCACGCTCGGTTATGCTATAGTTTTTCTCTGCTGCGGTCAGTGACTTACTCATGTAGGCAACCGGATGTTCTTTGCCATCAATCAACTGAGTAAGCATTCCACCCACGCCATAACTACTAGCATCCGTATGCACTTCGAAAGGTTTGTTATAGTCGGGACAGGATAAAACAGGTGCGGAAACCAGACATTCCTTAAGCTTCTGAAAAGCAGAATCAGCTTCAGGAGTCCATTTAAAAGAAGGTGCACCTTTCTTGGAAGATGTCAACTTATTCAAGGGGCCAGCTATGGTACTAAAGTTTGGGACGAAACGCCTATACCACGTCGCCGTTCCAAGGAAGCGTTTAAGGTCCTTACGACAAGTAGGTGTCGGATAATTCAGTATAGCTTCCACCTTGTCTGGATCTGTACGTAAGCCAGAATGATCCACAACGTAACCGAGATACTTAAGTTCCGGACTGAAAAAATTGCATTTCTCTAGGTTAATAGTTAGGTTTGCCTGTTTCAACTTATCCAGTACACGCAAGAGTAAAGTCACGTGACTATTAAAATCCTTGGAGATTATGATAATGTCATCCAGATAAGCGAAGACATTGAGGTCAAAACCCGAAAATAGCATATCTACAAGTCGTTGCTGCGTTGCAGGTGCATTTGTCAAACCAAATGCTGTTCGCTTAAAACGATAAGTTCCCTTACCAGGAACGTAAAATGCTGTTTTATCGCGATCATCTGGTGCTATTGGAATCTGCCAGAACGCTTTTGATAAATCAATGCTAGACAAGTAGCGTGCGTCTCGCAGATTATCCAGAATCTCGGAGATGTAAGGGAGATTATAAGCATCGCGTTTTGTGACGGAGTTCAATTTGCGACTATCAAGGCAAAACCTAGGTTGGCCGTTTTTCTTCGTAACAATGAGAACAGGAGATGACCAAGGGCTCTCGCATGATTCAATCACGTCGATTGAAAGCATCTCCTCAACTTGTTCTAATAAAATACGTTGCTTCTCAGGAGACAAAACGCGATGCTTTCAATCGACTTAAATCGAAATTAACTTGTTAAACTAATAACTATTTGTGAATGAAGATTCACTTCAACTTGAAGATGTTACACGACGCGACTAAGAAAAATATAACGTTTCTTTTTAAGTGAGTGCGTACGTGCTATCGCAATGAATGCAATCTGAGTGTGACGTCCCAACGTTCGCTAAATCCCCGCTCGGCGGCCCACGCTTCCCAACCGGTTTTGCTTAGCGACCGCTCGGCGGCTACCGAACTGGTTTAAAGCGGCAGAGAATTAATACTAAAATGAACTAAGGAGCGTTGAATAGAAATACAACGTTACAACATGCACACATAATATATGTATTTACCTGCACTCACATATCCACACCCCACACATGCACACTCCTGCACACACACAAACTCTCTCTCACACACACACACACACACATGTAGTACAAACAATGATCTATACAGTACTCAGAATTTAGATGTAATGTACCAAAACTTAATTTTAATTATTTAATTCTGTAACCTGAAGAATATTTTTGAAGCACATTTTTATTGTAAAACAATCCTAGACGGACGAGACTGGATCCTGCAACACAGGGTATCCTAGTGCGGGTTCCAGTGTCACCTTAAATATCTAAGTGCAACCATTTATGAAACAATAAATTTTATTTTATTTTATTTTTAATTTTAAAACTAACTACTAACTCCTCTAAACACCATTAAAGAGGATCTACAGAGGATATATACTAGAAGCTACAGGAAACATAGAACAGGCAAGATAAATAAATAAAATAGCCTTTATTTACAGACTAGCTGTACACTACGCGCATTGCTATGTCACTAACTAAAATAAATTTGAAGGAAAGACATAAGCTTTGCAGCCTTCATTTCCATTGTTCAGTTGTCATTGTTTGCTGATTTCATTTCTGGCCATACAAATAAATATGATCTAATAATGAGGAGATGAGATGTTACAAAAGCCACCAAATACCTTTACTGGTACTGGAGAATGAACCCCAAACATGGTAGTATCTATAGTACATTGTTTGTAATACGGGTTGAACTAATTGCAACATACAGAATCTCTTAACTCTTAATCGGTCACAGCTTATGTTTATAGTTCTTTATTTTAGCTCTTTTCACAACACAAAAAAGTTTAAAATGAGGTGGTAATGTGAGTGAGACTATTAGACCCTTGTTCCATTAAGGGTTAATAATTTTTGAGAAAATAATGATAACAAAACTTAAGCAGATGCAGATTCTACACAACATAACATTTTACATCATAATCAGTGATGTGCTGCGTCACACATACTATTGGGGAAAGCTTAATATAACATCATAGATATGTAACAGCATACCTTCATTTGATATCTTCTCTAGTAGTTGTTTGTTTCGTTTGATGATGTGACATTTCTTAGCAGTCACGGAAGGGAAATCAAGCTCAATGAAGTTGGCGACTGCCTGCGTTGAGTCCTTCAACCTCCAATACAGAGTGTCAAACCCACAGCCAAGGTTAATGATCTGACACTTGGTGCCGCAACGCTTGAAACACAATGTTTGAATTAATTGGCCCCATTCTTAAAAATGTAAGCACAGACCTCTTCTAAGAAGGAGCAGTAATTCTGGCAAATGTCCTTAAACATACACTGACAAAAAAAGGAGAGAATGTCTAAAAAACAAGATGGAGCCACCAGACAGATATATAGGATTTGCCATGGTGGCTTGTTAAATAGTAGTATTGTTAGCTAAGGCCCATGTAAAAAAAAAAGATACTATCAAAATACTGCAATAACTGTTGATACAATGACATTGACATTCGACATTGTAGATGCAATTTCCAAGTGCCAACACCATGTGTGGTGTGGAAGTGACTATGATCTTGTGCCAACACTTAGTAGGTATTTGGTTTCCATTAAAGTTGTATTATCCCAACCACTCCGTATTTAAATATGAATATACATAAATAGAGAGATCCTTTCATCTCCTATTAGATTTTTTTAGATTATTAGAAGTAGATGTTTTCAAAACTCTGAAATATGAACTTTTTTATTTTAACATCAAGTATTCTATAGCATTAAAATAGAGGAATAGAATGTTTTTCAAAAAGTATTCCTCTGTTTTGAAGTTATAGAACAAAAAGTTGTACTCAGTCAAACAGGATAAATATATTGGACACAAATAACACAATCTTTCAACCCCTATATCACCCTAATGGGGTAAAATGTAGTCAGTGGGTCGCCATAGGGGCAGAGTTGACTAACAGATATATGTCAATTCATGTATCTTCCAGCCAATCTTATTGGTGGAACTGTATATGTACATAATTGTGCAGATTGTAAACCGCCATATCGCCAAAAGGATGACCATGGCTATCAAGAATACGCTGTAGGCAGAGGCCAGCTCAAACTGAATGCGTTAATTATGAGCTCACCTCCAGAAACTGGTGAATAAACATCTCCATGGCGCGCACCCTCGCGTAGTAGCCGCGACTGATCTCGGGCGCCTTGCGCTCGACGTGCCGCGCGAAGAAACCAATGTAATCGTCTTTCCAGTAACCCAGCTCTACCGCGGCCCGCTTGCACTCCGTCGCGTCGGTGTTCGTCGCAATAATCGCCTCGTCTTCTGCCGTCCATGATTTTATGTTATCCATCTTGACAAATTCACACTTTAAATCCGTAGTACTATATAATACATTACAGACTTCCCGTTATAAGTACTTTAGAATGGTCTTAAAAGCTATAGGTAAAATATATTTTAGCAAAATATTTATGTATTTGTCACTATAGCCGATGTATAGATAAATTATGACACTGACAAGTGACAAGTTCAAGTGACCAAGACTATAATTATTTTTTAATTTATTTATTAACCATGGATACTATATCCTTCAAACGTAATTACATCAATGGTGTTTCCTACCGACCGCTTTGCATGATTGCTATGTGTTATTGGAACGAAGTTCCTTAACGCGCGTTGTGAAAGGGGGCTAGACGGAAAAAAATCTTACGAAAAGCTGTCACGACACTTTTTGCAGCTGTGCGGCGTGTGCATGTTTCTCTGTCTGTCTCTCTCTCTCTCTCTCTTTTAGAAAGCAAGCCCGATATTTTCATTTCTATTTCGCATTGAACAGTGTGGTGTCGCGACGATTATTTTTGTTGAGTGTATAGAGGTTTTTTGTACATAATAAATAATAAGAAATAACTTCGTTCCATCCGGGTGTCCCCTGACATCTCTCAAGTTTTTATATATCTATATCTTTATACTCAGCAAATAGTCAATAGGTAGGGCAAAATTGTCTAAATTCTCGAAGGGCAAAAGTGCTGATTTAATACTTTTTGTTTATTTGTACAAGCATGTAAAAACACAAATCAAAAACTATTTGTTTTAAATTACATTCTCTTCATATGAACTTGACGTATAGTAAAATAGCTAATTTCTTGAAGTTATTGTCAAAATTATAACAAACTTTGTATATATTCGCAGTTTTATATATACCTACATTTGTTACTACATCTTGCCTGAATGGTTCTGTCCATGTTGAGGTAAGAATTCAATATTATTCTTATTATGACGGACCTTGTGTGTAAAGTAAAAAATAAAAATAATTTTTTTTGGACGGACATAACAACTAATTGATACAATCACAAAAAAATAAATATTAAAAAGCTTATATTACAAGTAATCCGTTCTATCTCAGCATTGGCTGTAGCAATATTGCGACAGACAGCGCTAATATTCTGATTACATTCAACCAGTGACATCCACGGAGTGTTAACTCTCATTAAATATTACAATCATATAACAAATATTTGATAAGAAAAGTGCATAAATAATAAACTAATTAATAATTTAATTTCATGAAGAAGATAAAATAGATATAAGTTTAATCACAAAAAAGGGGAAATGAGACTTATGCAATTAAAATAAGATAAAATTATTAAATTAGGTACTTCATTAATTTATTATTAAATACACATTTCACACACTAACATAATAATATGTTTCGTACTGCTCTAGCCGAGACGTTGCTGTTGTCAACGCGACAATAATCAATATAAAAGTTCACTGTGTACATACAACAAATCTAACTCCTGCCTTTTGCAGAGATCTATATTATATCTCACGAAGAGGAGGAGGAATGTATTTCCATATCTTCGAAGCTGAAACTTAAAACTACTGCGAAATACAGCGATCTTAAGCCTCGGGGCGGACTTTTGTCGTCTCACTTGATCCCGGTGCGGCATTCACTTAGATATGTAATTAATAATATCCTGGGACATTATTTACACACGGCCATCTGATCCCAAACTAAGCAGAGCTTGTATGAAGTTGTATGTAAAACTATGGACACCAACCAGATAACTGATATATTACTTTTCTTTCGTAAATATCTACTTATATTATAGATAAATTGCACCGAGACTAAGACAAACAGACATGTTTATGCACAAAAATATCTATCTTGGGTGGGAATCAAACCCACGAGCGCCGGCGTGAAAAGCAAGCATTTGCGAACCATGCCAACAGGCCCGTCTAATGCAAAAACAAAGCCTGATATAACTTAGCAATCTGATATTAATATGGTTTCGGGAGTCAAGAGTTACCCTGTTGTGTGTAGGTACCTAAATATCTGTACCTAGAAATAATTATATATTACCCCGTATCCTTAACCTCTAGACAACTTACACGTGATACCTGGGTAGC
The DNA here is from genome assembly GCA_951640165.1 of Pseudoips prasinana. Lineage (NCBI taxonomy): Eukaryota > Metazoa > Arthropoda > Insecta > Lepidoptera > Nolidae > Pseudoips > Pseudoips prasinana. Next base: position 398,672 of record OX621235.1, on the reverse strand, counting down.
GCTAAACGGTAGGAATATTTAAGTGAGGTTGGACATAGCATTTTTCTTTTATTTGCTTTATGGACAGCCCAAGGCTAGCTGTCACAGCGAAAGGCTGTCCTCCAAAAACCACTACCAGTCAAATACCAGACTGGACGTACCATACCATATACCTACTCGACGTGCTTTCTAGAAACAAGAACAGCTGTAGCCTCAGCAAAGGCTGTTTGTTTTGTACCTACGAAGAAGTCCTTATCGTATCGATAAAAAGCCCCCTCAACGCAGAGGGGGCCGCGTCATGTCATTAACGTAGAGCGAAAGTTGCACAAAACTCCCTAAAATGATGATCTCTGCCCTCTCTCCGCCAGTAATCGCCCAGAGTCGAGGTTCGAACCCCACAGGGGGTGCCCTCCGGCGCGGGTTACTTAATTGCTAGACGGCTTGAGCCCGCTGCTCGCCTCTATAGTCCGGTGAAGTAGTGAAAGCCTCCTAGGCTAACTATAGCGTCACGTCAAAAAAAAAAAAAATTCATTCACTAGTCGTAGCGTCGCGTCGCCGTCGTAAGCGTATTCTAAAAACACTAAACAAACTTTGAGATAGCACTGATAATAATAATGAATGCCGCAATATATTATAATCCTAATAATAATTTTGATGTCGAGCAGAGGTTGCTCACTGCAACTAGTTTTATTTACGAGCAACCTCTGCTCGACATCAAAATTATTATTAGGAGATAGGTCACAACCACAACACACCGTGGCCTATGCCCTAAAATAATATGACAATTCTGAAAAACATAATATATTGCGGCATTCATTATTATTAAATTATTATCAGTGCTATCTCAAAGTTTAATTAGTGTGTTTAGAATACGCTTAGGACGCGACGCTACGACTTTTATGTTTTATTCTTTAATTAAATGGAAGGCCAAACTATGTGTTATTCATTACATACTCTTTGCTATTTGACAACCTGATTGTTCCGTCATAACGTCTTAATAAACAAATAAGTCTTGCTCGTAAGGTACTTTGAAGTGTATTTATTTAGACATAAATTATATTTATTTATAATATTTTAGGATCTATAACGTAATATTTACGAATTGCAAGCTATTTAATATTCACTATGTCCACTTTTGATACCTTGCCAGTCGTATTGATCAGCGCTGCCAACGAACCCACTGCCAACAAACTTATTGCAGGTTTGTAGTTATTACAATTACTAATAATAATTTCAAACGTACAAGCTATACGTGACTGTAACAAATTGTGCTCAATCAGACTGACATTTTATTTTACAGAACTTATTGATAATGATATTACGTCGGAGTTTAGGAAGGACGGGGCGTCGGTGGACCGAGTGTGGAAGCTCGTCAACAAGTATTACTCCGCTAACGTGAGGGTGCACGCACTACTGGACGGCCAGCGGCTCACCTTGGACCTCGAACGCATCGAGGCGCATGTTATTCATCTAACAGAAGACGAGGTTAATATTTACCTGAATGTTTTAACCCATTGATGAAAATTCATGTAAATACATTTGTCTTTTTTTACTCTAAATAATGTGACAGCCATTTTACTATCAACAACATTATAGACATTTTAATGTTAACTTTAGGTCTCAGATCAATAGGTATGCTCTATATCAATTTAATAGACTGTGTTTATTATATAATTGTCTGTTCCTTGGTTTGTTAAATAGGTGACACTAAGCTTGCAGAACTAGTTTTATTCAGTCGATATAAGTTTAGTTTTGAGTTGGATGATATGTTGAGACTCTCACATTCATTACCTCCTCAAACCTTAATTCTTTTGTATACTTTGTGAATGTTTTGAGTATTTTATCCTCAATTTTATGTTAAGTTCAGTTGTACCGTCATCCTTTTTCTTTTTTGATTGGGTTTTCTCACTTATGGAGACAGGGGCTCCTATAGATTTTACTGTTTAATCACTGATAATTAGGGCCTGGGTATTATTTTTCTGTTAATAAAAGTTCATGGTATAAGTTTGGTACGGTGGGGTTACACCTCTGGGTCAGGCTGAGCATGTAGAGCCATCATGCCTGAGCCTGAGCTCTCATCGGTAATGATGGCATTTCTCATTTGATTATGAGAGGGAGGGGATAGTTTTGAAGGGAATGCAAAATGTGTATATTATAGTTATTCATGTGGATGGTTGATCTTCAATGAAATGGCCTACTGTGGCTAAAACTCGATTGAGAGGATATCAATATTATTCTTTTTCCTTCAAGGATCTCTCTGGTAGGGATCACCGGGGTGGATTCTATTTTTCTAATTGTTAACTGTGTAAGCTATGTTTGGCGTTACAATGATAATTCAAAATTAACTAATTTCAGTTTGTTAATTTTTCTTTTCCCGAGCAGGGGAATATCAAACCAAGGGGGATATGGACAGACAAATGTTTTCATACGAGAGGAGTCGTTCAAAGCATTGGTGAATAAAGCAGGAAAAGATAACATTTTTTAATATTTGAGGTTTCAATTGTAATAGTAGGTATCATTAGGAAGTTTCATAGGGCTGATGTAAGGGTGTGTGTGTGTGTGCAGGCGGCGAGCACGGCGGCGGCGGAGCGGCGCGCGCGCGGCGCGGGTGGAGCGTGGCGCCGCGCCGACGTGCGCGCGCTGCTGGCCGACGTGGCCGCGCCGCGCCACGAGCTGCGCGCCTGGGCCGCCGCCGCGCGCGCCGAGCTGGTGCCGCTGCGCGCCGCGCCCGCGCCGCACGAGCTGCACGCGCCGCACGAGCTGCACGCGCCGCACGAGCAGCACGCGCCGCACGAGCCGGCCGGCGTGCCGCGCGCGCGCGACGCGCTGCACGCGCACGTGTGGCCCGGCCTGCGCCGCACGGACCGAGCGCCGCGCCCGCCGCTGCCCGCGCGACCAGGTCGGTACTGGCTCCGAGGAACCTTCGTCCGTGAGTTCGTCCGAGTAGGTATCTTATTAAACCTTCCGAATGTGGTTCTCAGATTCCGACCGGTCGGGCTCGTCGTCGGAAGCGTCGGACGAGGAGGCGGACGAGCTGCGCGCCGTGGAGCACGCGGAGCGGTTCGCGGCGGCGCTGGGCGCGCTGGGCCCCAGCCTGGCGCCGGGCGCGGCGCGCGCCGCCCCGTCCGACGAGGCGCGGCGCGAGCGCGCCGAGGCGCTGGTGGCCGCCTTCTGCCGCGCGCTCGGCCACGACCTCGACCTCGGCCGGGACTTCGACCTCGACCTCGACCGGGACTTCGATCTCGACCTCGACGCCCGCTGACCGCCGAGAGTGAGACGCGCGATGCCACCTGTTCATATTGTCCTTGCGACGTCGCACCCCCCTCCAGTTTGTGTGAACTACTAATCATAATTATTATTGATTTATTTATAATATACGAACGTTCCTAAATCCGAAACAATTTTCATTGCGAAATATACCAGAAATCCCCTGACTCCGCGGCCGCCGCCGGTCCTCCGCTCGCGCCGAGGATGGATGGTTTTAACAAAAGCTTTTGATCATGTTGATCATAAAATAGTATAAGACGAGTTATTTGCGTATGGCGTTCGACGAAATATACTTGGTTTAATAGTCTTATCTTGATAATAGATGCCAATCAACGCAAATTGTTAGACTAAACTCTACACTAAAAAAAGTTGAAATCTATTCTTCTGAGTTCAGAAATGTAGAGCTTTGAGTCTGAGGGACTCCAAGCTTTGAATGCTGTGTCCTTATCTACAGACCGTGATATGCCACTAAAGCTGTCGATGTATCAACAGTCTTCCTTCCAAATATATAATGCATATGATAATTGGTTTATTTTTGAAACTATTGAGTCTAAATGTGAGGTCCAGTTTAAATTGCAGTCAATATTTATGCCTAAAAATATTTTGTTTCGTCAACTTTTTCAATTCTGTGTCCTAAGTAATTAATGTCAATGTTATTTAATTTATTTACCCTGTTCCAAAACGTCATAAATTTTGTTTTATCTAGATTGATTTTTAAATTATTTAATGTTAACCTATTAATAATATTATTCAAATTATTATTTATGTCCTGCTCTATTTGTAAATTGTTCGTTTCCAGTGAAAATAACCGTACTATCATCAGCAAATAGAATACTCTTATGATCAATGTGTTGTGGTAAATCATTTAAATAAATATTAAACAAAAGCGGTCCCAACACGCTTCCTGAGGGACTCCAAGCTCTACATTTCTGAACTCAGAAGAATAGATTTCAACTTTTTTTAGTGTAGAGTTTAGTCTAACAATTTGCGTTGATTGGCATCTATTATCAAGATAAGACTCTATTAAACCAAGTATATTTCCTCGAACGCCATACGCAAATAACTTGTCTAATAATATTTTATGATCAACATGATCAAACGCTTTTGTTAAATCCATATAAAGTGCACATGATCGATAGCCTTTGTCTATACTTGTACTGACTGTATTTAAAAAACTGTGTATTGCATTATATTATTTATGTTTTCTAAATCCAAATTGTTGAGAGGAAAATAAATTATTAGTTTTGCTTTTGATATATTTTTGAGATAACAGGCACGAGCGCGATGGGTCGGTAACAACCCATATCGTGCTTGTCACATTGCTTGAATAAAGGTTTAATTTTTGTAAGTATTAATTTTTCAGGAAATATACCGTTGACTGTGCTTAAATTTATTAGATGGCTTAGTATACAACGTGTAACAGAAAGAGTGAACGTAACTTAAGGGGCATATACGGTCTCCTTAAGCCTACCTATACACAAAATCTCATACCGAAATACCATCATTTTAATCTTGATCGTAAAATAATATACCATTCAATATATCGACAAGTATTTTTATCGATATAACGAACATCCGTACTAACACAGCACAGCTGATTCTGATTTACGCTAGAAATTGTTTGACATACCTCTGTGTTTCTATGCACGCCTGGTAGTTTGATTCCGATTGCACTCACTACACATATTTTGTTTTATTTTCGAGTTATGTTTTTATTTATAGCACTTCTGAATAGCTATTGGATACTTTACATCGTATAAGTACGTGATACACAAACACATTACGAGAATCTTTTTATAGTTTAACTTCTAGTTGAAGTTGTTTTCAGTACTGATGGAAGAATTTCATTATTTCACATTCACTCAAATCTGCACCGACACCGAAAGCTTAACTCTAAGACTTGCCAACTAAGACGAGTCTCTCTCATGTACAACATATTCATAGAATCGTAAAGCTTTCATGTTTCTTAGTTATAAAGAGGCGTGGCCTCCATCGCGACACTGTACCCTTCACGACATAGGTTCCTCGTAATTAAACAGCCTTAAATTCTGTGACCTATGAATCCTCATCATCACAAAGTGCACGTCTGAGGCTATTCTTTCATAGATGAATGCACGAAATTTTCAAAATTATTACGATCACTAAACGACATAGTTAAGGATTTCGCGGAACACTTTCTCATTACTAAACGACATTTTAGACGAACAACCGGAACAACTGATGATTTTAATATTTTTAAATATTAAATAATAAAATGCACAATATTTGATGAATTTGGCGGCTTTCTTCGAACGCGGCCCCTTTGGCGGCGTCTTTGAGTCCACTCAAAAGAGCCGCCTAGGTATCTAGGTATCGCGCGGCTCGCTTTCATGAATATTAAAAGATATTTAACCGTTTATTATTTACCTACATCAACTCTTTGATTTTGCCGCCATATTAGTGTAACTTTGGATATAATCAGGACGGAATTTGAAATGTCCTCTACTGTTCATATGAGCCTAGTACATTATTCATATTTTTTTATTTGTATGTATTGTATGAATGATTAATATGTCGTTACAAATACGTCGTTTGAAATTTAGAGTGTATCACTCTAAAGAACGTCGGTCACGGCCCATACATGCTGTGACCTGGCTATAAAAAGTCGCGAACATGACTAGTGTATGGATTAATCCGTTCCTCTAGGCACATTCATCAATCCTAATTTGAAAATATATTATTTAAAAGCCGTGGATCGTAGAACGATACACTTATGTATTACGTCACTTTTGAGGTTATGATGTATAATTCGACAGCCATTACTACAACCTCAGTTAAAACCATTGACATAAAAACTATGCATTAATATATAACTATATAAGTCAATGGCTAAAACCTTAAATAAAACACCAATATGGTTTTTAGTATTAATTTATTCTATGTCTTCCCTTACAACAACTGAATCTAAATATTCAGCAGGTGCAGAAATATTTGACTGGTATCGAGCCCATCCAAGGTACCACACAATCGTCATGACATGAGCACAACATCCAACTGTGCGTCGCCCTACCAAACAGTTGCAACAATACTCTGCTATACCCTCTCTCCCTGATATGCCATTTTCTATTAAAATATAAACATAGTATTGCTTCCTTGATACATGTATCGACTTGATTTTCCCCCGTATCAGAGTATTGTTGCCACTTCCTCTCAAATTGTAATCTGAAGTATCTATGCTATCACTCGTTACTTCTATTCTGTACCCACCATGAAACCTTACATGCTCCCCATAATATGACCGTGCTTGTCGTATCTGATAGGTTCCTAATGCAAAAAGAATTAATTCATTCATTTCCATTCTAGGAAATGTGATTAGGTTATCTCTATCAGCCGTAATACTAACAAAGTTAGAAGACCGTCTGTTCATATTTGTACCTTCAACCAATAGGGACAAATTATTTTGTAAAGAAATCCTTTCTCTAATAATATTTAACATTTCCCCAGCATCATCTCTATTTCTCAGGCGAACACCAAACCTGTTCAGCAGACTGGCCGCTATTTCAAAATGTTGCATCATATGCGGCACAGTCTTATTAAAATAGTCTTGCCGTAGTAATTTAAAATCTCTTTTAAAATACCCATTAACCACCTCCACCACCCATCGACAAATTGTCACACATCTACTTCTATTTGCTTGCTCTTTGGTCAGTTGATGTTCGCCCTCTGAAAGTGATTCTGGCATGTAGGCCTTGTAATTGCAGTCTTCTAACAGGCTAATAGTCTCTGAAACCCCTATCTAAAATAAAGATATCATTAGCTTGGAGATACAATCTGAGAGGAGAATTGTCATTTATAAAAAGAGATGTCATAATCTCAGCATCCGATGTGGAAGCCTTGTATGGCCCAAAACAGTCAACAATATAGCCATCAGTTGATACAATCAAAAACGGTTTGAGTAGATTTCTATACTTATGCAGTGAGTATGTATCCTTTTGAAACATATAATTTGAACTTTTGTTAATGTATATAACGGGTGGCGCAAAAGTAAAGACCCTATTTGGTTCAGCTATAACATTTTTTCTAAATTAGAAAACTAGATTTAGATTTTTTTAAATGTATATTTGTGCCATTAAATTTCGTACCATTAGGATTTAAAGATGATGTCTTTTAAATGGTGACCTCCAGAGTTGATACACATTTGAGCCCTATTTATGACATTTTGCATAACTTGCCGTAACACTTCCTGCGATATGTTCGTTATTTCTTGACGAATGTTTTCTTTTAGAGCTGCGAGAGTCTGTGGCTTGTTCACATACACCCGAGATTTCAAAAAACCCCAAAGAAAGAAGTCTGGACTGGTCAGATCGGGTGATCTTGCAGGCCAAGGCAAATCGCCAAAACGAGAGATAACTCGGCCTGGAAAAGCGTCCCTCACTAAGTCCATAGTGTCGCGCGCTGTGTGTGCCGTAGCGCCGTCTTGTTGAAACCAGATGTGCTCCAGCCCCAATTCGTCCAAACTGGGTATCAAAAACTCACGTAACATGGTTCTGTAGCGTTCTCCAGTGACAGTAATCGCATTGCCTCCAGCGTCTTCGAAAAAATAGGGTCCGATCACTCTGTCAACACAGATGCCACACCATACAGTAACTTTTAGTGGGTGTAGAGGTGTTTCTTGAATAATGCGCGGATTATCAGTGCCCCAGAACCGAGTATTCTGCTTATTGACATGCCCTGAGAGATGGAAATGCGCTTCGTCACTCATAACCAATTTTGAAGGAAAATCATCCTCTTCAAGGTTGAGGTTTATGACGCGCTGGCAGTAATCTAGACGAGCTCGGTGGTCAGCAGGCAGCAGCTGATGAGTCATTTGAGTTTTATACGGGAACATCTTTAAGTCTTTCACCAAAATACGCTGCAGGGTCCGTCTGGAAATGCCCAATTGCGTGGCACGTCGCCTCGTTGATGTTTCTGGACACTCTTCCACATCTTCGCGCACAGCATCGATATTTTCAGCTGAACGGCCTGTTCTTGGTCTCCCAGACTTAGGTCTATCCAATGTTGAGCCAGTTGCTTCAAGGCGTGTGGCAAAGCGTCGAATTGTGCGACCAATCGGTGCCGGACGGTGGGGAAATCGTCGACGAAATTCACGTTGTGTTCTTATCACTGATGAATTATTCCGTAAGAACATTGACACAATTATTCCACGTTCTTGGGGAGTAAAACGGTCCATGTTTATTTTCAGTGTATTTTACATTTGTTCACTACACAATTTTCAACAACAGAATGACAGAAAATGTCATATAAAAAAAAAAAAAGTATTTTCTTTAGTGCCAGTACTTTTGCGCCACCTAGTATAAGTACCATCACAAATCAGAATGACTTTATTATTGTCATCATTATTATAGATGCCATTTGGCAACAGCAGATTGTGCCGTAGTAAATTCTCCCTTGAAATATGACTAATTCCAAGATTATTGGGAACAAAGTCTTGCAGCATCAATTCTCTTATGCTGTGCATTAATCTTTCAAGGGTACGACGAGGCACTCCTAAAAGCTTTGATAATCTGTCATCAGATTCTCCAGTTCTCAATTTCATAAGCAAAGCAGACAAGCCGATAATGCCTCTATGAGCTTCTTGGATCCTAGGAACCTCATGTAACAATGAAATAAATTCCATCTTTACAAAGTAATTTTGTTCTTCCAATCCAATAAAAAAATAAATTGTCATCAACATCTTGAATTGCTTCAATGCTGCTTAAATCGAAATATGATTTGGATGAATTTACCCATGAGAACACATGCTCTATTTGTTGCACATTAAAAGTACTGATGCTGTTTGGCAAATCAAATAAACTATCCCAGTTATTGCTAAATAAATGTTCCTCACAAACTCTAGCCAGTTCTGGTATGTAGAATTTATTATTACTCAAGACAGTTTTTCTCAAAGAATCAGAAATGATCCGCAAATCTACATTAGTACAGCCCAAGAATAAACAATGAGAAGCAGTATTTGCAGCCCGTCTGTAGTTTGCCAAAACAATTTCTGCTGCTGGTTGAACAGGAACCATTGGGATTTCAGGTCTATCTTCCTCAGCCTCTATATGTTGTTCTAGATCTAGACCAATGTGGTCTGGTTCTTGTAAAAAATTATTATCATCTGCATTAACAGATCGTGCATCTTCTACATGCTGTGCCCGAAGCGCAGATCTTCTGCATCTCAGCCAACATGGATGACAAACACGATCAGTTGATGTAATCTAAAAAGGGAATATTTTGGTTTAAAACACAATATGGCACATGGGTTAATTAATAAATAAAATTATAGAGTCCTGAATCACAGAGCGGCTCATGGTTACTAGTGCACTGACCTGACGTGGGGCAATCCTGGTTTCAATGATATTGGCAATATTTCTGTCCAAATCAGAGGCATTTTCTTTGAAAATAAGGTCACTTCGTCGCCTTAATATGGATAGACCGCAGAGAACACACACTTGTCTATGGCCTTGGTGAGAGGAGCCAGATGCTTGTTCACCATAGTTATCGCAGGCTAAAGCTTCATTAACTGTGTGCATTGCAATATCCCTACATGCCTCACAAATGTAATCATCTTCAGTTATCTGCAAAAGAGGAAAAAATATTACTATTATGCAACTTAAGAATATCTGCCTAGCTTTTTGCTATGTTGGGGTTAATTTCTAGTACAACCTAGAGTGGTGGTATTTTACATGAAGCAACTGCCATCAGATCTCCACAGCCCAATCACGGAAATATACTGATATTCTTACATGGTTGACAGATTTAAGAAGCTTTTTACTGGATATAATGATTATCAAAGATAGTAAATGTAAAGAGAACACAACAAACAGCTTAACATGCTTTCAAGGCCCAGGGAGTCTCAATGAGTAATGAAACTGTAACCCATCCACAGACTGTCTGCAACTAACGCAGCTTTACCTAACGGATCAATCAATGTACTTAGTATCCACAATATACTAAAAGATCATTGAGAATAAAAATTCAACTGAATAAATACATTTGAATAATATTGTAATTCTGTGATAACATAGTAAACTATATCTTATGAAAAAAAATACTTACGAGTATTGGGGCGATCCAATTGCTGATTAACGATATGACTCTGGTGTCAAGTTCTAAGACAACGAAGCGCCGGAGTGTATCAACGACGATATTGCAATGAATACACTGTAAGTGTCGACGAGTTGCTCGGTTGTTCGGGTTCATTGTAGTATTCCGAGATTCGGCACTCGGAACCAATTCATAAAGAGCAATCGGTGTCCTAGGATCAATAGCAGAGGGTCGTCAGGTGTAAGCGTTATCGGTGTCCAGGTATCAATATCAAAGGGTCGTCAGGAGTTGAAAGATCAGTCGGAGTCCGTAATAGTAGCCAAGTCACAAATAACACACAAAAACCACAAGAAATCGCACAGTACACAACGACGCAAGAGCAACGAAGGACTGCACCAAAGAGTATTTAACCTACAGTACTGCACGGTAAACGCTTTGACAGTTCTCATTCTGTCATAATACGTTCCGTTCTACGTTTGTCAAATGTCAACCTATCATTTGCTACTCGTTTCGGAATACTTAATCCATATCCCCATCTAAAAATGATGTGATTGATAATACATTACAAAAATAAGCAAAAAATCTGCAATGCAGTATAGTATTTAAGATAGTGAACATATAATGGTAGTGTTACTTTAGTGTTATGATGAAACGTGGAGTACAGATAAAAACGGAACAGCTTTGGATGCGTTCAAAATATATTAAAAGTATTATGGAAATGAGGTTTTTATTACAAAGCTAAATTATTTTCCCGGCCTCAATAAAAATAGCTGAACCCCGTAATTTAATATACACATAATTCACTATTTTTTGACGTATCAATCATTGGTGGTCGTTTCATATTTTAGTCAGGTCGAATATGGCCGACGTTCTTTCAAAGGTGGAATTGAAAGTGCCCCTGCACTTTCTATTCCATCACTCTCATGATCCGATGGGACGACTAGCGATACGACCGGAAAGAAGTCAGGCACAGGAACGGCGGCTTTACGTGCTCTCCGAGGCATGGGGGTGTAATATCGTCAACTCCCAGACTTCGGGCTGATACTGAGAAATTTCTTTTTACGGAAAAATCCTATAATCACTTTTTGGCCCGACCCGGGAATTGAACCCAGGACATCATTATTCCCATAATCACTTTTTGGCCCGACCCGGGATTTGAACCCAGGACTTTATTATATGCAGTTGAACACGCTACCGCTAGACCAATGAGTTATACACGAACAAAATTATGTGACTGTACAGAACCACACTTTTTATTTACAGTCTAAGTAGTAGGTACCCAAAGAGTTCGCGGTAAGGTTCATTACCCTTGCGGCTGAGTTTTTAGTGTTGTTCATAATGTCGGTAATCTTACTTGTTGATTTAGGTTGTCGATAGAAAAATAAATTACTAGTTGAATAAAAAATGATTATTTCTGTTTGAAGTTTCGTCCATAGGTAGCCGTCCTGATACCCTATAACCCCCTTAAGTTACGTTCACACTTTCTGTTACACGTTGTATATGTCGGAGATTCTGACGGATTTAACTCCGAAACATCGTCGGTGTCCGCCATCATGCACGTGGTTAAAAGAATCAGTGCGCACACCCGGCGCGGTCGAGCTCTGGATGCCAATTGTCGTGTCGCTAACACACTAATGTCACTTAGACAACTGACAGACGTCAAACGTCACTTAGACAACTGACAGACGTCAAACGTCACATGCGACAGTTCATAGACAACCTCGTCTCGAACTACTGACTCAGTGAGTAGTGTTTTCCAAACGCTAATAGATGGCGTTACTAGTAGCAACAGTAAACAATCCTTTTACTTAATTTCTCCCACATATAGTTAGTTGGGCGATAGGTTTCCGCACTTAGCCTCCCAATTGGGCCATTGTGCGTGATACTTGTTTGGCTACTCGAACCATTTTAGTTCGATCCAGAAGTCCAGGAGACCACGAAAGCCTGGCTTGAGGGCCTCCTGCAGTGTCTTCGGATCATTCAGGAACTTTGCCCGTTGGTGAGCAACACTCTTGCAGTGTAGCAGTATGACGTGTGCTGGTGTTTCTTCATTTTCAATGCACCCTCTGCACAGGGGGCTGTCCGTGACGCCAATCTTGAAGAGGTGTTTGTTTAGTGTGTAGTGTCCGGTAATTGTGCCTATCACCATGCGTAGATCCTTCCAGTTTAGGTGTAATAGATTACGCGACAGGCGTTTGTTCAGAGATGGCAGAAATTCTTATGTCTGTCTGTATGATTCCAGATCTATCCACTCTTTTTCATGTTCTTGTGTGGTTTTCTCACACAGCCATGTTTTCAGTTGGTATAGGGTATGGGTACAATGGGTTCAGGTCCCATTGTTGTCGTTTCCGATCCCTTTCTTGCCAGCTGGTCCGCAGTGTCATTTCCTAGAGATCCACTGTGCCCTCTTATCCACTGTATTGTGACCTTGTTGATGGTTGAGATCTTTTCAAGCGCACAGTGGCACTCCAGAATGAGTCCACTGTTGAATTGGTTGCTCTTTAAGGCTTGAAGCACAGAGGCACCGTCTGAGATTATGCGTATGGATTTACCATGCACATCTCGAGACTTGACTGCTGTTGCTGCTAGTGTTATTCCCACGCATTCCGCTTGGAAAATAGAGTTTAGACTACTAAGTGTTGTTGATTTGTTGATGTTGAGGTCATTGGAGAAGACGCCGGCTCCTGTGCCTTTGTTTGTTTTCGAACCATTAGTATATATCCGAACTTCATTTGTGCCAGAGCTGTCCTTAGCTTCCTCTTGAAGTTGGATGATGTAGTTTTTATCAAATATGAAGGTTTTAGGGATTATGTCACGTATAACGTCCATCATTGGGAGTGTCTTCTCAATTTCATCCATGATGCGCGTGTGATTTTCCCTATAATTTTGCTTCCACAGGCCAGTTTTGCTGAGCCTTATCCTTATCTTATGGCTGTAGCTGCGGCCTCTTGTTGGATAACCAGGTGCAATGGTCTGAGATTTAGTAGGGCTAGAGTGCAGCTGTGGAAGTCGTTCTCATGCTGCCAGTAGTTGCTAAGCATGCTAGTCTTTGGAAGCTCTGGAGTTTTGTTTTTGCCGTGCTTAACTGTGTTCTGGGCCACCACACAACGGCACCATACGTTATCATGAGGAGTATTAACATTTTGTAGAGCCATAGGGTCATAGATGGTCTTAGGCCCCACTTTTTCCCTATAAGTCTTCTACATTGCCAGAAGGTCGTTCGGGCCTTGTCAATTTTCACTTCAATGTGTTTGTTCCAGTTAAGCTTGCTATCAAGCGTTATCCCTAGGTATTTAACCTCAGTGGAGAGAGTCAGTTCGGTGCCAAACAATTTGGGTAGGTCCGAGATGTTTGGTTGTCTCGTGTTTGTGAATAGAACCAATTCTGTTTTCTTTGGGTTAACCGTTAGTTCGTGTTGGTCGCACCATTTTTGCACGATTTTGAAGGCGGAGTGCATACGGTTACATAATATTTTTTCCGAGTTGCCTTTTATCAGAATCGTGATGTCGTCGGCATAGCCAACAGTGTAGTAGCATCTTTGGTTTAGGCATCGTATTAGGTTATCCACCACTATATTCCATAGTAGGGGGAGAGCACCCCACCCTTTTTTACGATGCCTCTTGTGGTGGAGTTTACTGAAAACCTAATAGCTCTCAGCCTTAGGAGGTTGTCAATCCAGCCACTGGTGGTTTGATCCACTCCGAGTTTGGCAAGAGAGCGCTTTATGCTACAGAATTTTGTTTTGTCATAAGCTCCTTCAATGTCAATGAAACCTCCTAGTGTCATCAATTTGTCAGTTAGGGCTGTCTCTATAGTTCCTACTACTGAGTGCAGGGCCGAATCTGTTGATTTTCCTGTTCTATAGGCATGTTGTTGTCGGTGTAGTGGCGTGCGTTGTAGTGCTCCGTCTCTGAGGTATCTGTCTACTAGTCTTTCTAGAGACTTTAGCAGGAACGATGTTAGACTGATTTGTCTGTATGATTTCGCCAGGGTGTAGTCGGTTTTCCTGGTTTGGGAAGGAAGATGACCTTCACTTCCCTCCACTGACGAGGAATATAGTGATGTGCAATACAGGCTTTTTATATTGTTAATAGGTGGGGCGTTAAAGTTTTATGTCCTCATTGAAGTAGTGCTGGGAATATTTCATCCAAGCCTCCTGACTTAAATGGAAGGAAACTTTTTATTGCCCATGTAATTCTGTCTGCTGTTACTATTTCATCAGCAGTTTTCCAGTCTACTGGGTTCGGTTTGTTTTCCACAGGTGTTTCCCAGTCGGTGTTATCAGATATATAACAGCCTGGGAAGTGTGTTTCAATAAGTATTTTGCTTATTTCTTCGTCAGAGGTGGCATATGTACCATATTGCTTTTTGAGTGAGCCCAGAGTGCGTTTGTCATCCTGTATATATGACAGTTTTATTGACACACTTTTCAATATTTTTGTTGAAATTCCGTCATAGCCAGTACTTTCTGTACTGGTATTGGTCACGCGACGATGGCACTTCGTGATTACAGGATTCCAAGATGGTGAGAGGCGGCTGGTTGAAATTGATATGTTTCTTCATTTCAACCTCTTCACGTACTATTCTGGAGTAATAGTGACGATCGGTGGAGAGGATATGTGGTTTGTGTAATTTGCAATCCAGTGTTGAGATCCTGTGTCGACTACGTGTTCAGCTATTGCTGATTTATTAACCCGCCGGTTTCTGACAGCTGCGATATGTTCTTTGGCCCTTTCAGCAATAGATTTATTAGTTTGGCCGATATAAAACATACCGCAGTTGCACCTGTAGACGCCTGGTGTCTGAAGAGGAATGACATCCTTCGGTGTACGCAGATGGTTGGAGACTTTGGAGATCGGACAAATGGACAATATACAGTCTTGATGGAGTATTTCTTTAGTACTGATCCAACTTTATCCGTTACTCCTTTTACGTAAGGGAAAAACGCTGGTACTCTGCTTACTTCCGGCTGCTTCTCCCTCCAGTTAAGTATACCTACCTAGTTTGTAAGTACAACATTTGTATGCCATTTACAATATGGCAAATGTGTGAAACTTAAATAATGTAAACAATAACACCTGTATTCACCACATTTATACAAATAAAGATTTATGATTTATGATTATGATCCTCTTCGTCCGTTAAATGCTTACCTTACCAACATAAGGTAATGATTTGCCTTAAATCGTTATCGCGATTAATTTTAAATTATTCTACGAATAACAACTTCCCTACTCAAACCCAAAGAGAAAAGCAAGGTACAGACGCCAGCACATCAATTTACCCCAATCTGTCAGATTTCCCCAATTGAACGTGAACCTTATGCTTATGTGATAAAGTTGAAAGTCTATAAAAGAAATTTAACAGATTGAGATTAGCTGGGTGTGCTGGCATCTGTACACAATTATATAAAAAAAAAACTTGTATGTACTTATGTACACGCGTTAGAAGTTATACTTCCTAATATACAACTTGAACATAGTTATCTATTTTCATACCACCTAGAACTAACGACATGCTGTTATTTTTACGATGCGCGCGCATCGTAAAAATTCACTCTCATACATTTTCATACCACCTAGAACTAACTTCATGCTGTTATTTTTACGATGCGCGCGCATCGTAAAAATTCACTCTCATACATTTTCATACCACCTAGAACTAACTTCATGCTGTTATTTTTACGATGCGCGCGCATCGTAAAAATTCACTCTGATACATTTTCAAACCACCTAGAACTAACTTCATGCTGTTATTTTTACGATGCGCGCGCATCGTAAAACTCACTCTCATACATTTTCATACCACCTAGAACTAACTTCATGCTGTTATTTTTACGATGCGCGCGCATCGTTAAAATTCACTCTCATACATTTTCATACCACCTAGAACTAACTTCATGCTGTTATTTTTACGATGCGCGCGCATCGTAAAAATTCACTCTCATACATTTTCATACCATCTAGAACTAACTTCATGCTGTTATTTTTACGATGCGCGCGCATCGTAAAAATTCACTCTCATACATTTTCATACCACCTAGAACTAACTTCATGCTGTTATTTTTACGATGCGCGCGCATCGTAAAAATTCACTCTGATACATTTTCAAACCACCTAGAACTAACTTCATGCTGTTATTTTTACGATGCGCGCGCATCGTCACCTTCACGGTCACCATAGCCTAGTTGGTAGTGCTCCTGCCTACGAAGCTGGTGGTCCTGGGTTCGAATCCCGGTAAGTGCAAATATTTGTGTGATGAGCACAAATATTTGTTTCTGAGTCATGGATAAACAGCGTAAAAATAACAGCATGAAGTTAGTTCTAGGTGGTATGAAAATGTATGAGAGTGAATTTTAACGATGCGCGCGCATCGTAAAAATAACAGCATGAAGTTAGTTCTAGGTGGTATGAAAATGTATGAGAGTGAGTTTTACGATGCGCGCGCATCGTAAAAATAACAGCATGAAGTTAGTTCTAGGTGGTTTGAAAATGTATCAGAGTGAATTTTTACGATGCGCGCGCATCGTAAAAATAACAGCATGAAGTTCGTTCTAGATGGTATGAAAATGTATGAGAGTGAATTTTTACGATGCGCGCGCATCGTAAAAATAACAGCATGAAGTTAGTTCTAGATGGTATGAAAATGTATGAGAGTGAATTTTTACGATGCGCGCGCATCGTAAAAATAACAGCATGAAGTTAGTTCTAGATGGTATGAAAATGTATGAGAGTGAATTTTTACGATGCGCGCGCATCGTAAAAATAACAGCATGAAGTTAGTTCTAGATGGTATGAAAATGTATGAGAGTGAATTTTTACGATGCGCGCGCATCGTAAAAATAACAGCATGAAGTTAGTTCTAGGTGGTATGAAAATGTATGAGAGTGAATTTTAACGATGCGCGCGCATCGTAAAAATAACAGCATGAAGTTAGTTCTAGGTGGTATGAAAATGTATGAGAGTGAGTTTTACGATGCGCGCGCATCGTAAAAATAACAGCATGAAGTTAGTTCTAGGTGGTTTGAAAATGTATCAGAGTGAATTTTTACGATGCGCGCGCATCGTAAAAATAACAGCATGAAGTTAGTTCTAGATGGTATGAAAATGTATGAGAGTGAATTTTTACGATGCGCGCGCATCGTAAAAATAACAGCATGAAGTTAGTTCTAGATGGTATGAAAATGTATGAGAGTGAATTTTTACGATGCGCGCGCATCGTAAAAATAACAGCATGAAGTTAGTTCTAGATGGTATGAAAATGTATGAGAGTGAATTTTTACGATGCGCGCGCATCGTAAAAATAACAGCATGAAGTTAGTTCTAGATGGTATGAAAATGTATGAGAGTGAATTTTTACGATGCGCGCGCATCGTAAAAATAACAGCATGAAGTTAGTTCTAGGTGGTATGAAAATGTATGAGAGTGAATTTTAACGATGCGCGCGCATCGTAAAAATAACAGCATGAAGTTAGTTCTAGGTGGTATGAAAATGTATGAGAGTGAGTTTTACGATGCGCGCGCATCGTAAAAATAACAGCATGAAGTTAGTTCTAGATGGTATGAAAATGTATGAGAGTGAATTTTTACGTAGCGCGCGCATCGTAAAAATAACAGCATGAAGTTAGTTCTAGATGGTATGAAAATGTATGAGAGTGAATTTTTACGATGCGCGCGCATCGTAAAAATAACAGCATGAAGTTAGTTCTAGGTGGTATGAAAATGTATGAGAGTGAATTTTAACGATCTCATCTCTCTCATTTTCATACCATCTAGAACTAACTTCATGCTGTTATTTTTACGATGCGCGCGCATCGTAAAAATTCACTCTCATACATTTTCATACCATCTAGAACTAACTTCATGCTGTTATTTTTCAGATGCGCGCGCATCGTAAAAATTCACTCTCATACATTTTCATACCATCTAGAACTAACTTCATGCTGTTATTTTTACGATGCGCGCGCATCGTAAAAATTCACTCTCATACATTTTCATACCATCTAGAACTAACTTCATGCTGTTATTTTTACGATGCGCGCGCATCGTAAAAAATCACTCTCATACATTTTCATACCACCTAGAACTAACTTCATGCTGTTATTTTTACGATGCGCGCGCATCGTTAAAATTCACTCTCATACATTTTCATACCACCTAGAACTAACTTCATGCTGTTATTTTTACGATGCGCGCGCATCGTAAAAATTCACTCTCATACATTTTCATACCATCTAGAACTAACTTCATGCTGTTATTTTTACGATGCGCGCGCATCGTAAAAATTCACTCTCATACATTTTCATACCATCTAGAACTAACTTCATGCTGTTATTTTTACGATGCGCGCGCATCGTAAAAATTCACTCTCATACATTTTCATACCATCTAGAACTAACTTCATGCTGTTATTTTTACGATGCGCGCGCATCGTAAAAATTCACTCTCATACATTTTCATACCATCTAGAACTAACTTCATGCTGTTATTTTTACGATGCGCGCGCATCGTAAAAATTCACTCTGATACATTTTCAAACCACCTAGAACTAACTTCATGCTGTTATTTTTACGATGCGCGCGCATCGTAAAACTCACTCTCATACATTTTCATACCACCTAGAACTAACTTCATGCTGTTATTTTTACGATGCGCGCGCATCGTTAAAATTCACTCTCATACATTTTCATACCACCTAGAACTAACTTCATGCTGTTATTTTTACGATGCGCGCGCATCGTAAAAATTCACTCTCATACATTTTCATACCATCTAGAACTAACTTCATGCTGTTATTTTTACGATGCGCGCGCATCGTAAAAATTCACTCTCATACATTTTCATACCATCTAGAACTAACTTCATGCTGTTATTTTTACGATGCGCGCGCATCGTAAAAATTCACTCTCATACATTTTCATACCATCTAGAACTAACTTCATGCTGTTATTTTTACGATGCGCGCGCATCGAAAAAATTCACTCTCATACATTTTCATACCATCTAGAACGAACTTCATGCTGTTATTTTTACGATGCGCGCGCATCGTAAAAATTCACTCTCATACCACCTAGAACTAACTTCATGCTGTTAAATTTTTTGGTGTCGGTGTGCGCGCGCATCGTAAAAATTCACTCTCATCATTTTTCTCCATCGCGCCAAAAGAAGTATAACTTCAAAAACTTCTCAGTATTTCCTCATTTTTAAGAACATTTTTGGATAGAAAAATACTCAATTGTTACATGATCGTTGTAAACCATAAGCAAAAAGTTAATTAAAAATAATCCTAAATATGTTTAAAACTTCATATAAAAACGCTGTAATCAAACAGTATTATCTCTAGTTATTAATGAATATAATGTTTTTGGCGGCAAAAGTATCAGTGAATTTATATTCCGAGTACTTTCACTCAGTATACCAACACATACGTCCACAGCGAGAGCTGCGCCTGCTGCGGCAACTGCCGGTTGTGCTGGAGCACTTGGTTCGTGTTGGCTATATCTATATCCAGAACAGATATTGTAACGGCCTCCCAGCATTAGGCGCTGTGTCAGGCCGCGGGCAGGGCGCTCGCACAGTCGGGCACTCGTGTACTATGAATGATAATCCGGAGTACTGGCTATTTACTTTTTATGGAAAAGAAGGCAACAGCGACTTCGAAGAAGAGTAGTGGATCCTTATAACGCTACAAGGTTACCGAGAGCCGAACCCGTAAGTGCAGCGCGACTTTACAAAACAACTGCTAGCTCGACATCTCGGCGCTGCCGAAACGCGTAACAATGGAACCAGCCTTTCGCTGTAACAGGAGCTGAAATTTAAATTATATTCTGTAATTAGACGATTAAAATAATAATATATACTTTATGCTCTAGGTATATGTAGATGATTAACCCTTTCGATGCGGTGGGCGAGATATCCCGTCCATTAGAATGTCCATTCACTTCACGGTCACCATAGCCTAGTTGGTAGTGCTCCTGCCTACGAAGCTGGTGGTCCTGGGTTCGAATCCCGGTAAGTGCAAATATTTGTGTGATGAGCACAAATATTTGTTTCTGAGTCATGGATGTTTTATATGTATATAAGTATTTATCTATCTATATAAGTATGTATATCGTCGCCTGGTACCCATAGTACAAGCTTTGCTTAGTTTGGGGCTAGGATGATCTGTGTGACATTGTCCCGAGATATTATTATCATTATTAAAACTTACAAATGACGAGATAATGCGTCCTCCGGAAAATGTCATTGTGATCAGGGCAAACACAAACAAAATTGCTCTCCCAGATAGGACCAGCTCAACGGTCTTTGAAACTACTATTTATACGTCTCTGTTTTGTTCTCCATACAAATGTGGTATCACTTTATAAGCTGTGCCTCAGAATGATCAGTAATCGATCATATCATAAATAAAATCAGTTTACCTTCAATATCATTAAAAAAATATGTAGCAAAAAAGTTATTGTAGAAACACTACATTACATTTTGAAATATTAGCTATATATTGTTTTGACGAGATTAAACGTCAATAGTAGTACGGGAAGGATTTTCCTGGCGAGATAACATGTCAACCGTAGTGTAAGGTTTTTAGGATCGAGATATCTCGTCGACGGCACATACATAAATATAGATCTGGTTACGTTACAGCCGTACAGGGCAGCCATGTTTGATTTATTTACGCCGCAATGAAAGGGTTAAAATGCAAGCCAAAGTCAAGTACCTACAATTGTTTCCTCTATGAGTAAGTGTAGGTATTTCATCAAAATATTCCAAAAGGTAAAATAAAAACTACAACGTTATTTATTGTCGTAATAATGTAATACTTATAACAAACAAATACGTGCTCGTTTGATTAACTTGTTAACATTTTACTATACTAAGTAACAAAGAAAAATTACATCGTGGAAAGCAAGTTGTACTTGGGAAAGCGAAACTTTAGTAATATTGTAAACCTAGATCCTTACAAAACAAACAATAGTCAAAATGTCCACATATTTAAATAACAAAATTATAATCAATTGTAAAATTGCGAGGAGAGCCAATAACTCGGCGCGTCACTCAACTAAAGCTTGACATTTTTATATTATTAATAACAATAATTGACTGTTCTCTTTAATAATGTTAAAGTATCAAAGTTTTCCAACTAGTTTGTCTTGTGGGACGGATGTCTTGCCGTGTCGCTCACATACAGATACCGGCCTGCGCGTGCGCCGGGACACCGCCCGCCTCTGACCGACGCTATGTGTCTACGGCGACTGGCTCGTGTGTGGCGTCCCTTAGGCTTCACAGACCTAACATAATTATGTACCTACATACAAAGCTAATATAAATTACAATTAACTATTAATAAATTTATATAAATCTTTTATCTGGTAACACTTACACAAATACTCATTCGTAAGTAATATTGTGATCGTTACAAAGTTCCGCACCTATCTCCTAACTACGATATGGAACTATAAGCACCGTTGTTATACACAATCTCGTTAGTAGCACTGGCGCACTGGCGCACTGGCGCACTGGCGCAGCTCGGCCGCTCCGCTCGGGGCGGCGCTGCGCAAACAGCAGCTAACAAATATAAAATCTCTTAAGCATAAGGAATCGATAAATAGTAATTTGTTATCTTTTAAAATTACGTAAACTAATTCGCGTTACAATCGGTTCGCGCCATTTCTATAAAATAATTTTTAGAAGCTAATCACTGTGACATTCTCCCATTTATAATTGTAGAAGTGTACGGACGTGTTGAGCGAGTTGCTGAGTAATAAGTGGTCGGGGTTTCCTTTATTTAGAATAATTTAAACAAAATCATCAACATCGTTGAATATTATTAAATTTTCTACTAAATGTAGGTAATCTTATTGCAATCAATACAACAACGGAACATAGATAACATGTGCAGTTTAAAAAAATCAGCTCTAGACATGGACGCTATTATTTTGTATTATAATTGATCCCCTCACGAAATGGAATTGTCCTGCGACTGGCGACAGCTTGCAGACTGCCGGCCGCACAAAACCACCCGACGTGGCGCAGCTCGCCGCGCGCCGGATACTGCCTAGGTGACAACAAACTCACGAAATCCTCAACTAACTATTATTGAGCTTCTTAAAAAATTCCGTGCCCATATCACGTTAGCTGTAACTCGCCCAGCCACTATTATCTATCCATACAAATATCTTACGTCGCACTTGTTAATGTGTATGAGCCTCATATGATAGCTCCGGTACGCAGTGCGCCGCGCTGCATTAGGTATCCTCGCGTCGTGTGGTTGTAGTGCGCCAGAGTTTACCCTCAATACTTGCAATTGTTAAATATTTTAAGTTTTTTAGGTATTAACTATGTAATATGTTTTTATTTTATTATTAGAATAACATTTAGCATGTAAGTTTTTATTCGTAAGTTAAGCTGCACTTGGCAGGCACTTATTAATTACATTATTGTAAATATTTCTCTTTCTCTTTAAGTGAATGTAATACGTTCTTTTGAGGAAATAAATTTCTTTAACCACAATAAACCTCATAAAAACAGATAATCTTTTAAAACTAAATTTGTGTCAAACATTCTGGTAAACTTTTTAACCACCGACCAATGATTTTTGGTGGTTCTAATAAAATGACGTAAACGAGTATTCCGTACTAAATGTTATTAGGTACGATAGCAGACACTAATCGTGAATATTATGAGATGGCGCAAGCGGATGGGTTCAGTGGCGAGCAACTCGCAGGATATAGGCGAAGGAGAGCATACCTTGTATGGGAGCCAGGCGGACTCGTCGGTCCTCAATGATGTAAGGACGATGAAGGAATGATGGAAGGACAATCTTAATAGCCAAGTAGAGGTTTGATTTAGGACCCCGAATCACGCATAAGGGTTTGACAGACTTCGGCTGCCGAATTCATTCATACAGCCGAACTCTATCCACACCACTTTCAGCCGATGCAGCAGTTCCATGATACAGACACAAACCATGTCGATCTTTCGGTGAGTGGCTTTTACATCTCGGGGAGTCAATACCTTGTGGACGGACGAGGTGATACTGACGCGTGCGGGACTGAACTACGTACACAATGAATATCGGTGGTCATCGCATAATCCTCATTTGCTAGGAGAGACGCATCACCGAGTACGTTTTAGCGACAATGTATGGGCGGGGACTATTAAAAATCATATTTTAATAGTCCCGTCCTGGGCCCGTTTCATCGAATAAAGCAATATCAATTTGAATTTTATTATTTTTGGAATAAATGACTTAATTCTATCTAAGGCTGAGGCCACAGGAGGCGGCGATTTACGATGCGACTGGAATTGCGAGACGAGAAAAACATGGTATGGCTGCATTGCAAGCGACGTTCCGGCGCATATTCGGCGATGCCGTGGCTACAGGACACATGCTGCACGACGAAATAGCTACAGCGATTCATGCGGCTACACTGTACAAACAGAAAAGTAGCGATCTCGCTGAGAATACGCTAGTCCATCGCATTTAAGGATTTTAAAACATTTGCGGCCCGCGCGCGCGCGCGGCGCGTCCCGCCCGGCGGCAGGGGGCGCGCGCGGCTATGTCGCCACTTGCCAGCGCCCCGCCTAAACAGCCACTTTGAACTTCTCGCTAAATAGTTCGCTCTAATAATGTAGCCATTTAATATTACTGACGAGCATTCATTCCGCATTCATTGTATCCTCAGCGCATGGAAGCTCGGAAGAAAAATTGGAACTAGACTCCCAAATAACTTCACATATATAGCATGATTTAATATACAAATATCTAAATTAGGTATAGAATTAACGTAACACATGTAGTCATATCTGTGCACATAACGCGCTCAACACGCCGCCACTCCCACCTCGTCTGCGTGCCACCATTAGGTACTCATTTTTATCGGACTACAAAAGGTTGTACTTAATTGGACCCGTTTTTTTGCATCACAATTTCACACGTGTTTCAGGGTTTTGAACAAAAATATTAAAACGGAACTTAGCGCCACGCAAATTACAGAAAGTCATTTATGAAAAAGACTAATTGAAATAGTCAGACGCTGTTGGTAGTTTAAGCTCTTCAAATAACAGTCGGTTGTGACACGACACAGTCACTAAAAACCGTAAAACGAAACACGACATTAACTCTACTATAAAATTTGATTTCCCATAATCAATGGTTCGGTATACATTTCCCTCGGAGATGTCGGCGGTCAGGCCCCGACAACACCCCTGTGTACATACTCAGGAGGCATATTCATTTGATCGACAAACGTATTAAAAATTACAACTTTTATAATTAAAATACTGCAGCGGTACGTATCGCGTTTGGCCCGAGTGCACCTCACACACACGCAGGCGTGCGACGATACTGGTACTGTGCTATCAAACAGCAATAATAACAAAACATTGTGAAATATATAATAACAGTCATTAACAACTATATAACTTGATATATAAACTATATTACATTCTAAAGACAATATTATAATCAACTATAAATAAATTCTTCAAAATAACAACTTTAAGTGTTTCTGTACACACGGCTACATATCCAGCTATACATTTCCAGTATAAGCTGATCTCGCGTTGTATAGGATTCCCATACAATGACAGGTCAACTTATATTGGAAATGTATAGCTTGATATGTAGCCGTGTACCTTATAAAAAGAGCAGTGGAAAATATATTATCAAACATATTATTCTCTAACACTTTTCAAATCGTATCAGTAGTTACTGAGATGAGCGCGTTCAAGCAAACCAAATTCACAATTAACTGTGAGCTTGGCAAGTACAAGTGTATGCTAATACTGAAGTGCTGATTAAATATCATCATTTTATTACTCCTATAACTTCAAAAGATATAAAAGGTTATTTTCTCTTTTAGTTCTTAAAATAATGCAATAACCTATTTAAAGTTATAAACATATTTCAAATATATTTTAAAGGAATATGTTATTTTATTTAGAATCCATATCAAAGATGGTGACTGTGCCAAAGTAGGCAACATTTCCTAAACTAACAAGCACCGGATTTTCATATAGTTAATGCCGTTTTATCCGCTCGGAACATTTATTAAGTCAGATTGCTACTACAGCGTTGAGGTAGCAATTTATATATGAAAATTTAATTGATTGGAAATAATCGAATGGTATTTGGCATGAGTCCATCGAGGGCTCCGCCCTTACGCCGCGAGCGACGCCCGCTAGCCGTGTGGCGTGTATACGACATTTAGAAGTACCTACTTACACGTGGAAGATTGCACGGATTACAATTGAAATCAATCATAATTAAAATCCGTCCGTGAGATATACTTCTGTGAACTTTAGAAACCTATGCTGTGCAGTTATTACAAGAATAACAAACTATGCAAGAACTACGTTTAAACCAATTTCATATCATTACACGAACTATGTGGAGGATATCGGAGTAGCGCGGTGACGCCCGCTAGAGCGGCGCCGAGTACTAACGTGCTAAGGGCACGTTGAAGCGCTATTGTTGGTCTATACGTACAAGAATGAAAACGCACCGTATACTCATTGATATTGATATATATACCCCCACCTCGGGCGCTAGCGGCCCACGAGGCCTTAATATTACTTATTTCTATTCACAAAGCATATGCACGTATTTTTACCCAAGTGTCGCCGTAATTATTTATCACAATTTTTATATTCTATACATTCTGCCATCGCGCTGTGCGGGCTGCGAGACACAGCGCAGTGGTGCGGCCGCGACCAACCACCGCCAACCAAATAGTAGAACACCTACTTCCGTAATTCATTTACTTTGCCGACGCAGTCAGCGGTGCAAATAAAATAAACAAACAGTCCAAAAATGTAAATGTCAGTAGATTTTAAATGTGCGTTATTATTATTATAGACCAGGGTCGATAATTTTTGAAACCAAAAAAAAATAATAGTAGGATGAAACCCATTAGAAAAGGAGGAGAATATTATAAAAATGAAAGGAAAAATAATTTACGAGCGATCTGAGGTCGGGAAGGGGATGGGGGTGAGTTTTTAAGGGTAAAAAATGGTTTTTCTCGATTTCCGACAAAACTAAAAGTCCTATCGAAAAAAGTCAAATGGCAAAGTTGTAGGTACCTAATAAAAAGGTCTAAAACTTTTGTATTTACACTTTTTTTCAAATAACCTCAAAATTTATGTGAAAAATTCAAAAAACCAAGTTTTTGATTTTTTATTTTTATCTTTTACAATTTTTTTTATTTTTTAATGAAATTTGGTGAAAACTTACCTTTTTATGTTCCAAATGCGCCGCAATTTATTTGATTAAAAATATTTATTTTTTCACCTTATTTTGAATTAATATCGAAAAAACACCCTAATTTTCAATCGAAAACTCACCCGTCAAAATATCAGCTTTTTTCAAAAAGTTGGTATGTTTTCTGTTCGTTGAAATCTCTACTTTCCGATGGTGAAAAAAAAATGTTACTATAGTAAATCTTCTCAGAAAATGCAAAAAATCTAAAAAAATTCGGATTCGATTTTTTTAAAATTATTATAAAAAATTTCATCTAAAACTGTGATTGCTGCAATTTGTTTCAATTAAAAAGTTGATTTATTTAATGCTAATTACACAATATAAATCGTACAATTAAATGTAGATACTTTATATTCTTATACTTCAAATATATTCAAAATATATGAAATATACATGAAAATCAGCCAAAAGTTAGTTACTAAAAATATATTTACTATACATATTTTTTATATATTTATACATTTATAATATATTTTTTATACATTTTGACATTTATTTCTTAAATATTTTTTTGTTTAAAAATATTGTAATGAATAACGTAATCAGAATAAAGTATCTACATTTAATTGTACGATTTACATTTATATTTATATATAATGAGATTTTCTATGAATTAAATGTAATTAGCATTAAATAAATCAACTTTTTAATTGAAACAAATTGCAGCAATCACATTTTTAGATGAATTTTTTTATAATAATTAAAAAAAAATCGAATTCGAGTTTTTTTAGATTTTTTGCATTTTCTGAGAAGATTTACTATAGTAACATATTTTTTATTTCACCATCGGAAAGTAGAGATTTCAACGAACAGAAAACATACCAACTTTTTGAAAAAAACTGATATTTTGACGGGTGAGTTTTCGATTGAAAATTAGGGTGTTTTTTCGATATTAATTCAAAATAAGGTGAAAAAATAAATATTTTTAATTAAATAAATTGCAGCGTATTTGGGACATAAAAAGGTAAGTTTTAACCAAATTTCATTAAAAAATAAAAAAAATTGAAAAAGATAAAAATAAAAAACCAAAAACTTGGTTTTTTGAATTTTTCACATAAATTTTGAGGTTATGTGAAAAAAGTGTAAAGACAAAAGTTTTAGACCTTTTTATTACCTACAACTTTGCCATTTTTCGATAGGACTTTAAGTTTTGTCGGAAATCGAGAAAAACCATTTTTTACCCTTAAAAACTCACCCCCATCCCCTTCCCGACCTCAGATCGCCCGTAAATTATTTTTCCTTTCATTTTTATAATATTCCCCTCCTTTTCTAATGGGTTTCATCCTACTATTATTTTTTTTCACTTTTTATTATTTTTAAGGGCTTCTACCCTGGTCTATTAAGTGTGTCACTGAGATTTACTCCAGTTAAGGCATTGATGATTTTAGTAATCTCTCTCGCAACTGTTACAGAAATGTTGGTGTGATGTATATGTTTCGCTTTAAACTGTATTAGAATTACACAGAATCACTTTCGGAATGATCGACTGCACCATTAGGTATCTTTGAATCGAATAAGCTTTGGTTTCCCATCAAATATTTTATAAATATACCGCCTCGCTCGGTGGGACGTCGAGCTGAGCGGGCCGAATAAACGATCTCTAGACAGTTAATCTAGAAGGCCATTATAGACTATGTGAAATGCAACAATCGCAACGTGTATATACATATAGTGTACTGCTGCGCGCGGTCAGCACGCGTGCAGCAGCGCGGGGCGGGCCAGCAGCGCGCCGCAGTCCTGCGCGGTCAGCACGCGTGCAGCAGCGCGGGGCGGGCCAGCAGCGCGGGGCGGGCCAGCAGCGCGGGGCGGGCCAGCAGCGCGCCGCAGTCCTGCGCGGTCAGCACGCGTGCAGCAGCGCGGGGCGGGCCAGCAGCGCGGGGCGGGCCAGCAGCGCGCCGCAGTCCTGCGCGGTCAGCACGCGTGCAGCAGCGCGGGGCGGGCCAGCAGCGCGCCGCAGTCCTGCGCGGTCAGCACGCGTGCAGCAGCGCGGGGCGGGCCAGCAGCGCGCCGCAGTCCTGCGCGGTCAGCACGCGTGCAGCAGCGCGGGGCGGGCCAGCAGCGCGCCGCAGTCCTGCGCGGTCAGCACGCGTGCAGCAGCGCGGGGCGGGCCAGCAGCGCGCCGCAGTCCTGCGCGGTAAGCACGCGTGCAGCAGCGCGGGGCGGGCCAGCAGCGCGCCGCAGTCCTGCGCGGTCAGCACGCGTGCAGCAGCGCGGGGCGGGCCAGCAGCGCGCCGCAGTCCTGCGCGGTAAGCACGCGTGCAGCAGCGCGGGGCGGGCCAGCAGCGCGCCGCAGTCCTGCGCGGTCAGCACGCGTGCAGCAGCGCGGGGCGGGCCAGCAGCGCGCCGCAGTCCTGCGCGGTCAGCACGCGTGCAGCAGCGCGGGGCGGGCCAGCAGCGCGCCGCAGTCCTGCGCGGTCAGCACGCGTGCAGCAGCGCGGGGCGGGCCAGCAGCGCGCCGCAGTCCTGCGCGGTCAGCACGCGTGCAGCAGCGCGGGGCGGGCCAGCAGCGCGCCGCAGTCCTGCGCGGTCAGCACGCGTGCAGCAGCGCGGGGCGGGCCAGCAGCGCGCCGCAGTCCTGCGCGGTCAGCACACGTGCAGCAGCGCGGGGCGGGCCAGCAGCGCGCCGCAGTCCTGCGCGGTCAGCACGCGTGCAGCAGCGCGGGGCGGGCCAGCAGCGCGCCGCAGTCCTGCACGGTCAGCACGCGTGCAGCAGCGCGGGGCGGGCCAGCAGCGCGCCGCAGTCCTGCGCGGTCAGCACGCGTGCAGCAGCGCGGGGCGGGCCAGCAGCGCGCCGCAGTCCTGCGCGGTCAGCACGCGTGCAGCAGCGCGGGGCGGGCCAGCAGCGCGCCGCAGTACTGCACGGTCAGCACGCGTGCAGCAGCGCGGGGCGGGCCAGCAGCGCGCCGCAGTCCTGCGCGGTCAGCACGCGTGCAGCAGCGCGGGGCGGGCCAGCAGCGCGCCGCAGTCCTGCGCGGTCAGCACGCGTGCAGCAGCGCGGGGCGGGCCAGCAGCGCGCCGCAGTCCTGCACGGTCAGCACGCGTGCAGCAGCGCGGGGCGGGCCAGCAGCGCGCCGCAGTCCTGCGCGGTCAGCACGCGTGCAGCAGCGCGGGGCGGGCCAGCAGCGCGCCGCAGTACTGCGCGGTCAGCACGCGTGCAGCAGCGCGGGGCGGGCCAGCAGCGCGCCGCAGTCCTGCGCGGTCAGCACGCGTGCAGCAGCGCGGGGCGGGCCAGCAGCGCGCCGCAGTACTGCGCGGTCAGCACGCGTGCAGCAGCGCGGGGCGGGCCAGCAACGCGCCGCAGTACTGCGCGGTCAGCACGCGTGCAGCAGCGCGGGGCGGGCCAGCAGCGCGCCGAAGTACTGCGCGGCCAGGCGCGCGATGTACTGCTGCGGCGCGGGGCGGGCGGGCCACCAGCCCTCCAGGAAGCCGATGTGGCCGCCGCGCGCCGTGACGCACAGCGCCACGCGCCCGGCCGCCGCCGCCGCCTCGGCCTCGGGGATGGCGCCCAGCGGCTGGAACGGGTCGTCGGCCGCGCACAGGCACAGCAGCGGGCCGCGCACCGCGCCCAGCTTGTCGCGCAGCGTGGCGGCGCGGTAGTACGCGTCCACCGAGCCGAAGCCGAAGTGCTGCGTGGTGAAGGCCGCGTCGAACTGGCGCACGGAGCGCGCGGCCGCCACGCCGGCGCGGTCCCACGCGCCCGCGCCCGCCCCCGCGCCCGCCCCCGCCCCCGCGCCCGCCCCCAGCGCCTCCAGCGCGCGCACGGTGTGGCGCAGGTTGCGTGCCAT
This sequence comes from Pseudoips prasinana, assembly GCA_951640165.1. NCBI lineage: Eukaryota > Metazoa > Arthropoda > Insecta > Lepidoptera > Nolidae > Pseudoips > Pseudoips prasinana. The sequence goes on along the minus strand of OX621235.1, from coordinate 368,316 downwards.
GTGGTAGGACAGCAGCGCGTTGAGCGGCGGCCGCTCCATGCACTCCGAGCCTGCGCCACACACGAGCCGTCGTATTAAGCGGAATCATCGAACCGCTCGATTCTAATAGGTTGGGCAAATAGTTTCTTCGCATTTTTTAAGAAAAATTCAAAAAAATTTAATATTGTTTATTAACATTTAACTAAAGTATGTAGGTACCATTTAGTTCTAAACTGCCATCTTGTAGGTAGGGACATGATCCCATGGCTATTGCTATAGAAATTTTGGGACTTCTGATCAAAATACCGCGACAAGTGGTTTTGGCAGTCCTCTCGTGATGTTAATCTGACACTGCCTCAAGAATTCTGAAGAGACCGAAACAGGTGGAAATCTGAAGGTGCAAGGTCAGGACTACATGGCGGATGCATTAACACCTCCCAACCAAACTCTCTTAATTTTTGCTGAGTGGCTAAAGTTGTTTGAGGTCTAGCGTTATCATAATGAAAAACCACACCCCTTCTGTTGATTAATTCCGGCTGCTTTCTCTCAACTTCTTGCTTTAATCACATCAGTTGTTCGCAGTAGAGTTCAGAATCGATGGTCCTGCCTGGTGGCAGCAACTCATAATGAATAATGCCCTTCTAATCCCACCACACACACAGCATCACCTTGTTGCGAGTTAACCCGGGTTTCGCCACAGTCTGTGAAGCCTGACCGGCTTTTGACTACGACTTTTTTCGCACGTTCTTGTCGCAACTTTATTCCGACAGTCACAATTACGAATTTCAAAATTCCTATTTTCTTAATTCCGAATGGTTCAAAATTCCGAATATTACAACTCCAATTTATCATTCCTAAATTTCAATATTCCTAACGTTTATAATTACTATTCTCAAAATACCGAGCTTCAATAGATCGAATAACAAAAAGTGCGACTTAATGATAATTCGAAACATCAACAATACGAATAAAAATAATATGTTTCACCATCGAAGCAGGCAGGCATGCATACATGCAAGCAGGCATGCCGCATGCAAGCAGGCAGGCATTCAGCATGCAAGCAGGCATGCAGCAAGCGAGCAGGCATGCAACATGCAGCAAGCATTGTTTTTGTCACGGCTCCGGCGCTGCGGGGTTTGGGCGGCCCCACGCGAACTTATCGCCACAGATGGTTTTAACGCTCACCGCGGGCCCTCAAACCACCTGCATTTTTACTTTTTTTGTAGTAAAATTTTAAAATGTATCGAATCTCTTTATTAGATTCCCTCATCTTGATAGTACGAAAAACAAATGAAATTCACACATTTTCCTAATTTGAATTTGTAATGTTGGGCGTAACTCCAACAAATAATAATAAAATACGATGGTATAGAAAATACACTGTATATTAAACTGGTAAAAATGGTAATGGTTAAATGGTAATGGTGAAATGGTAATGGTTAAATGGTATTGGTTGAGTTGACGCGGCTCGGTTGGTGGCTGTTCGTCAACTAACATTATAACAATTTAAATATTAAAACTAAAGATTTGGGTCAGTGCGCAGCGTGGAATTGCTGACTGCGCGCGCGTTTATGTCAATGAACTGTACTTTGTACATATTCCCGAGGGAAAAATGGCTGATGAGGGTGCATGGTGATACAAGGTGATAAACAATAATATGGTGCAATAAGCAAGATGATGGTTACATAAAATCTTAAAAATTTCATTTATTATAGTCTCTATTCCACTACACTAAAATTGAATGAATTTGGAAATTTCACTTTATTTACTCTAGCGTACACATGATTATTCGCACTTGTATTGGGATGGTTAACTACGCTATTGAATTCATCACTAATACTAAAACACTGGTTATTTTCACTATGGCACTGAGGGCGCGGAGCGCGAGCGCGTGGTTGGGGAGGCGCCCGGGACGTTGCTTCGATGCCTCGTTGCATTCGTGTGCGGATCCTCCGCACGCCGTACGCCAAACATGCTGTTATACTAGCACCCACTAGTATGTAAATCACGATGTAATGATGAACATCGTGGTAGTTGAGAGATGTCTCGTCCTCTAAATCTGACTTGGTGTTATTTTTTACTTGTTCGATTTGATAACCGATCCTTTTTAACTCCAATTGAGTGTCTGGCTGGCGGGTGTCGGTTTCATAAACAAACAACGGCATGGTGACATTTACAATATTATTAATGGTAGGTATATCAATGTGTATGATATCTGGTTTCAATTTTATATCATTACTCGATTGTTTCCGAGAAAGTAAGGTTATCCCGCCGTTCTTTATGACGCATCCACTTTCCAAGGCGAGTATCCCGACCTTGTCTAATCGCTCGATGGTAATTTGATAGTCACATATGACTTGTATGGAGCATTGACCGCAACATGAATACAAGTAATTGTTTACTTTATGCAATTGCACCCAGGTATTTTTGCACATACTGCTTTCTGTCTTACAACTTAAATACTCATTTTCTTTAGCACAGTAATTTTGTTCGGTTTTGGTAATTGAAATTGGTATTTGATGGGCACAGAGTAACATGTCTAAATCATAATGAATACATTGTTGTAGTTGTAGACTAGAAATTGGTATTTCTAGGTCCTTGTGAATATTAATGGCCAATAGATCAGATCCTGGAACTATTTGTAGCATTTTGTGGCCGATTTCCACAGGAATTGGTATTAAATTGTAGATTTCAAAGGTGTCTCTGCCTACTAATGGTATTTTTATTTCGAAAATCAAATGTTCTTCTGTGAATTTGGTTCTAACAGTTAATAAATGGTAAATTTTGTTTAAGTCAGTGTGTATATTATCGATGGGTAGGGATAATTCTTTAGAAATCTGCCCTGAGATAATATTAAGTTCTTTGGTTAATTGTTCTGGTTGTAATAGATGTATGTTAAATTTGCCATGGAAAATGTCGGTGATGGTGTTCAATAACATTTGCTGTACATCTTTCAGATTCATGAGTATGCCATTGGCTGTGATTGAAGACAAGGCGAACTCATTGGTATGTGTATTATCGGCTATCTCCTTTTGCATGGTATTGCTTAAGTTATCTAATTTATTTAGGTGCTGTGTTAAAAGTGGTTAAAAGTTTTATGTTGTTGTCTTACAGTTGTTTCCATTCTCTTGATAAAATTGAACTCTGACTCGATTATGGATGTTTGGTTTTTCAATAATTGGTTTAAATATTTATGGTTACTTCTAAGCTTAGTCAAATCGTTCTGGTATTGTTGGGCGAAGTCATCGTCGAGTACTCCGAATAAACTATGAGCTATCGACCCTATAGCATTCACTAAGCCTCGGCGACGACGATGGTGGCTTACTGGTAACTGTCCATGGTTGGTTAAAATTTCGTTATAATGACCTAGTTCGTCTTGGCAATGGTGTAGATGTAATAGAACTAGTTGACAGTGAGACGTAATTTGTATTTTCTGACACAATTTTTCCAAATGGTTTATATATTTAGTGGTTAATGACACACCTTCCCAATAAGCATTCATATCATAAAATACTACAAGCTTCCATTCGTCTCGAATCAATCTCATGTTACTGATTTTATCAAAGTAGATAGTTTGATTATCTCGCAGTTTTTTGGTGTGAAGATTACACTGTGATGGTGATACTAACAACATAATCATCATAAGTGCCATGGTTATAAGGCTACACGTTGTTGATTTGCGAGTTCTTCGCCGTGGTGGTGGGTCACAGAGGTTGACTGGGTCCACTTTAGTTGTAGTGGTTGAGTGAGGTGGTTCATCTGGCACATTTGGTTGATTCTCGTCTTGGTGGATTAGAAGGATGGATAGTTTGATGATTGGTCTTTTCAATATACCTCCTTTGGTTCTTAGCGTGACTACTCTAACAAGACCGTCATTGCCAGGGTGAATTTCTAATACTCGTCCGAGAGCCCACTTTACTGGATACACGTGTACGTCTTGAATAATCACTATATCATTTACTTTTAAATTTTTGTAAGGGTGTCGCCACTTTGATCGAGTGTTTAATTGAGTTAAATACTCAGATTGCCAACGTTTCCAGATATCATGGTAGATTTTTTGGACGAGTTGCCATCTGGTGCGTTCGTCTCTCTCTGTCTCTAGTATGGTTAATATTAGTCCACTGGAGAGGAAATGCGAAGGTGTCAAAAAATTTAAATCATCTGGATCTTCAGAAATGGCACACAAAGGACGTGTATTCAAGCATCCCTCTAACTGTGTCAATAGAGTTGTAAATTCTTCGTAGGTCAGTTTTTGGTTACCTAGAACTCTACGAAGATGGTGTTTAAGGCTCTTGACTGCGGCCTCCCAAAGGCCTCCAGCGCTTGGCCATGATGGTGCATTGAAATGCCACTCTATCTGCATTTCTGTGAGATTTTGGTAACTATCTTCTATGGTTTGCGTCAAATTAAAATATTCTCGTTGTATGGTGTTGTTAGCTCCTACGAAATTGGTACCGTTGTCGCTGTATATATGCCGTGGAGCTCCTCGTCTAGCTGACATTCTGCGAAGTGCAGCTATAAATGTTGATAACATGAGTTGAGGTCCTCCATGAAACATAATTTTATGGGCATGGTCAATAATTATGTCAGTAAGATGGTTATTATATGGTAACATAATCGGATGTTTCATTTCCTCACTGAGATTGGCATGCTTTATTCTCCCGCCAACCCGTATAACATCTTCAGAGTCTATATATGGATGTAATGGTAGTAAACGGCTTTTAGAACTCAATTTAGACTGGTTTTTTAGATAGGTGATTTCTTCAAAAAATTCTATTTGTTGTACGTACCTTACTAAGTGGTTATTCGCTCGTTTTAATTCTGTAATGGTTAGGTATGATGGTTTGTTTTGGTCACGTGAGAATGCGCGTAATATCCACGCGAGAACTCGATACGTTCGTGAATAACTACTGTTATTAGTTATCAGGTGACTTATGACGTCATTTTCATATGGTTTCGTAATTACGTTGGTTTGGTATTGTTTTTTGGTTTCTTTTTGCGTGTAGTATTTTGGTTTTGTTTGGTAGGTAACAGTGGTTAATTGGTATTCACATAGTGGCTTACTCGGGGAATCTCTCCATACAATTTTCTGGTGTTTTTGGTAATTTTCGTGCACAAGTATCTGGCGGTACATTTTTTGCATCTGCGACATAACCTATTTTATATTGTCTCCATTTAATAATTATGGACAACAAGTCATGTTGCAAGTTCGGCCCGCTATACATCAGGTCATTCACACTATGTCCAGTCGATGTTTTCGCTGACCCGTTGAACACGACTCGAATTGCGGACGTAGTGGATTCGCTGCGTAAAACACAGTGGTGTGGTAAATAATATTCTGTGGTATGGTTATTACTCATTTTCATGTGTCCATGGTTCAAATACTCGTTCATAAATAGTTTGTAGTCAGCTGCTACTTGATTATTTTTTCTAAATTTACTTTCTAATTGGTGAAATTGGGCTATAGCTTTTGATTTTGACTCGCCTAATTTTTCTTCTACTTCCGGCTTTAATGGTAATCTAACAATATAACGGCCATCTGGTTGACGTTTAGTTTCGGCTTGGTACTGTTGCAGACAATATAAATCTTCCCTAGATTGGTTATCTGGTCCGTCTGTCAAATTTTCAATTTCCCAGAATTTCTTTATGTCGTCACAATTGTTCAAAATGACGTTGCAGTAGTACGACTTCACGTTACCACACAAGATCCATCCCAATTTCGTTTGTTGTGCAATAGGTTTGAATGGGTCTTCCTTAATAATGCCGTGAAGTATAATTTCACATATAACAATACACCTCTGCACCTAATAATACGTCGACAGGGCGGCTTTGGTTGAATTCGGGGTCTGCTAACTGTATGTTATTTAAGTACTGCCAGGATGGTTTGGTGAAAGATTGGTTTGGTAATTTTTTAATTGGGTTTTTTATTATTATTGCGTCAATATTCATGGTAAAGTCGTTGTATAATGATGATATGGTAAGGGTCATTATTCCTTTACAGCTACTTTCTTTTGCCCCAATGCCGAAGATGGAACCTTTACATCTTTTACGAGGGATACCAAGTTGTTGCGCTGCATTTTCAGAAATAATGGATGTTTGAGAACCTTGGTCAATAAGGGCTCTCATAGGTTTGTAGGTACCGTCAGCTCCTAAGACCTTAATTTGAGCAGTTGCTAACAAGACGTCTGTCATTTGCTTCTTGTCTTTGGACACGTGTGACACAGATTTTGGTTGGTTTTGCTGACTGGTATTGGTATGGTTGGTAACAGGGCTTGTAGTCACGTAGGCATTGTGCAACAGCGAATTATGCTTTTCGTGACAATGACGACATGTTTTTTGCGAGCTGCATTCTTTGCCGTTATGGTTAATTAAGCAGTTTTTGCATACGTTATTCTGCGTAATTATTTCTCGTTTTTCATAATTATTTAGGTCGCGGAATTTATTGCATAGAAACAACGCATGATTTTGAGTACATAACACGCATTTTTGGTAGGTTCTGGATGAATGGTTAATAAATGGTTTGGGTTCCTCCTGTCTACTGGTATTATTGGTTTGCGTAAATCGTACATCTCTTGGTTTATTATACTGGTTATTGGTGTTAAACATTTGGTTAGAAAACTTTTGTTGGTTGTTGAATGGTTGCGTATTTTTGACTGTTTCCGTTTTGCGACGGCCAGTTTCTAAAGCGATAAATTTTCCCTCTAAATAGGCGAGAAAATCGTGAAGATATGGTAGATCTCGTGGTTCTGGCAATGAATCAATGTAGTCGGTATACGTTTCGGCGTCCATCTTCTGGGAGATAAGGTACACTATAATCGGGTCCCAGGTGGATATATCCACTCCTAGATTTTTTATAGCGTTGAAACATTCATTGGTAGTATCGTGGAGCCTTTTTATATTGGCTGCAGTTGGTTGTTGCATGATTGGTATGGACATCAGAATATTCATATGTGAATTAAAAATTAGTTTTTTATTATTATATCGTTGGTTTAGAATGTCCCAACAGGTTTGGTAATTGTCGGAACTTATGCGAAGATGCTGAATAAGTCTTTCAGCTTCTCCACGCAGCTTCCCTTTCAAAAATTGCATTTTTTGAGCGGGAGACATTGACTTATTATTATGTATAGATTCATAGAAAAGGTCTTTGAATGAAATCCACTGTTGGTAATTTCCATTGAAAATCGGTATATCTATTTTTGGTGTAGAATTTTCTCTGTGCTTGACGTCCCACATTCTTTGGTTAATAGATTTTTTAATTTCGCAATATTCATTCTCGTAACTATTAAACAGATCGGCATAGTTCTTATCTTCTACTTGCAGATGACTGTCAATTTCCCAGTGCAATGTATCGATCGCAGTCCAGCGCGATTCAATATGCTTTAGAACATCTTGGAACTCCCACTTCTCAGTCAAAACATTGAGATTGATATGAGAAATAGTTCGGGCAAAAGCTTTAAAATTACTTTGTTGTTTTCTCATCATTTCCTCAATTTTATATGGTTTTTCGACGTCATGGAAAACGAATCTTGGTAATGGTAAAACTGTTTTGGGTAAGTTATCTGCGGGTGGTAAACCGTAGGCTGATGTGCTAGGCTGTGGTGCGGTCGGTGATTGCGATGACGGTGGTGGTAGTTGGTTCCTTGGTGATGGAGCACGAGTAGTTAATTCCTCAAGAATTCTCAACAAATAACTCCTAACATCGCCATAAAATGTTTTAGTTTTGATGTACGAGTCATCACCGAAATATCCATTATCTTCAGTTTCATCACGCAGAGTCACTAACTTATCATGGTTACGTGAGAAGTCTTTCCACAACTCCTCTAAAGATTGTAGGCGAAGTTTAATACTATCCGCCGTCTATCGCTCCTTTCCTTTTCTACTTATCGAAACTAAACTCACCACCTCATGATTTCTCTATTAAAGCCCACACCTGTGCCTCTAATAATAATTGTACTTGCCATAAGTTGTCTAGAGAAACGAATGTGAAGTATCTCGGTGTCCAGTTGGACAGTGGATTGACTTGGAATCCGCAAGTTGAAACTGTTAAAACCAGGGTGAGAAAGCTTATACATCTTTTTAAAACCCTACGTGAAGTTACCACACCAGACCAAGTACGAATGGTTTATCTTGCCCTTTGTCAATCCATTGTCCAATACTGCATCCCAGTATGGGGTAGTGCCAGCAAGACACAATTACTTCAATTGGAGCGTGCGCAAAGAGCTGTACTAAAAGTAATGAACAAAAAGCCGATTAGATACCCTACTAAGCAATTGTACACTGAGAACAAAATTTTATCTGTTAGACAGCTCTTTGTGCAACGGATTATCTTAAGAATGTGCTGTGCCACCTCATGATCCCAAAAAACGTAGTAAGCAGTCTGTCTTCTCAAGTGCTCGTTGCAGAACCGCCTTTGCCAGACGTCAATATAGGAGTGTCTCATGTAAGCTATACAACATGGTTAACAAAAATCACAACATTAGAGGCCTCAACATCCATGAAGTTAAGTCGATCACAACCAGTTGGCTTCTCCAGCTAGATTATAATAACACTGAAGCGCTGCTAAAGTACATTGAGTAAAAGCTACCAGATAGACACACACTAACACACACACATGCATACACACACACACACACACACATACACACACACACACACACACACACACGCACGCACACACACATTCTTATATAGTACAAATATATGCCGCTTACCTAGAATAAATTTTCTTTAAAACTTACACATGTAAATTGCCAATAATACCACGTCCACCACTGTTTTATTGTATAAACGTATTAGAATGAGCACTGTTTCCCGAAATACAGGCATTAGCCTAGTTTGGGAGACAGTACTAGTACTTTTTGTAAAGTTGTGCATTCACTATGCTGTAATCATTAGTTGGTAACTATCTGTTCAAATAAACATTTTTACTTTTTTACTTTCCTTCTTTCTTAAAATTAATATACAGCTTATTCATATTTTCCATGATCTCCCTCTGAGACGCAAATAAATCGGCAATGGTAGACATTTTGGTAATTGGTAAACAAAAAAATGGAAAGATCTTACTTGGTTATGTCTTGGTTACTGGTTAACTGGTGAGTAATAGATGGACGGCGATTCCAATCTTACTTTATTCCCTGTATCACTTATCACTATATGGTCACTTGTCTGGTTGGTTCAATATTGGTAAAAAGAGTAAGTCTGTTCACTGGTTGGTTACAGAGAGATAGTCACTAACACGTCACTAACACGTTACAAGGTCCACAACGCGATAGATCCCACCTTTCCGAAGGTTCGAAGGACCAATTTGTTGGGCGTAACTCCAACAACTAATAATAAAATACGATGGTATAGACAATACACTGTATATTAAACTGGTAAAAATGGTGAAATGGTTAAATGGTAATGGTGAAATGGTAATGGTTAAATGGTATTGGTTGAGTTGACGCGGCTCGGTTGGTGGCTGTTCGTCAACTAACATTATAACAATTTAAATATTAAAACTAAAGATTTGGGTCAGTGCGCAGCGTGGAATTGCTGACTGCGCGCGCGTTTATGTCAATGAACTTGTACGTACTTACTTTGTACAGTAATTATGTTCTTTAAAATTTAAACTTTCAATGATACCCAAACCAGCCAGACACAAATAGTATAGTCAAAGAGATTTTATATCAAGTTCATATATAATGCGAAGACTTTTTCCCCAACCTAAAATACATCGAACCGCTCACATCATCGCGAACGACGAAACTCCCGTTGATTGTAACATGCTCTTACGCCTTGAAATTATGAAAACGACGAACATTATCAGAATTATTGAAAGGTTTAAAAATAATTCTAGACACCTCAAGAAGGTTATTTTCCTTTTCCTTCGGGAGTAATGGATAGTTACTTAATTTTTGGTCGAAGAAGGGCGGTGCTACCGATCCACTCGCGGCAAGCAGCACAGCAGGTAGTGGCCGAGGATGAGGCCGCCCAGCGACACGCCGGCGGCCAGCATGGCACGCCGGCGTGGAGCGCGACTCACCTTTGATGACGTCGAGCGGCGAGGACACGACGAGCGCGGCGGCGATGGCGGAGCGCGCGCCGCGCTCGGCGAGGTAGTGGCCGAGGATGAGGCCGCCCAGCGACACGCCGGCGGCCAGCATGGCACGCCGGCGTGGAGCGCGACTCACCTTTGATGACGTCGAGCGGCGAGGACACGACGAGCGCGGCGGCGATGGCGGAGCGCGCGCCGCGCTCGGCGAGGTAGTGGCCGAGGATGAGGCCGCCCAGCGACACGCCGGCGGCCAGCATGGCACGCCGGCGTGGAGCGCGACTCACCTTTGATGACGTCGAGCGGCGAGGACACGACGAGCGCGGCGGCGATGGCGGAGCGCGCGCCGCGCTCGGCGAGGTAGTGGCCGAGGATGAGGCCGCCCAGCGACACGCCGGCGGCCAGCATGGCACGCCGGCGTGGAGCGCGACTCACCTTTGATGACGTCGAGCGGCGAGGACACGACGAGCGCGGCGGCGATGGCGGAGCGCGCGCCGCGCTCGGCGAGGTAGTGGCCGAGGATGAGGCCGCCCAGCGACACGCCGGCGGCCAGCATGGCACGCCGGCGTGGAGCGCGACTCACCTTTGATGACGTCGAGCGGCGAGGACACGACGAGCGCGGCGGCGATGGCGGAGCGCGCGCCGCGCTCGGCGAGGTAGTGGCCGAGGATGAGGCCGCCCAGCGACACGCCGGCGGCCAGCATGGCACGCCGGCGTGGAGCGCGACTCACCTTTGATGACGTCGAGCGGCGAGGACACGACGAGCGCGGCGGCGATGGCGGAGCGCGCGCCGCGCTCGGCGAGGTAGTGGCCGAGGATGAGGCCGCCCAGCGACACGCCGGCGGCCAGCAGCGGCACGCCCGGCGCGCGGGCCCGCAGCGCCGCCACCACCTCGCGCAGGTCGGCGTGGCTGACGGCGCAGTACAGGCGCGGCGTGGTGAGCGGCAGGCCGCCCAGGCCACGGTTGTTGAACACCACGCAGCTGGCGCCCAGCGCCGCCGCCGCCGCCGCCAGGCAGCGCACGTAGTCCGCGTCGGCGCTGCCCGTGAGGCCGGGCAGCACCAGCAGCAGCGCGCGCGGCTCGGCGCGCTCGTCCAGCCAGTCCAGCGCCACCTGCCCGCCGTCCGACAGCACCAGCACCTCCCTGCGCACCACCCCCACCTCACGAGCTGCCCGCGTCACTGTCTGTCGCACTCTATTTATATACTGCGAGTGGACTTTTCAATGATCGTGTATGGGCCTTTAGGTTTGTTGGTTTAGTTGACGTAAACCACCGATAGCAGATAAAGAGATTCACTGATATAAAAGTCACAGAGTTATAAAATGTAAGTATTGGGTGCTAATCCGCCGTGTTAGATATAATAATAATATCCTGGCACAATATTCACACATGGCCATCTGATCCTAAACAGAGCAGAGCAGAGCTTGTACTACAGAAACCAGACAACTGATATAATACTTTTCTTTTGTAAATACGTTGCGTGGTAAGCAAGCTAAAGTCTGTACGTGAACCATCGGTGTAACGTGCAAGTGACAAGACACAAAGGGTGCTTGCATGCCCCTAATACAGTCTGTGCAACTCGAGCTGTCACAGGTATCACTAGTCACGTTGAAAATTAGCAGCGAACTTCGCAATGGTACCTTACGAACGTCATCAACAACGTATTGGACAGTTACGTGATAATAAATGACAAGCGAATCTTCTGGGTGCGCTCGCGGACAATACTTGCAAGTCAGCGGCAGACTTTCCGCTAACGAAATAAAAATTGGCAATCCTGTAGGACAATATTCTGTCCATTCTGGACTTACATGCTACGCGAAAAAAGTAGAGTTTAGAAGGTAATTGTTATATTTTTTGGCGACGTGTTTGTCATAGGAATGCTACGCTGATCGGAGAAAGACAGCGAGCGCAAAGCTGTTGTAACCTTGTATATTTATTCAACGCTCCATAGTTAACTTTTATCTTTACTTAGTTTATTTTCTTATTAATTAACACGTCCTGACATAGTAATACGGTTTTAATTCGTTATCTGCCTAGTCTACTGTACCTACCAGAGTTCTCTGCCGCGCATTCGAAACCGGTTCGGTTCGTGCGCCCCGCCGCAACAAGCGGTTGTTACGCGGACTTCGTCGAAGTTAGACACTGAGACTGCACTCATTGTGATACGTGATACTCATCGTACGCGGTCTCTTCAAAAGAAACGTTATTTTTTCTTAGCCCGCGTCGTCTATTATGCAAATAGACAATTAGTTGATAGTTTCTCAAATTTAGTTATACATACATAAATAGTTAATTCAGTGATAACCCCATAATGGGTAAGTGTTGATTAATATTTAGTTCTCACTCAATCACCTCATGAAGGGTATTTCTATTTTTTTTATTTATTTCATATAACACTCAGTTTAGTATTTCTTTACACAATCAGTGGGTTAAAGGCTTTAACCCAGTTAGGTTTGTCTAACCACTGGGTTCTCGATATAAAACTAATACTAGTCGAAAATGAATGGACCCACAGTAGATGCAGTTCAAAATAACAAATGTAAACAGATGTATATAATTTAATATCATAACTTATATATTATGCGTGCGCTCGCACCGTTAATAAAGGTTGCCCCATTTTATGATAGGATTTTAGAGTTGAGGACTATTTATGAAATATTTTTTTGAAGTGTATCTAATGATTATTTCGGTGATTTTAATGAACGATTGGTAATTCATTTATAAGACTTGGAATTATATATTGTGATGTTTTATTTCCGTAGTCGTTATTAAATTTAGGTGTAAATAGGTTTTTAGATGTTATGCTTCGGGTCGTAATTGAGTGAGTTTTTGGTATTTGAATTTCTGTGCGATAGTATTGATCAATAAGTAGATTAAGTTCAATTTTTCTATGAATGGGTATCACGCCGCAATACTTAAATAGTCCTAACGGGGTCAATTTTGTATTTCTGTTTTATTTTTGCGGGAACAATTTTAGTAGTCTATACGGTATATATAAATCTGATCTATGTATGATTTGTAGGTACGACCATAACTAGTGAGCCCATAAGATATTATACTTTCTACAAGGGTCTTATACAATGTCAGCAACACACTATAGGGAACTATACATTTAATTATATAAAACTTAGCCATAATTGCTCTAAGCTTATTGTATATTTTATCAATATATTCGCCCAATTGAATTTACTGTCGATCACCAGCCCCAAGTAACTATGCTCAGACACTTTCTCAATATTTAAGCAGGTACTGTTACATTTATTAGTGGAACGAAGGCAGTCATGACTATGCGCTATCGCCTTTACATGAGCACTCACGGTGTTGAGGTTGTAGCTAGAACCAATATGCATCAGCTTAGTCTTATCGGTGTTGAGTACCAAACCTGAGTTGCGTAGTGCAAGTGGTCACATCACTTGCATATTGCAGTAAAATCTTCTTTTATACGGTTTAGTGCTACCGTCATATCCTTATCCGCCGCCAATAAGCAGGTATCGCACAGCGAATTGGTAAATTTTGCGATTTTTAAGAACGTTATTTAGGTCATTAACATAGGTCAAATAATGCAGAGGACCAAGCACTGATCCCTGTCGTGTTCCTTCTGTGATGTGTACACTATCACTAAACCTGTCACCTATATTGACTTGATAACTGCGATTGTTAAGATAATCTCTGCACCATAGTAACACATTCCCCCTAACGCCACTACTCTCCAACCGCTCAATTAACAAGTCATGGCGATATGTATCAAATGCCTTGCGTCACCTACAGACTGACCCAGATATTCACCGGACACGGGTGTTTCGGTGAGTATCTGAGTCGGATCGGCCGAGAAGCGACAACACACTGTCACAATTGCGAAAGCGACCTTGACTCTGCCCAGCATACGCTGGAGGAGTGCCCGGCCTGGGAGGCCGAGAGACGAGTCATGGTCGCTGAGATCTGACGGGATCTTTCGCCGCCAGCAGTCGTTTATGCGATGCTGGCTGGCGACTCCACCAAATGGGACGCCGTGGTTTCCTTCTGTGAAGCAGTCATGCTCCAGAAGGAGGCCGCCGAGCGGGATCGGGAGCGAGCCGATCCCGCTCGCAGACGGAGGAGGCGTCGGGGCGGCGGCGGCAGCCGGTAGCCCAACTCTCCTCGGGGCTGCGGTGGCAGTATGAGAAGTGTCCTCTACTGCCACCACGTGAAAGCAGCTCCGGGAAGACAGCGATCTGTTTGTGGCGCAGTCGCTGTGCCGGACTGGCAGGAGTCGGCAATACGGGAGGGCAATCCATAGCCCTCCCAGGGTACGTGTTCCGACCATCTGGAACATGGCACAAAAGGGGAGCACCGGAGCAGCATACCCGCGTTCCCGGGGCTCCCCCTATCAGGCGCCAAGAGAAGTCCGACATACCCACCCGCAGACACTTTTTGCGGGTGGCATGCGTAGGCATTCCTCCTGCCTTATCAAAAAAAAAAAGACTAAAATAACATGTTTTTCAAGTAAAGGTTGGTTTACATCATCAAATAAACGGGACAACAGTAGTGTGGTGCTTTTATTGGGTTGAAATCCATATTGTAACATTGTATACAGTAATACCCCGCTTTACGCGACCCCGTTATACGTGGTTTCACTATAACGCGAATTTAGACTTTGGCGTTCAAATGCCTTGCATTACGCGGAAGAATGTATATAAAAATAATGTAGTCATTAACTTCTCTTTGGTTACTCCCTTCCTCTGAACATTCTGATTGAAGAATTAGGGATTCCCCGTCCTAAGACTTTGTTTTATGGGGAGTCCCTTGTTCGTTTCATTTGTTCCGTCGTGTTTAGTTCTGCTGGCAGTCGCGTTTTAACATTTATTGGAGATTACATACATACATAATTTAACGCTACGTCAAAAATGTCGCCTATAAAGAAAAAGAGCGTAAAAACGTAACTTTGGAATTGAAGATAAAAGTGTTAAGAAGACTGGAAAATGGAGGTAAAGCAACAATTGCTGGGAGAGATTTTGGACTCTCAGAATCGACTTTGAAATGAAATTATTCGTAATTTTTAAATTATTCGTAATAAATTTTGACTATGTCTATATACTAATCATAAACCTCGATTTACGCGAAATTCAGCTAACGCGATTTTTTCTGGAACGTATCCCTCGCGTAAAGCGGCGTATTACTGTAATGGTCACCTTTATTTTACCTTGACAAATCATAATCATTTCATTCTGCTTTATATTGTGTCTAATGCCTACACTATAATTAATATTATGTGTGGTGCTTCACACCAACAATTTTATAACATTTTTTATTACAAACTTAATTTGTAAACTCCGATTCTGACTGTGACAAATTACACATCGCCTTAAGCGCAATTAGCACTCCCGCTTCCTCATTTCTATTACGCGTTCAGTCAGGAGAGGCTTTGGGTCAAAAGAATATTTAGATTTAGTGGACGTAAATTCCATGGTCCAAAGTTCGAGATACGACACACACATAGTGGACACCTACCGCTACACTGCAGACTAAGAAAATTCCAGTGGGTCATCCCCCGGCCTGGGCAACCCTCCTGGGACTCCGCGACATCTCCGTCATCCTACCTCCATAGGGCATAAATATTGACGGGCTTTATGGGTACTAAAGCACGTCAATATTTTACCTTTATATATTACCTTTTAACTTTTTATTAAACAATAAATTAGTAAGGTATTGAGTGTAGTGATTTGTTTTATTTAATTTACAAACCACACCTCATATGCTTCACAGTCCACATTTGTGAACACAAACCCAGTGCTAAGAAAAAATGTGTCTAGAGTGCAGTTCTAAAAACGACAAACCAGCTAAATGTTGGTTCACCTGTGGTAATATGTGTGAGAAGTATTGCACTTTTTACATTAAATAACATATAATAAGAGGCCATCTAAAGACAATGCGGGGCTGGAGGGAAAATGACAGGAGGGGGATTAAAACTCAGACAAGAAGCAATGTTTAGCAGGAATAAGGGTAAATATCCAAAAATTATAAATATGTAGTAACATCACAAAATACATATAAGTTTAGTATGAGTACTAGGTGCGTGAATTGGACTCGCACTTGACTTGTTTTTTGTAATTTTGGACAAAACAGACCGGTTTTACAAGAGACTATTCAACTATCAATGCTGGGGTTGAATTAGAAAATTATTATTTACTGGTCTTATATGCATAATGAGCTATATAGATAAATAAGTATACTTAGAATGTGGACATGAGGATGGAACTGTCAACCATATATTTATTAATTGTTCAAATATTTCTGATCCTTTGTATGATATCCTCCATAGTGACTTTCCTCATCCTATGAATGGTAATACTTTATTATCTCTCGATTTATTTTCTTATTATAAAGTTCTACCAAAATTTCTTTCTGTCAATAAATTTAGTTTATAAAATCTTATTTAGTATGTTTTATGTTCATTCATTTATTCTAAGTATTCCTAACCTGTAACATGTCTATGTTTTTTTAAGTTGCCCAAGTGTTCATTTACCTGACTTATTATTTTTTGTTTTTTTTTTGCTTTTATAAATAAATGTGTCTATTACTTTCAAATATTTTTGACATTGTGTTTGCCTAACTTTTGATTTTGGCATAGTCATTGTTGTCACATTGTCATGATGGAGCCATGATGACAAATTGTAATTGGAAGTATACTTGTTTTACATCACTCTTTCATGTCCAGTTTATCCAGTCAATATTTCATATGAATTATCTAATCATGTAGTGTTAAAAATTAATTCCTCTAATTATCTAATTACCTAGTTCAAATGATGACCACTTTGACTGAAAAAGCTGGAAATGGATTTATCATTATCATCAAACAGACCTTGAGTAGTTGATAGCAGATGACCCAAAACCCATGAAAACTGAAGCTATATGAGAATACTGCATTGCAGAAAGAATATTGTAATAATAAAACTTATTTCCAGTGTTGGAGGTGTATTTCACCCAAGTTTCCACTTGGCCTCTGGACCTAGTGCAATAAAATTATAGAAAGTCGCCTACAAACTAAGGCAAATTAAAACTTTAAAATCACAGTATGTTGTTCGTTGAGGCGTCAAAAGTCAGCTTTAGATTAGTGCTGATAGCTGCCCTACTTAGTCATAGTATATAACATAATATGGTAGTTTGTAAGTTTAAATGTATAGTGTGAAGTGGTACCGCCGATATGTGAGAGGCGGCAGGAGGCGCGAGCGCAGTACCGAGCCGAGCACCGTCTGCAGGCGCGCCTCCACGCACCACGGCGTGGGCCAGTAGCGCTCGCCCAGCAGCGGCACGCTCTGCTGCAGGAACCGTCGGAACTCGCCCTCGCGACACACCAGGCGGGGCTTCTATAACACGCGCAGTGCATCAAACACACAGTATTCCACTCGCACACGCTGCCTATTAATCAGATGGGTAAATGGACTTTACCTTGACCACTTCCACTAGATAATAGGTTATATACAATATTGAAAGTGAAAACCCTACTAGTAATTCTTTCTTCATTTCGAACATATACATAAATATTCCAAACATGATTGTGTATAAAATAGTATCATAAAATAAAAGAAAAAGAAAATAAAGACAAAGTTCAAATCTTATTATTATTTATATGTCAATCTAACCTAACAAGTAACAACCACTGACAAGCGGACCTCGGTATTGCCAGTTCCAACACAATAACTTCATGATAAGTTATGGCGTTAAAAAGCGCGGGAAAGTTCAAATTGATCGGTCGTTTTTTCTCTCATAATATTTTATTTTCTATTTTGTATCATGTACGGTTCAGTAGGCTATTTAATTGTAAATAATATTAATATTTAGTGTATGCATAATAGTTTTAGTGATTAATTAGCAGCCAGATCGGTAAGTTCTATAGGTTTTTAATTTTATGAACAAGCCACCCGATTTATCGGCACCGGGGGATATTATTCCCCGGCGGATAATTTTATTACTGTTTCCACTCATAATGTTGTATCTTAAGAGTCAGGAATGCTGCGGAGGAGCGCAAAATAAGTAATCATAAGATATGTAAAAGATGCAATAGAAAAATAAGGAAACACATTCAGGCAGTTGATGGTAAGACGGGATGTCGCTGTACTGAGAGTGAAATCACTAACAAAACTCAAAATACTGATGAAAACATTTCAGTTATAACAATCATGCGTCAAATAATGCGCATGGGCTTTGTACGGGGTGTTCCCTCAGACTGGTCAGTTGAGGAAGTAATTGAAAATGTGTCTTGTGGCAAGGTGTTGAGTGCCCAAGCAGTTCAGGGGTGTGTTTAGGGTTTTAAATAAATAAAACACGCAAAACTGTACTTATGCTGGTATATTGTCAACAAAAATCCTCGATAGCTATATAGTATATTTGTGAACAAAACCATTGCGACTTTTAACGAGCTTAACAGCGCCATCTATTGACGCGGTGACGAACCGCAGTGAACATACCGCCCACCAAGGACGTTACTGATGGAACGTCCTTCTTAAATAAAGGTGTACGTTGCTCTATGGTACATTACGCTGATCTTAGTTTGTACTGTAAAAATATATGTATATTTATTGACAATAATATGAACTAAACTAAAACATAACTAAAACAATTTGTACTTAATTACTGCCCTGCTTACTTTAAACTAAGAACTAAAAGAGAACTACAATGAACTACAAGTTAGAAGTTATGGCTGAACTACTATGTGCTACAGTTTAAAACTAACAAAGTTATGAACTATCTTAAAATTAAACATCTTATTCTAGGTTCTATGTCTATAATAATTGAATGTTGTATATAATTTTGTGTAAATAGACCTTAAAACGATAAAACATGTAATAAAACTATGATTTATGCAACAACCAATATAAATAATAACAAAAAATATTCTTAATCAACTACCGGTAAAATACATATTTTGGATGTTGGTCTTTTGATTGTTGAGGACTTAGTGCGTAACGTGACGACACGGGTGACATTATCATGCCCCGGATGTTTTTCAACAATTTTACCCATCAACCAGCGACTTGGAGGCAAGTCGTCGTCTTTTATTAAAACAATGTCTTCAATTTTTGGCTCAGTAACATGTGCACCATTTGTAACGGTTCATCCATGTGGACAAATATTCGTTGGACCAACGTCTCCAAAATGACTGCACCATTCGCTGGATAACTTGCCAGGGTGATAAACAATTTAGGTTGAACTCTTCGTAATTATTGTCTGGCACATTCACCAAACCTTCGGCGGTACGCAACAATCCTAATCTATTTTCTATTCTAAATCTGTCCTATAATGATTATTTGGCCTACTATAAATAATGTTCTGCGATTTGAGGAACGATGGTCCAGCGAACCATAGTTCGTTTCCCAAGAGAACTGGGTAATATTCCTTTAGAGGCGCAATCGGCTGAGTTGTTCTGAAACCATTGTGACGCTTTCATCATGGTCAAGTTTTCAAACGTATTTATCCAGGCTAGTACCACAGTGTAATCTGCTCATGCCTCGACCTGGTCTTGAGGTATATTCAGAACTTCAGCGGTTTGTGTCAATAGTTATGACAGTAAAACTGCTCCACACAACTCTAACCGCGAAATGCTGATCTGTTTTACTGGAGCAACTCTAGTTTTAGCAACCAGCAACGTGAGCTTTACTATGTTGTGGGCATCTACCATCCGCAAGTAAATTGCAGCTGAATACGCAATCTCGAAGACGTCACTAAACCCGTGTAGCTCCAAATATTCGTTGGACTTTGTTCCGAGCCAACGAGGAATCCGGAGCTTGGTGAGTAGTAACAATCTTCACTATATGATCTCAATTCCTTAATAAGTTCTTTGGAAAACCCCTCGTCCTAGCCAACACCAGCGAACCATAATTTCTGGATGAATACCTTCACTAGAAGTACACTAGGTACTAACCAACCGCATGGGTAAAAAATACGTGCTATTACAGAAATAATGGATCTTTTAGTTAGCGACGTCGTCGGCGGGAAGTTCACCGTGTATTGGAAAGTATCGTCATTGTGGTTCCAGGTAAGTCCAAGAACCTTTATTGTACTGTCCAGTTTTATTTCTAGTTCTTTTCCTTTGTGTTCTGTTTGCTTGTAGTACTTTATTGTTTGTTCTGTGTTCTGTATTATTTTTTCATTTGTCCTTATTTATGTTGTCCTTGTTTATGTTGTCCTTGTATGTATTGATTTTGTCCTCTGTACTAATTTGATTTGTTTGTTCTATGTTTGTACTCTCTCTGTTCTGAATTATGTCTATTATGTCTTTATTATTACTCTTTCATTTTTGTAGCTGGAATACCCCTTTTCTTAAAAGCTCTGTTATTTGGTAATATAATTCTAGGCCTTCTTCTATCGTGTTGCCGTTTTAAAGTGAGCCCTATCATCAACGCGTCATTTAGTGATACACTATTGTCGTTATTCTCTGAGGCATTGAAGACAGCTCGCACCTTTGTGGTAGTTTTTTCTTCCCTGACTACCGCGTGGCGAGGTAAGTGGACAGCTATATTTCTTTTTTTTATCGCGCTTGTCAACTTCTCTCATGTGTCCTAGTTCTAAATACTCTTCTATGACCTATTTGTACTTGTTTTTCAAATCTGTATTTTTCTCTAATCTACGCTCTAATGCTCTAAATCTTTTTTCAGCGATAGAACGGGAGTTACCGCCTTTGCAAGGAGGATCTTCATCGCGGAAAGGTAAGTTTACTATGTACCTGCCGTTGCTATCTCTTCTTGTACTTTTGCTGTAGAACTCTTCACATCTATTTTCTTCGAGCGTAAGCATTTTCTTCACACTACTTTGCTCTTCTATCTCCCAGAACTTTTTTAACATGTCGTCTTCATTAAATTGTGCATGTACACTAATATTATTTGATTTTGTGTTTTGATCTGTGTCCTTATTTACTACGCCTGACAGTACCCAGCCTAACGTAGTACTCTGAGCGATCAACGTGCCTGAAGGGTTTCTAAATATGCCTTGTTTTATGATGCTGCTGTAAGCATTAGCGCCCAGTAACACATCAATCTTATTCGGAGTGTTGAACTCTGGATCGGCTAGCTGCAGAGTGTCAATACTTAGCCAATCTAAGGCAGTGTTAATCTTGCGTTCCGGTAAGTAAGATGTTATTTTATTCAGTACGTAAGCTTTAATTTTCAGTTTGAAATTTGGACTAATCCGAGACTGGATATTTAAATGTACCATGTACCGTGCCATGGTTGAACTAGTACCGCCTAGACCTGAGATAACTCCTTGAATAGGGATCTTTTTCAGGCTGAGCAGCTGAACTACGGCCTCTGTTATGAAGCACGCCTGCGAGCCCTGATCGATCAGGGCTCGGACAGTCTGGGGTTCACCAGAATGCGACTCGGCTTTCACTAGCGCAGTGGCTAATAAAACCTGTCTCGGTGCGGGAGTGTTACCTGTCGACAAAAACGAAGCAATCGGACTAATATTAGTGGCACTAACACTGTCGATAGCCGATGATGTCGAAGGTTAGTCCCTTTTGAACGACTCCTGATCTAAATGCAGCATTGAATGGTGGCGTTTCTGGCACACCTTGCATCTGGTAGGCTTCCTGCACTCACTAACAACGTGATTGCCACCAAGACAGTTGAAGCAAATATTATTTTTTAATACGAACTCACGTCTGGCCTTGAGTGATTCCTTATTGAATTTCTTGCAAAAGCAAAGTTTGTGAAGGTCGGAGCAGAACTCGCACCGCATATTATTAGTCTTTGAAGAACTTGTTGCCAGCATGGCCTTTGGACTATGGAACTGATGAACTGGTGCCTTTTTAGGTTCTAAGCACTCTAAAGCGCGAAACCGATTCTCCAGGAATGTTTTGAATTGACTAAAAGTTGGCAACTCATTATTGGAGTCATTGTTACAAACGCTAAGCTCCCATTGTTTTCGCGTCTCAACATCTAACTTAAAGGTAACAATGTGTATGATAATGACATCCCATGTACTCACGTTTATGCTTAAGTTACTCAACGCATTAAGACAATCACATGTAGTGTCTAGCAATTCTTTCAAAGAAGTGGCAGATTCGACATGCATTCGCTTTTGACCGAACAACCTTTTTAAAATGCAGTTGGTTATGTATTTTTTATTGCTATACCTTTTGCCTAATAGATCCCAACATTGGACATAATTGGCGTCAGCTATAGGGGTGTGACTTATTAATTGTTCTGCTTATATAAATAAATAAATAAAATAAAAAAGGTTTTTATTCACATAGACTTTAAAAAAGCGCTTGTAAATAGTCAGAACATGTTTGTAGTAATATAGTTGTATACATTAGATATTATTTCTAGTAACATAGATATTTAGGTACATCTTGTATGAAAACATTTATAAAATTTATTTTATTACAGAAATGATATTTAGCTAGCTCGTATCATTATTGTCAAGAGATTATGTTTAATTATCTAGTTTAAGTCTAATATTTTTACTACATATTGTCAATGGTTCTGTCTATATTAAAGGTATTATTATTATGACGGACCTTGTGTTAATAACGACGGTCGCGCTTTAATGCTACCACCGGATCCAATGCGCCCCAACTGAGAAGACCCAGCGAAACAAACTCAGTGGGTTCATCTACTACCGGTTTCAACACGACCCAGTTGAGACGGTCCGGCGAAACATACTCAAGCGGGCATGAACACGGGATTTGGTCCAATTAGAGTAATTATTTAGTAGGCAAACACAATATATGCTCGATCGGTTGTCTGAATGCTTATTATTATAGATTATATTTAGGTATACAAAAGAAAAACTTCGAAACAATAACATTATTCATTATGAGACAGAGTCAATAATTTTAAATTAAGTATATGATAGCAATCATTTACAGATAGTTCACGTAACACAGCAGATCAGTCATGTCTATATGGCTACAAGATCTCCAGCGAGCAATGTGCACGTAGGAAGTGAGAGCCAGACGTCTTTGTCATCGATGTACTCTTTAGTGGTGTAATAACCCCTAGCCATAAGTATACGTTTAATATGTGTTTTAAAACTTGTGTCAGGCAGATCAGTAATTTGAGTAGGAAGCTTGTTATAAAACCTAATACAATTTCCTAAAAATGATTTATTAGTTTTGCTTACTCTAAAGCCTGGCATGGCTAGTTTGTTTTTATTCCTAGTATTTATATTATGCAGTGCAGTGCTTTTTATAATTATGAATATTTTTTCTAACTAACATTATATTCTGATATATATATATATATTCCGATGGCACGGTAAGTATATTTATTTCTTTAAACAAATTTCGCAAAGAATCGCGACTGCCTTAACCATAAATGGCTCTGACTGCTCTTTTCTGCAATACAAAAATAGTACCTATGTCAGCCGCCGAACCCCACAGCAGAATGCCATACGACATAATGCTATGAAAGTACGCGAAATACACTAATCTAGCAGTTTGTTCATCTGACAATTGCCTTATTTTCCAGACAGCATAGGAAGCCGAACTTAATTTACCTGCTAACTTTTCAATCTGAGGACCCCATTGCAATTTTGAATCAAGTGTCAATCCTAAAAAAACGGTCGATGGGACTAAATCTAATATTTTCGCATTAAGTGCAACTGTTGGTACAATTTGAGTCACATTCGGCAATGAGAACCTGATGCATTTAGTTTTCCCTGCATTTAACAAGAGATTATTTGCCGAAAACCATTCTGATATAAAGCCGAGTGTTTTATTATGCTCAATAAGATCTTTATCCTTTCTATTTACTTTAAATATGAGCGACGTATCATCAGCGAACAAAACGATGTCTGATTCATTCTCTACCAGATAAGGGAGATCATTTATATAAACTAGAAATAAAAATGGGCCCAATATAGATCCTTGGGGCACCCCCATTTTCACAGGATGACGTGCCGAAGTGACACCGCCTATCGAAACCATCTGTTGTCGCCCCGATAAATAGGACATCACAAGATCAAGAGATGTGCCAGATATTCCATAGTACTTCAGTTTAACAACGAGCGTACGATGATCAACGCAATCGAAAGCCTTAGAGAGATCACAGAAAACTCCCAGCGCATCTTGTGATCCCTCCCAAGCCTCCAATATTGACCTAATTAATGTGCAACCTGCATCCTGAGTACAGCGGCCCCTTGTAAACCCGAACTGCTTGTTATGCAATATCTCATTCACGTTAAAGTGCGACAACATTTGGCTGAGCATCAGCTTTTCAAATATTTTACTTAAAGCTGGCAGTATTGAGATAGGCCTATAATTCGTGGCATTTTTTGAACAACCTGCCTTGAAAATGGGTACTATCGTACTTATTTTCATTAAATCGGGAAAGACACCATCACTTATACAGCCATTGAAGATGGCTGCAAGGATTGTTGCAATGTTTAGTATGATTGATTCAATTGCTTTAACAGACAATCCCCACAAATCTTCGGTGCCTTTCCTTTTAATACTCTTAAAAACTTTTATAATATCATCACTTGTTACGGATTTAAAACTAAAGTTAGGTACAGTTTGTTTTACGCTTTGATTTAAAAAGAGTTCAGCCACATCTGGTGATGATGCGAGACACTTAGTAATATCCACGGGTATATTTGCAAAAAAAGCAGCAAAAAAATTGGCAATGGTAAGCTTGTCTGAAACCAGTTCATCACCAATATTCAATACTAATGTTTGATCTCTTGATCTACTTTTACCAGTTTCAGTATTAATTATTTGCCAAGCTGATTTTATTTTATTATCAGATTTTTTAATTTTATCTCTTATATATAAAGATTTAGCTTGAATGCAAACCTTGTTAAAAATTTTTGAATAATTTCTAACATAAATAATAAAATTGACATCAGGGTTATAGGACCTTCTGTCATACAACTCATATAAAAAATCTCTACTCAGTCTAATGCCTTGAGTTGCCCAAGAACTAAATTTTATCTTATTACTGTCAACCGTCATGTTTTTTATTTTACAAGCTTTATTAAATTCTTTGCAAATACAGTGGAATAATGTAGTGTACATATCGTTAGGGTTACTTTTGTTTGGCAATAGATGGCACAAACTATTCTCCAGGTTGTTACTGAACTTTCCCAAATTAGATTTTGTTAAAGGTCTAAAACTAATTCGCCAGAAAGGTGACTTTTAAGATAATGAAGCTTTTGCACATTATCTTATGCCTGGTTATTATGTACTAATGAGGTAAAAAGATCATGGAATGTTGTCCATTCATCCTATTTACCTGAGAATATCGGTATGGAAATTTTGGGCAATTTTACAAGTGAACTATTTAATTTACTAGTACTGGATGAGGGACCGTCGGTTTTTTGCACCGACCCCGTGGCTAAACGAATATTATTCAAAATTGATTTCATCAAACATTTATAAGTTATGTAAGTGTCCTCTTGTATCGTAAATATCCTCTAATTTCTGCTCTGTATCCTCTGTCATAGTATGCGCATATAATTTATACTTAGTTTCTTTAAATAAATTCCAATTTTGTTTTAATAATTCTTGTCTTGTTTCTATGTATTCTAGGGTTAATCAATCTTTACCACATTTCTTAAAATTAGTTAAACCCTTTGATATTACATTTTGGTGATCTTTATAAACTTTTAGTAATCCTTCCATTTTTAATGTATTTAATGATAAAACTAATAGAAATATATTAATTTAAAATTGTTCTAAAACAAGAAACAAATGTATATAAAAAAATATGTAAATAAAATTGAGTCTAAGTTTTTTATTTCAAAGTTTATTTGTCATTAAATATGCTAAGTGTTCGAACTGGTTAAAATTTGTTAAAGTTATTTGATGTTCAAAAATATGTGTAAGTTTTTAAGTCTCAAATACATTAAAATTTTATAAGTCAATGTAAACAAAAAAGTTAAAAATATTACAAGTCCCAAAACACTGGTCAAAATTTTACAAGTGTTTGGCAACACACAAAACCTGGTGGAAATCGGACATAGATTCCCCGTTCCCCCGTTTTTTCTTAAATATTCTAAGTCCATAACTAACATGCACACAAACTACAACTAAATTATTCTAAGTTTAAAAATGTTCTAAAATTTTATAAGTCTCAAATGATACTGAATTTTTCTAAGTCCGGTCTTCACGATTGTTCTAAGTTGAACTAATTACTACTTGGCACTTAAGCTGTTGCCCTGATTATGGACAGGATAAAAAGGTAAACAAATGTACTCACAAAATGCACTTCACACAAACACCAGGTCGCGCCTTCTGTTCGCTTGTTGAACTCACTGTGTATGACGTCCCTATGACGTTACGAAACTGCGCCTGCGTCACCGTGTTGTCTCCGTGAAGTGTCGTACTGCGAATGGCGCCCTCTGGTGACCACTCGTTGAACTGACAGTGGCGCCTTCTGTCGCCGTTCCTTGTACTGCTCCGGGAATGCTGGCTCAGCTCTGGACCCAGTTTGGGCAAAGCTGTCGCCGCTTATGCGGAGGATCGTGTACCTTGCTGTAGCGTTTCACTACAAATACACGGGGGAAGCGCGGCCAGCGGTGGCTCCACACTTGTGTCAAAAATCCTGGTCCGTACTATCCGGGTCGTTAGGACCAATGTTGAGTGCCAAGCAGTTCAGGGGTGTGTTTGGGGTTTTAAATAAATAAAACGCGCAAAACTGTACTGATGCTGGTATATTGTCAACAAGTTTGTTGAGGGATCTACAGTGTGGAACCCAACTCAAAATGTTATTATAACATTCGATGGTCAAGTATTACCTCAACGTCTATTTATTTGCTATAATTCATTGCCAATTGAACAATATACATACCCAACTATACAATGTTTTAATTGTTGTCGATTTGGTCATACAAAAAATTCAATGTTGGTCGAAAGCTAAATGTTATAAATGTGGTTATGAACACTCCGGAAATACCTGCGAGGTAGAGGAAGAAAACCTATCATGCTGTTATTGCTCAGGTAGTCATTTCGCCATTAATAAATCTAGTCAAGTATTTGAGTTATCATCATCATCTTATCAGCCGAAAGACGTCCACAGAATTTGAGTGTCAAAAATAAATTCAAATTTATATGGCTCTAAATTGCATTTCTTATGGGGAAGCACCAAAACTGTTTCCCCCTGTCAGCAAATCATATGCTAATATAGTAAACACACCTCCTTCATCTAATATAAATTAAATTCACTCATCACCTCAACCATCACTTAGTCAGCAGACACAGTCATATAGGAATCGACGTCCTCCGCCCAAAATTGGTAAAGGATATGATCAAGAAGCTCATTAAAATATAATTAAAGATTTTAACACCCACACACCACAGGTTGGCTGTGTGTTAGAAAATCCGTTAACGATGACAACTTCAGACGTAATTCAAATTCTTATCCAAACACTAACCCAATCTAACATTAAAATGCCGTCCAACGTTGCCCCTTTAATTGATATGTTCACAAACCGCCAAGCCGTTAACAATGGCGGTTCTTCACAAGGTCCCCAATGGAACTGTATAAGTGCAGTTTGAAGAAAAAGTGAAATTACTTACATAATAAACAAGTATAACACTTGTTTATTTGCCCTTTCGGAAACCTGGTTCAAGCCAGGCTCCACTTTCAAAATCCAGGGATTTTCAATTGTAAGAGACGATAGGTCTGATGAGTATGGCGGTGCTGCCCTACTCATCAGAAATACTCTCTCTTACTTACCTCTATCTCTTTCTGTATATAATTGTTTTTCTGTTGTAGCAGCGCTAATAAATAATATTTGTGTTGTTTCTATAGACATTCCTTCTCCTTCTTCAGTGGTTCTTCACCAATTTAATACTCTTATTTCACTTCTTCCTCGTCCTTATTTAATTTTAGGTGATTTCAACTGTCACCACATTTTGTGGGGTTGTTCTATTTCTACATATTGTGGGGAAATAATATTAGGTATTCTTGACACACGTAACATTCGCATGCTAAATTCTGGCCTGCCTACAAGACGCACAAGTCCAAATGAGAATGAGCCTGGCCAATGTTTTATTCTGGGTATACGAAAGTAATCTAGAAGAAAATACAAGAACATCTGCATTTTTACTTTTTTTATATTCCCAAAGACAGCTGAGATAATAGCAATCAAAGTACGCATTTTTGAGCGATATTAGTTCAAACCGCAAGCGGCGTTTGATCGCGCTGTGACGTCACGTGGCCCCTCACGCAGCGCGCCGGCCGGTTTGCGAGTACAAATCGAGGTACTATTCATTTAATCACCGCTGCTGGTGGCTCGTACTTGCGATTTTATTACGAGAAAATTATTAGAAAATGCTGTGCAGTGCCTTAGAGTTTTAATTCAAATGTTAACACACCCAAAAGGTGTTTTTGGTATACCTAAAAATCCTATGATAAGGAAGAAATGGATGACCGCAATGCGCAGACAGGATTCAATAAGACTGAAAACTATTGAATTTTGTTATGAATATTATTTTGATGTCAATAACTATTATATTTATACTTTTCTCATAAATCACTACGTTATCTATTGGTGCATTTTATAATCAACTTCTGACAAAGGTAGATAAACTTTTAAGTTTACCTACCTTTGTCATTTAAGGATTTTACAAATTAATCTTATAACAAATAGTTTATTGATTCTTCTAAATGAGAGACATTTTGTTATTATCTATCAGGAACCTTGACATCAGGATGTTATAATAAATATATAAACCCACCATGTCGTATTTTTTTAATGAGAATAGGTGAATGTTACCTAACCTAATACTGACCTAGATTAAACATGGGATATTTGGAAAAAATATATAATAACCACAAAATATTTTACCTACTTATACAATATTTCGTTATTATTATCTACCTTTGACTTTAACCACTAATACTTAATAAGCAAAAATAGGTATGTTGAATATAAGTGAAGTAAAATTGACTGCAAGTGTGGCGCAGCGGCTAAGACAATCGCCGCTGTGTGTCCGAGGTTTGATTCCCGCACCGGACAACTATTTGTGTAACCCGTAAATAGTTGTTCAGAGTCTGGATGTAATTTGTGTCCGTCTATTATATGTTTGTAAAGTATTATAGTATTATTATTGTCTTTGAAAAAAAAACCGTTTAGAATGACAGTGGTATTAATCTGCAGCTGTTAGCGTGCCGCTGAGTATAGTACTTACCTGTGTACGTAAGTATACTTGGAGATGGTGTACAAAATTTTACAAACATTTTGCTAGAAATATAATAGTACCAGCCCTCATTTTATCCTAAATAGTAGAAATATCATTAACACTTTTGAAGATTTACACTGAGTAAGTTTATGCTCTGCCGTTTGGTCTTATTTTGGTCGTCTATAAAGGCATTAAAATTTGGAATTATATATAATTATAAAAATGTACTTACTTATATTTTTATTTTATGTTAGTTTATTTAGTTCTTTATTAGATTTAATAAAAAAGGTACTGACAACAAAAAAATAAGTAAGTAACTAAGTCGAGAGCATTATTGGTAGATTAATAAACTTTGGATTCTTGACGCCGCATGCTAAAGTCAATCAAAGTTTGTCAGTCGTGTAAGGAAATCTTCCTCCCATGTAACCCTCTTCCAGGGTGCAGATATAATGTAACTCACGAGGTATTTAACAGGTTGGTGTAATACAATAATAACAAATTAATAAATAAAGCTATGATACAAGTACAGCGCTCGCGTCTTCACTTCAATATTTCATATAGCGCGGGGCACAAGCGCACGGAGCGACCGGCACCGAGCCGACAGCTGACGTCACGCGTAGAGCGCGCGATATCTTGGAAATTTAAGAGTGCTCGAAACTTCTCACAGTCTTATCTTCCGTAATACTGCATTGGTTTACGTGAAATAAATACTAATCTAAAGTACGTAATTTAATCTTTATTGTTAAGTAGCTTTTAGTGCAATATTCGCATGTGTTGGTCACCCTCATGTTAGTGTAATATATCTTTCTATTTGCTCCCCAAGTTTAGCTTCTTCTCTAACATGGCAGATTCTAACTTCGACATATGGAAGTGACCACTATCATATTATATTTTTAAGCTATTGCATAGCTTCTATCGCGGGCCTTGAGCGTGGGGACCGAATCCAGAAATTCCGTAACAAAAAAAACCTAACACCCCCCACTCCGACCGCCATCTATCGATAAAAACCAGAACTTTTAATGACTTTTTGAAATATCACGCTTGCAAAGATATTATATTATAACAAGATTGCGCACTGAGGGAGCAAAAACGGCCCGAGCAAGAAGTCGCTGTACTGGATGGCATCTCCTTCTAATAGAGTGACCATGCGTCGTGGAAATATGCGAATGTTTTAACGCACCAAATTTAAAATTTTGTTTTTATTAGAATGAATAAACTTACTTTTGAAGTATAATCATACTACCTGTGCAGTGCTTTTAAAGTTACTGTTCGCCCCACTGCATACGTAGGTATACGTATTCGAGATGTTTTCGTTACTTATACTTTCTTTATTTTGTATGCCTCTCTGCAAGCAATATAAATTAAATTATACCAAGACTATTTGTAGATTTTTTAACGTTTAGGAAATTATATAATTATTTACAGTACAATTCGCGCTTAATGTGAGTGTGAGTAGTGGTATGATGGATAGTGGATGATACTTTGGACAAAGGCAGTAGACTTTCCGAATATTATATATTCGTAATGTATCCAAATAGTTTCCAAGTATATTATATGTTTTATTTACTTATATTCTTTTTCGCAACTAGTGTTTTGTGTCAGTGGGCTATAGTATTCCAGGATAATTATTGTAATACACATATTCAATATAGATTAGATTGTGAAAATCAGGTAACCCTAATAAACTACAGGCCCGATTTTAAAAATAATTCCATGGATAGTACTATACTCATTTCCTTAATTGAAAATATCTTCTAAATGGCTTAATCTAAACAACTGAGATAATTTTATATTTTTTGTTATTAATAAGAGTGTAATTGTCTATTTCTTACCTATTTACTCATAACAAACACTGACACGAGAAAACAGTAGCCTCGTTTTAGTGGTAGATATAGTGAAATAGTCAATTATTAGGTAGGGAAAAAATACCTAATATACATTACGACAGGTTGGAAAAATCGTTTGTTGTAAGAGGCAACAATCTCGATGGACACAAAATACTATTGCCACTAAGCATACCTATGCTTAGTGGCAATAGTATATAGTATATAGTAATAGTAATAGTATATAGTAGTAATAGTACAAAATACTATTGCCACTAAGCATACCTATGCTTAGTGGCAATAGTATTTTGTGTCCATGTGCAAAAACTCTGAAACAAATGTGAATGTTATTTGTAATAAAACAGTTAATTGCTATATCAGATTATGTTTAATAAATATAAAGTAAACTCTAAACAATTTAGTTTATTCTGAAATCTTCCATTTATAAAAAAAACTAAAACAAATATTTTAAATTAAATAAAATTACGATTTCTTTGACGATAAACATAGATAATGTAATAAAACAATAATATAGCATTTATATTTAGCCATTTCTTGAATGCACCAGAAACACTTGCAAAATCTTCTTGTTTAAAATGTAAGCCACAAACTACCGCGTATTTCGTGACTTTACCGGGAACGATATTCATCCATTTTTGTTTTAATTCCTCGATTTTGGGAAATCTAGAAAAACAATACCATTAAATACGTAACGAATGGTTACCCTGTTGCTGAACTTAGCCAAAATATATAAATATTACACGATAACACTTACTTGTGAAAAGACATACCACTCCCCAGATGACTCTCGCTTTTACACCCTTTCACGCAACAAGTTAAAACCCTTTTTAACCAAATTTGAACTGGATTCGAACACAATATGATAAATATTTTCAAACTAAACATTCGACATATTTGTTTACAAATTGAGTGTGGTAAACGTTATTTCTTATAAATACTGCTATTTAATTTACCAAACCCAAATTAAATGTATTTAAAAAGCTATCAAAAAATAAAACGTAGTTTAAAAAAACGTTGTGTACGTCTTAAATAAATAAAAAATATTTAATTATAGTTATATGAAAACATAATTCTAGGAGTTTGACCAAAAATTCTACTATTTTATCCGTCAAGTAAGTTATTTTTAGGCTGGCCATCTGTTAGACAGGGACAGAATCCTTAACCTGAGCCTCTCAAGTGGTCCGTTTTTTCCTATTGGTACACTACAAAGAGAAATGGACTGTTACGTAAAGACTTTGAGTCCATTTTACTTTGAACTAAATCTTGGAGTGCGCAATCTTGTTATATTATAATATCTTTGCACGCTTGTCTCTTTAGTTCAGCAACCCGCCTTTAGGTGGCATTGGTTGTATTGGAAAACTACCGTAATCAGCTGTTTGTGAGAAAGTCTATAGGTGTATAGGTATTTATCATCTACGTACAACAGTGAATATCTGTACTCGTATAATTTGTGTACAAAGTGTTTTAAATATGAATAAACAAAGTGCATTTATTAATGAAGAAAGTCACGAAAAAATAGTGAAAGAAAATGAGTTAGTACTCTATATACATTCATTTTATTATTATTATCACAAATGCAGTATTATAAAATAAATAAATAATAATAATTGCATAAGTTGATAAAAAATGCTATGCAATAGCTTTACCGCGGCAGTCAGTGCCACACGTCTTTTTTTTCCGTTACCGTTTCTCCCAGTATTGGAATTTCTCGTGTCAAACCGAGGCTAAAATATAAATTAACTAATCAGAACCCATGGAATCAGTTTAAAGTAATTGTCGTGATAATAGTGACAATTTTACTAATGCTCGTATAGAAGCTGTAGATGAAAATTTCCCACTTATAAACTCTGATGATGGGCTAATACCTTCTCCATCTTGGATAAAGAATGTACAGAAATGGTTAAATCAATCAATCATTTATTATTTGTAAAACATAGGTACAATAAAAATACAGATCTTAAAGTTAATTACAGTGCGCTATGTTTTGTCTCGCGCGCAGGTTTGACGACTTCCAGCCTCCCGAACAAGCCGGTTTCCGAAAAGGCTTTAGCACCATAGACCACATACATACGCTGCGGCAAGTTATACAGAAGACCGAAGAGTATAACAAGCCACTGTGCTTAGCATTTGTGGACTATGAGAAAGCCTTCGATTCTATCGAAACATGGGCCGTGCTGAGGTCTCTCATAAGGTGCCAAATTGACTAACGGTATATCGAGGTGATAAAGTGTTTGTATGAAAACGCCACTATGTCAGTGCGACTCCAGGACCAGATCTCGAAACCTATCCACTTGCAGCGAGGCGTGAGACAGGGAGATGTTATATCTCCGAAACTGTTCACCGCTGCATTGGAAGACGTCTTCAAGCTTCTGGACTGGAAAGGCTTTGGCATCAATGTCAATGGCGAGTACATCACTCACCTTCGATTTGCCGATGATATAGTAGTCATGGCTGAGACCATGGAAGACCTCGGTACAATGCTCGATGACCTCAGCAGAGTCTCTCAACAAGTGGTCTGAAAATGAACATGGATAAGACGAAAATCATGTCAAACGTCCATGTTGCACCCACTCAATTGAAAGTTGGTGACTCTGCACTCGAAGTTGTAGAGAACTATATTTACCTAGGACAGACCATCCAACTAGGTAGGTCCAACTTCGAGAAGGAGGTCAATCGTAGAATCCAACTCGGCTGGGCAGCGTTCAGGAAGCTACGTAACATCTTCTCGTCCAAAATACCGCAGTGTCTCAAGTCGAAAGTCTTCGACCAGTGTGTGTTGCCAGTGATGACATACGGAACAGAGACGTGGTCGCTCACTATGGGCCTTATTAGACGGCTCAAGGTCACCCAAAGAGCAATGGAGAGGGCTATGCTCGGAGTTTCCCTGCGGGATCGTATCAGAAATGTCGAAATCCGCAGGCGAACCAAAGTCACCGAGATAGCCCGAAGAATTGCAAAACTGAAGTGGCAGTGGGCGGGGCACATAGCTCGTAGAACCGATGGCCGTTGGGGCAGAAAGGTTTTTGAGTGGCGACCACGAACCGGAAGACGCAGCGTGGGCAGGCCCCCTACAAGATGGACCGATGATCTTGTGCGGGTCGCTGGAAACAGCTGGATGCGAATAGCGCAAGACCGGCAATTGTGGAGATCTTTGGGGGAGGCCTTTGTCCAGCAGTGGACGTCTTTCGGCTGATATGATGATGATGATGTTTTGTATGGTAAGACATACAAATAATTCAAAATAAGTTTTAAAGTTCACAGTAAAATATTTTAATAATGCTAAATAATTCAGTATATAAATCAAATAAAGAGCAATCATAAAATATATTTTAATATTGAAACCGTTATTAGAAAACAAAGGAAAAAAGCAGAAGAACAATATAATAGGGATATGTCAGACGTCAATTTTGTGTAATACATTGGCAAGAGCACGCAAATTTCTTAAAGACAAGAAATCGCAAGGATGGAAGAAATTCTGCATTTCTATCTCTCCTGACATAAACCCATCAATTGTATGGCGTAATGTTAGAAGATTTAGAAACGGTGTAAGTAATTATAGCATATCGGGCATATCTCCCAACACATAGATCTCTGAAACTTGACTTGTCGCTCCTACACATAGATCTCTGATACTTGACTTGTCGCTCCTACACATAGATCTCTGAAACTTGACTTGTTCGACTGTAATTATCAAGCGTTAATACTTACACCGAATGTAAAGTATACCGTATGTTTGGAAAGATATAATGTGAACGCATATTTTAATTCTATTGTGCAAGAAAGATGGCCTGGATGGCATTACATTTACACCGATGCATCCAAGCACAAATCAAATGAGTTTGCTGGTAAGTGCCCCCCTGAAACATCAGTGTTTACCAGTGTATGTCTTGGCATCATTAAAGCTTTGAAATACATTTTACTCCTTAAACTTAATAGAAGTGTAATTTTCAGTGATTCCATGAGCGCTTTGCACTAAAGAGAGTTCCATTTAAATCCAAAACACCATTTCCTCCCATAGTAGATATTAGAAGTAAACTTTACGATTGTTATAAAAAAGGTCTTAATGCGACCTTTCCCCTTTTCCCTCAAAATTATCATGTATAACTCTAATCGTAGGAACTTGAAGAAAAAAGATATTACAGATAGTTTTACTAAGATGTTGGAATTAGATTGTAATAAGATAGTATTGTGTGCCTTCCCCTATGTATCCAACATGCCTGATAGTACTAATAACTATATTCATAAGTTAATATGCACCTACAGTTTTTGGTTAGTCATTATAGTAAAAAATTTATATTCTTGGACACTAATAGTTTTATAGATTCTTGTAGGGTGACCATGAGTACAGTTACTGTCTCAAGAAAATTTTTAAACATACTTGCTACTCTAGTAGCATCACATATTCAGTCAGTCATAAGTAGTATGACGAAGTCACTTTGTATACCACCTTTTAGTAATATTACTAAAATTAATTTAGTTAGTAGTTTAAACATGTAAGTGCGACAACAGAGAAGTGTGATAAGTTTTTAATTCTATCACATCAAAATATTAAACGCTTCTCTGGCAAAATTTTAGATATAGAACTATTTAGTCAGAAGTTTAAAATAGATGTCCTTTGTTTTACGGAAACATGGTTGAAGGCCCACAAGATGGCTTTTAGTGTCTGTGGCTATAGGGTGGCCAGCTTTTATAATAGAATTTCGGCGGACGGTGGGGGAGTATTGATAATGCTTCGAGACCACATTAAATTTAAAGTACGTAAAGATATATGCCAACTTTCTATTGAGCGTGTGTGTGAGGTAGCGTGTGTTGAAACCCAATTGTATTGCATAATATGTGTGTATCGACCACCAGCATCTGACCTAAAACTCTTTACATCCACAATCGAAGATATCCTTAGGAAAATTAAAAGTAATAAGAAAGTCCTAATATGTGGTGATTTTAATATAAATATTTTAGCAGATTCACCTGAAATAAGCATATTTTTATCCGCATTTCGGTCCTTTAACCTGAAATGCTTATTCACTGAGCCCACACGAGTCACACCCACGACTGCAACCTGCATTGATAACATAGTTACCAACTTTGAAGTCTCTGAGAAGTGTCTGGTAACTGGTGTTCGCTCTGACCATAAATGCCAAATAGTGAAAATAATTAATGAGATAACTATAAATAAACAAAAAATCTCTTTTAGACCTCTTACAAAATCAAATTTGGGACAGTTCAGTAACAACCTGGGGAAAAGTTTGTGCCATCTATTGCCAAACTCAAGTAAACCTAACGATATGTACACAACATTATTCCACTGTATTTCCAGAGAATTTAATAAAGCTTGTAAAATAAAAAACATTGAGACTGATAGTAATAAGATAAAATTTAGTTCTTGGGCAACTCAAGGTATTAGACTGAGTAGAGATTTTTATATGAGTTGTATGATTTAAAGTCCTATACACCCGAAGTCAATTTTATTAATAATGTTAGAAACTATTCAACAATTTTTAAAAAGGTTTGCATACAAGCTAAAGCTTTATACATTAGAGACAAAATTAAAAATTCTGATTACAAAATAAAATCAGCGTGTCAAATAATTAATACTGAAACTGGTAAAAGTAGATTAAGAAATCAAACAGTAACATTAAATATTAGTGACGAACTGGTTTCAGACAAGCTTACGATTGCCAATTTTTTCGCAGATTTTTTTACAAATATACCTGTGGATTCAACTAAGTGCCTGTTATCGTCACCAGGTGTAGCTGAACTGTTTTTAAATCAAAGTTTAAAACAAGATGTGCCTAAATTTAGTTTTCAATTTGTAACGAGTAAAGACAGTATAAAAGCTTTCAATAGCATTAAAAAGAAGGGTACAGAAGATTTATGGGGACTGTCTGTTAAAGCAATTCAATCAATCATTCAAAACATTGCTACAGTCCTTGCAGCCATCTTCAATGGCTGTATAAGTGATGGTGTCTTTCCTGATTTAATGAAGATTAGTAAGCTAGTACCCGTTTTCAAGGCAGGTTGTACTGAGAATGCCACAAATTACAGACCTATCTCAATCCTTCCAGCTCTAAGTAAAATATTTGAAAAGCTCATGCTTAGCCAAATGTTGTCGCACTTTAACTTGAATGGAATATTGCACAACAAGCAGTTTGGTTTTACAAGGGGCCGCTCGACTCAAGATGCGGGGTGTAGGTACACTAATGAAATCCATATTGGAAGCTTGGGAGGGGTCACAGGATGCGCTAAGAGTTTTCTGTGATCTCTCCAAGGCTTTCGATTGCGTTGATCACCGTACACTTGTGGTAAAACTGCAGTACTATGGAATATCTGGTACGTCTCTTGATCTTGTAGTGTCCTATTTAACGGGTCGAGAACAGATAGACGGTATCAACTCGGCACGTCATCCTGTGAAAATGGGGGTGCCCCAGGGATCTATCCTGGGCCCATTTTTATTTTTAGTATATATTAATGATCTCCCTTATCTGGTGGAGAAAGTATCAGACATAATTTTGTTCGCTGATGATACGTCGCTTATATTTAAAGTAAATAGGAAGGACAAAGATCTTATTGAACAAATTAAAACACCCGGCCTTATATTGAAATGGTTTTCAGCAAATAACCTCTTATTAAATTCAGGGAAAACGAAATGTATCACATTCCCATTAACGAATGTGAGACAGGTTATACCAACATTATGCATTAAATGAGGAAATTTTAGATTTAGTTCTGTCGACTGTATTTCCTGATTGACACTAGACTCAAAATTGCAATGGGCTCCTCAGATTGAAAAGCTAACAGCTAAATTAAGTTCGGCTTCCTATGCCGTTTGGAAAATAAGACAATTGTCAGATGAACAAACTGCTAGATTGGAATATTTCGCGTACTTACTTCCATAGTATTATGTCCTATGGCATTCTGCTGTGGGGTTCGGCAGCTGACTTAAGTAGGTACTATTTTCATTTTACAAAAAAGAGCAGTCTTAGCCATTTATGGGTTAGGTAGTCGCGAATCTTTGTGAACTTTGTTTAAAGAAGTATATATACTAACGGTACCATCTGAGTATATATATCAGAATATATTGTATGTTAGAAAAAATATTAATAACTATAGAAAAAAAAGTGAACTGCATAACATAAATACTAGGAATAAAGACAAACTTGCAATGCCGGGCTTTAGAGTCAGCAAAACGAATAAATCATTTTTAGGAAATTGTATTAGGTTTTATATCAAGCTTCCTACTCATATTACTGATCTGCCTGACACAAGTTTCAAGACACATATTAAACGTGTACTTATGGCAAGGGGTTATTATACCACTAAAGAGTACATCGATGACAAAGACGCCTGGCGCTTACCACCTACCTGCACATTGCTCGCTGGAGATCTTGTAGCCATATAGACATGACTAATTTGTTGAGTTACGTGAACTATCTGTGACTATCTGTAATATGATTGCTAACATATACTAAATTTAAATTTATTGACTCTGTCTTAAAATGAATAATGTTATTGTTTAGATGTTTTTTCTTTTGTTTCCTAAATATAATCTAAATTAATATTCATTCAGACAACCGATCGAGCAGATATTGTGTTTGCCTACTAAATAATTACTTTAAGTGGACCAAATCCCGTGTTCATGCCCGCTTGAGTATGTTTCGCCGGACCGTCTCAACTGGGCCGTGTTGAAACCGGTAGTAGATGAACCTGCTGAGTTTCTTTCGCTGGGTCTTCTCAGTTGGGGCGCATTGGATCCGGTGGTAGCTTGCGACTTGGACCGTGTGTCCAAGTCGCATTCTTATCAACGTTGTAGTAGAAATTTTGTCAAGACCTGTCCAGCCCACCTTACTAGGCTCCATATCATTAATAGCTCCTGGTGTGAATGTGCTGAGGACCTTGGAGATCTTAACCACATATTTTTTCCTGCGCTAATTATGATCGTAATTCCGTAATTAATAGTTTGATATCACTTCATGTCGCATTCCTACATCTATAAAGTCCCTTCTTCATTCCTTCAACTCTTCTCTATATCGTAGACTTTCCCAATATAAACATAGTAACAATATAAGGTTGTAAATATAAGACTGTTCTTGTACATATTAATATTAATTTTATCGAAGTTCCTTATCGCGCGTTTCGAAAGGGGGCTAGACGGAAAAAATAAGACGAAAAGTTGTAATGACACTTTTTTTTAGTACTTAAATTGAGCCTACGGATTAAGTTTATATTACATTGTATTTGTTAATAAAAAGGAACTTCGTTCCATCCGGGTGTCCCTCTCAAGACACCTTTCAAGTTTTTTTTATTATTTTTACGAAATATTTTTTTACGTTTTATTTGTTCTCGTTTTTATTATTTTAATTTATTTTCATTATTTGGATCAGCCTTTACTGAACCATTATTAAAATTGCTAAATTAATAAATTTATCGCAATATGTTTACTTATGTTAAAAAAAAAAAATTAACTACATAACCGCAAAACCATTAAAACTTGATGGATGCACAAAACGTGCGAGCCAATGCCAACGGAAGAAGAGAAAAAAAAGGTTATGGCGTTTGAGAAATAAGTATGATGAACTAATGAAAATTATTCAGCACTTGGGTATTTGTCATGTCTTACAATGCAGCAGTATAGCCTAATACACAATTGAAGAAACTAGATTTTAGAACTAATCCTGCCGTGCAGTATATATAAACACATAAAAATGTCGAAGAATGCTTAAATAAATAATTTTAGTACTATATTCTAACTTAAAGACAAAGAGGGTGTGTAGCATAGGATCACATAGCGACGACGGACGACCGTACGAAGAAAAATATATTTAACTGACTACCTACAACAGATATTTTCTGTAGAATCAATAGTTTTCTTTATTGAGTTTCCTTCTATTTTTCTTGGTGAAGTAAATATATATATCTCGAAAATTAAGTTACCTCAGCTTTGCTACATGAGAACTTGGATTACATTTTAAAATAAAGGAAAATAGAATGAAATAGCTTTGTATATATTTCCCTCAGTACTGGGAAAACCATAAACACCTAGCGGAATAGAGCATAGTTATAGGTGAAATCGTGGATTTTTTTTTTTAAATAGAGCTTTAGGAACATAATGACTTCTTCAGTGACTGATTGTTGTACAACACAGCGAAATAACTCCGAAATGACTGCACGTGTGGCGCAGCGGCTAAGACAGTCGCCTCGCCTCTTCGTGTTGCGGGTTCGAGTTCTTTGCTGACAACTATTTGTGTGGCCCATAAATAATTGTTCTGAGTCTGGATGTAATTTGTGTCCATCTATTATATATTTGTAAAGTACTCCGCGACGCAGGGACACGATTCCTTAGAGCGGTCGTCGTTTTTAAAAATAATTCACTAGTAAATTATTCCAAATTGAATATTGGACCGGATAGGCTTACAGTGTATACCTATAGTTTATTTTTATAGACTCTACAAAAAGGGAGGATGTAAAAGAAGGTCATATTCCATATTATATGTTAGTTATAATAAGCCTCTATAGTTTTTGCTATTGTCAATAAAGAATAAAAAAGGTGACAAGACAAATGTCGGTTGTGTAAAAGGAAAAACTTTTTATTATTTTATTTCTAATTCACGCCCAGAGAGTAATCTCAACTTTCAACTAACTTCAACCGCATTTTAAGATTTTTCTGTTAGAAGAAAAATCTTAATATCAGCCTGAAGGCTGGGAGTTGGCGGTATTATACCCCCATGCCTCGGAGAGCACGTAAAGCTGTCGGTCCTGGACCTGACCTCTTGCCGGTTGTGCACTAGTCATCCCATCGGATCATGAGAGTGATGAAATAGAAAGTGCTCCCGTGTTTGCGCACACACTTGAGCACTATAATATGTCCCGCGCAGATGAATAGTCTCTATTGGGACTGGCCGCCGTGACCGAAATTCGGCTAGGAGGATATTATTTTATTTATTATAATTAATATTATCGATATCGATATTGTGACAATCAAAATTACTTACATCATTGACACGTATTTATAAAAATATGTACACACACAAATGTTATCCTAATATAGTTTAATTTGACAGCTTGTTTTCGGAAATTAAGTTTGGTAGAGTTTGTTATATTCTCTTTGCTTTAGTAGGCGGCAACACTAATTAGTAGTGTCATGTATGACAATGAAAGTTGTAATAAATTTAGGTTAAATTGGTGAATTTATTTCTAGTTATTAATTACAATTACGACTGAGTGGTCTGTTTATAAGTAGTGTTTTTTACTATAAATATATTTTAGGAGTTTTATTAATACATATTTTTTATTCATCACGATATGTATTTGTAAATAAAACGCATAAAATTAAAATTTGTTTATAAAGTAATTTGAATACTTAAACTTAAAAATGAAGGGTGCTAAGATAATAACATGTGCCAATCGTTGCCTGTCGGGGAAGAAATCTCGGGCTCTGCCGCTACCTCTGCACAGGTACTCAGGAGATTCCACAATAATTGTAGATATAACCTTGATGTTCCATAGTCCACGTCGCCTTGGACTTTGGACCGAAATCTCGGCCAATGAGATATTATTATTGACATATCACAAGCGTAACTCGGAATTCAGCCAACATTTATATGGACCTAGAACTTTTTACATAACTATTTTACTTGCACAAATCCATAACATTTACTATCTGTTTAATAATAATATATTTCTAACCTGCAACCTTGTAACTTTTATTCTAATATATTTGTGGAGAAAATAAACGATATTTATTATTAATAATAAATTCATTAAAAATCTAAGTATAAATGTTTCATTTCAGACATCAAGTTCTATAAGTACATATAGTAAATAAAAGTCAGACACAAAAACAAAACAATGGAATTGCCAGTTGGAGGGCTGAATCCTATATACTGGTTTAAAATAAATCCTAATAATAATTGTAATTTGATCTGAATAATTCAAGAGGCTGATATTGAAAATGATTGTTAGTTGGCTTGCTGATCTACCGAGAAATGTAAACATGTACTAATAAATGTATTGCTTGAACATGTACTAATAAGTTATGTTGATGTGGTGAATGGCTCATAGACAATTATTTTGAAAAAGTGAAGTGAAGAAATTCAAACAACTCACATGCCTATTATGT
This sequence comes from Pseudoips prasinana, assembly GCA_951640165.1. Lineage (NCBI taxonomy): Eukaryota > Metazoa > Arthropoda > Insecta > Lepidoptera > Nolidae > Pseudoips > Pseudoips prasinana. The sequence goes on along the minus strand of OX621235.1, from coordinate 326,241 downwards.
ATTTTAAAATATCTGTTTTATGTTATTCAAAACTCAATAGTTATAATTTTTGTAACCTTTAGGGTCTGTTTCACAATGTCCAGATAAAGTCCCGAATAAGCTACTTGCAACTTATCTATCGAATAAAGACATTGTTTGCGTTTCATATCCATAAATAGTACTAACTGGCAAATAAACTGCAAAGTAAACTATTGGTCAGATCAAGCTTCAAATAGTAAATAGTTAACTGATAGATAAGTTATCTGACAGAAGTCATTCGATGCTTATATCAGTGGTGTTTATTGTTAGACTTGTGTTTTATTGGGAATAATTTAATAAAATGGTAATATTTGATACTATTGAAGACGAAATTGATGAATTTTTTGATTGTGTAACACACTCCACCACCACCGAAACACCGCAACAAACAAAATGCATTTGTTGATATTAACATTTGACGTTTATTTATTTTTTCGACTTTTATTTATTTTTTCGACTTTCGTATGTTTAATTTCAAGCAAAAAAAAAAACAATTTATGTATGTATTTTTGTTTGATAAAATAATAGTTAGAAGATAAATATGAAAATATTTATGCAAACCTGAAAATGAGTAAAAATATATTTTTAGGTGTGTTTATCATAAGAAATGTATTTATAGGTTGTCTGTTTCTAAAATGGAATGATGACAAAATTCGACTTTGCCAAACCTACCTATAGTAACTGCCGAATAGCTATCTGGCAAATATTAATATCTGGCAAGTAATAAATTTATCGGGAAGGTGGTGGTGAAACGCAATGTATTTTATCCAGAACTTATATCTGTCAGTTTATCTATTTGTTAGTTAGCTATAGGACACTTTATTCGTACATTGTGAAACAGACCCTTAATAAAATTATCTAGTTTTGGTTCCATAATTCAATTTCAATAATTTTTTGTACCTATTAAGATCTTTAATGACTAACATTGTATCTATTATTATTATATTTATTATTTCTCTCAGTAGTATTTAAATCTCTCAATATTGCAATTCATTAATACAACTAGAACTCATAATGCGAGCACTTTTCAGCTTTCTTACTTACTTCACATATGGGCAGAGTTTACCCTAGTGTCAGAGTTGTTCAAGCCGCCCATTAGGCCTCTGACATGGCTTAATGACTGTTGCCTAATGGCTACAACCAGGACCATGTAACGTGCCCTCTGAAGCACGGAGACGCTCAGGAATTAAACGACTTTGGCGGTCACCCATCTATGAACTGATCACCAGCCTAGTTTCTTAACCTCTCCAATCACTTATAGACCGCCTTTTCAGCTTATCGTCCACAAATAGTGTGCAAACTAATTTCAAATCTAGTTAAGTATAATTTATTTATGTACATCAGAACGTTCGGCCACTGCAGATAGGGAGCTAGTTGCTAGTCAGGCGGATTGTGACTCATAAAAATTGTAGTTAATAAATACCACCAAGTTGAGTTTAGTGCAAAACTGATTAATTTCCCAAAGAAAAAAAGAAAACAACAAAAAAAATAAACATTAAGAATTATTAAACTGACAACAATGAGAGATTAATGAAACTAATACATAACATATTATCTTTCCCTGTTATTGATTCCCTTGAAATAACAAATAAACTGTATCTGATCTATTACACAATAAACAAACAAATCTTTCTCTAAAATACTTCTACTATCTACATATTGGAATAATAACAAATTAAATTCAGTTAAATTGTCAAAAAACCATAAGTGAAAGTCAATCTTTAGGAATGCCAATTATGTCTGGCCACAAATCAGGATGTGGAATTTCTATTACAAGGTCTTCTGGCTGATCAGTGTCGGATTGGCTTGTAGCTCTTAATTCTTGGGTAGGATGTGGACTGGTATTCTGAGCAGTCACAGCTCTTCTATCTAGTATTTGATCAGCATGACATCTGTGTAATTCTCCATCCTCTGTTCTCACTCTATATGTTGATGGTCCCTCCCAATATGGTAATAACTGCCGAACTGCTCATTGAGCTCATAATTTCTGCTTCCAACCACTTACTATAGCTATTTATACAAAAAATGTCTTTCCATGGAATGGACCAGCAAAGTCTATGTGAAGATGACTCCATGGCTTATCTGATGTTAGCCAAACCTGTGGTTCTTTAGGGGGATTATTTCTCACTGCTTGGCACTGCTCGCACTCAGCCACAACTCTTTCAATTTCTCTTTCCATATCAGGCCACCATATGCCTCCGGCATATGCTTTTGTTAGGACTATACCCACAATAATTTTTATACTTCATCTTGTAATCAATAAGGTATTATGACTCTGTTGCTCCACATATCCAAAACGGCCGTAATGCCCTATCTGTGTTATGTTCTGGCCAACCATTCATAACAAAACCTACCTTTTTTCAAGTTTGGTCTCTCCTTGTTTCTTCTGCTATCTTCTTTGAGTCCAAGCTTTATCCCTGAGGTCCGTCTTCCAATAACAGAACATCATGAATGACTTCATCCTTGACAATAGACTTCTCAGGTGCGGTCCATCTAGTGAGTGCATCAGTATTAACAATCATTTTTCCAGGTCTATATTTGATCATATTATTATAATCATAGCAGGATAACTTGAGGAACCAACATAGCATCCCTGGGGATATTTGATCTTGATTAGGTTTTAGCGGGTTAAATGATCCAATTAGGGGCTTATGATCAGTTATTATACAAAAATTACGCCCTGCTAAGAAATCATGAAATTTGGTAATACCAAAAATAATGGCCAGTGCTTCCTTATCGATTTGACCGTAACGTCTTTCATGAGCCTGCATTGTACGAGAAGCCATCTTTATTGGCTTTTGTGACCCATTTCCATGATCGCTCCGACACCATACTCTGATGAATCACAAATGAGAAGTAAATCTTTCTTTAAACCATTACCCACCAGGGTCAAATCTAATGATAACATTCCATTTGCTTCATCAAAAGCCTCTTACTCTTGTTTACCCCAACACCATGGATGTTTTACTTCCAGCAACCGATAAAGTGGTTCCAGTATTGTACTGTTATTTGGTAGGAACTTCTCATAATAATTGTACAATCCCAAGAAAACCCGTAAAGTTTCTTTGCTTGTGGGTGCTGGCTTTTCCTTGATCTCCTTAACTTTATCTGGTGAAGGATGTATTCCCTCAGCATCAACCATATGACCAAGAAAAGCTATTCTATTAGTACCAAAATTACATTAACCCCATATCTTGCAGTACTAACAATACTTTACGTAGTCTCTGATCATGCTTTTCCGTTGTTCGGCCTGATGCTATGTCATCCAATAGGCATGCAACTGAAGGAGTTGCACTATCATACCTGATAGTGCTAATGACATTAAGCGTTGAAAAATAGCCAGAGCAGCACTCACACCAAATGCTAGCCTATTCATTTTCATCAAATCCATAGAAGTATTCAATGTCAAGAGTAAAGCTGTGGAATCATCAACTTTTAGTTGTGTATAGGCTTGTTTCAAATCAAGTTTTTTTTTTTTTTTTTTTATTGCAATCTGTGATATTTTCAGCAATTTCTGCGTGTCACGTGTTTGTTGACTGCTCATGGGAAACTACAAAGGCTAATTAATACTTTATTTTTGTGGCACTAGTTTAGAGCCTGTAACAAAACACAAACACAAATATGAGTTAGTGAATAGAAATACATAAATTACGTATCAACAAAGACAATAATCATAAATATCATAATAACAAAACACAAACACAAATATGAGTTAGTGAATAGAAATACATAAATTACGTATCAACAAAGACAATAATCATAAATATCATAATTTTATCATGTTAGTCGATATAAATTTAATAAAAGCATTTATCATTAAGGGATTAGGAAAGAATGAAAGAAGGTGACGTACATTCAGAGGATGGTGAACGTTTAAAGGAGAAATAGTCGCAAATGAGAAAGGTTTATTTAAGTGACATTTAAGAAAAATATGATCTAGGGATCCATCATCTAATCCACATTCACACAAGGAATTGTCACGAATCCTAATTTTATGAAGGAAGACAGGGGTACAACAATGGCCAAGACGGATTCTGCAAATAACTGAAGTTACAAATGTAGGAACTTTTTTGTATTTGTAGAACCATGGTTTAGAGGGTATTTCTGCTTCAATAGAGGCATACCAATGGCCCTTGGACTTACTTGTTTCGATCCAAGAGCATTGCCAGGACTTATGCATATCAGTTTTGGGAAGGTGAAGTAGATCATACACCTGCACCAAAAAATATTTAGGATCAGCCAAATTGCTGGTAATAGCAGCCTTAGCATATGCATCTGCACACTCATTACCTCTTATACTTGAATGCCCAGGGATCCATACTAATATGACCTCTACATTCTTTATAGAGCAAGAATGAAGACATTTTTTTATTTCCAGAATAATAGGAGAGCGAAGGGAATCTTTAAAAGGATTTTTTCAAATCAAGTTTACTGAAGATTCTACCTCCACTCAACTTTACAAAACCTTCCATTGGGGTGGGCCTGGGATAACTGTCAGTATTTATCGCCGAGTTGACTGTAGATCTATAATCGCCGCATATTCGTAACGAGCCATCCTCTTACCGCACAATTCTGCGAGGGCTAGCCCATTCTGAGTAACAGATGGTGTGTCAGCACACCAGAATGTACCATTTTCTTTAACTCATCTTCGACTTGTTGCTTCATAGGGCAAGGTACTGGTCTTGCTTTCAAAAATCGTGGTGTCACATTAGTCCGAACTAGGGTTTATTTATTTATTTGGCTCACCAACGGCAACTTATACAATACAATCACAGAGAAATCAAAATATACATAAAATAATCCAAGTATAGCGACCACTTATAGGTAAGCACCACATCTACAGGAACAATATGGCATTAGTCTACAATTTTGAAATATTATAATTAATAATTACAGAATTAAAAACCTATTTTAAATGTCCTAATTTGAATATAAATAAAATATAATATGTAAATATTGTATTAATTATTAGCCTAAGGATACATTAAAATATAACATTAAATAAATTATTAGGGTTGTGGGTGTTGGGTTGTAATGGAGGCCTCTTAGCGGAGGCGGAGGCGGATGCGAAGGTGACGGATTCCACCTCCGCGGATGCGGAGGTTAACGGATGCGAATGCGAAGGTGAAAGGGGATGTGAAAAAATAGTATTTTATGAGTAATATTAATATTTTTTTAATCTCAATAAATGAAAAATGAGCTGAAGGTGGGGCAATTTCAATTTGACTTCATAGAGAAGGAGGGACTCTTTATGATGAACTCCTTTTACAAGAAGCCGGATAACCGCAAATGGACCTGGGTAAGGTAAAACAAAAAACGAGATAGACTTTATTTTGTCGACGATAAAACAGATGTTCAATGACGTCTTTGTGATCAAACTGCAAAACCGAGTGGAATCATACCACGACAGGTTCGTAGAAGCTGTCCATACGGCTGGGTCTTTAAAGCCCGCCGTACAAACAGAACCAAAAAGATCTCTGACTAAACCCTGCAGCTAAAGGAAGAAAGATTGAAAATGGTTTTGACATCCTCTGATGATGCTACCAGATACCAGCAGCTCAACAGACAGATCTAGACAGTCTTTGACTCGCGACACGCGCCCAATTAATACAAAATGTATTAAGCAGCCATCGAGTGGAACAAAGGCTCTAAAGTGTTAGCAAGAGAACTGTCTGTTGAACAGAGCCAACTGACGAAGCTGAAGACTGAGGATGGCAAAATCGTCACGTCTAGACCTGAGTTGCTGGGAGAGATCGAGAGGTTCTATGGACAGCTGTATACGAGAACCCAGTCACCTGTCGATAGTTGTGCCTCAGATCCGAGAGCACGACTAACCCGAGACTTCACCGAACACATCCCAGACGTCAGCATGTGCGAGATAAGAATCCCTCTCAAACAGCTTAAGAACAACAAGGCGCCTGGTTATGACGGAGTTACAGCAAGTTACAGCTTCTACCTCTTCTACGGGCCCTTCAGAAGTTATTGAACTCCGTCATACTAGAAGGTCAAACGCCACAAGTATGGCACAGAGGTGTGGCGGTACTCTTCTTCAAAAAAGGCGAAAAAACCCTCTTGAACAATTACAGACCCATCACAATGCTGAGCCATGTTTACAAGTTGTTTTCAAGAGTCATTACGAATCGTCTCGCATGCAGGTTTGACGACTTCCAGCCTCCCGAACAAGCCAGATTCCATAAAGGCTTTAGTACCATAGACCACATAAATAAGACCGAAGAGTATAACCAGCCATTATGCTTAGTGTTTGTGGACTATGAAAAAGTCTTTGATTCGATCAGAACCTGGGCCGTACTGAGGTCTCTCCAAAAATGCCAAATCGACTACCGGTATATCGAGGTGTTAAAGTGTTTATATGAAAACGCCACTATGTCAGTGCGACTCCCGGACCGGAACTGGGAACCTATCCACTTGCAGCGAGGTTAGAGACAGGGAGATGTTATATCTCTGAAACTGTTCACCGCTGCTTTGGAAGATGTCTTCAAGCTTTTGGACTGGGAAGGATTTGGCATCCATGTCAATGGCGAGTACATCACCCACCTTCGATTTTCCGACAAATAGTAGTCATGGCTGGAACCCTAGAATACCTCGGTTCAATTCTCAATGGCCTCAGGATAAACTCTCAACAAGTGGGTCTTAAAATTAACATGGATAAGACGAAAATGATGTCGAACATCCATGTTGCACCCACTCTACTTAAGGTTGGAGACTGCTCTCGTAGTTGTAGAGAACTATATTATTTACCTAGGACAGATCATCCAACTAGGTAGGTCCAACTTCGAAAAGGAGGTAAATCATAGAATCCAACTCGGCTTGGCAGCGTTCGGGAAGCTACTTAATATCTTCTCGACCCAAATACCGCAGTGTCTCAAGTCGAAAGTCTTCAACCAGTGTGTGGCCAGTGATGACTAACGAAACAGAGACGTCATCGCTCATTATGGGTCTTATCAGGCGGCACAAGGTCACCGAAAGAGCAATGGAAAGGGCTATGCTTGCGAGTTTCCCTGCGAGATCGGATCAGAAATGCTGAAGTCCGCGGGCGAATCAAAGTAACCTACTTACCCGAAGAATTGCCAAGCTGAAGTGGCAGTGGGCAGGGCACATAGCTCGTAGCGCCGACGGCCGCTGGGACAGAAAGGTTCTCGAGTGGCGAACACGAGCCGGATGATCTTGTGCGGGTTGTTGGAAGTCGCTGGATGCCGATAGTGTAAGACCGGCAATCGTGGATATCTTTGGGGGGGCTTTTGTCCAGCAGTGGGCGTTATTCGGCTGATATGATGATGATGACAATGGTGGAATTGATGCCAGTCGACCTTTGGGTGATGCAGAGATATATGATTATGCCGTAAATAAACCTCCGTTATAACTCCGCAAAAAAACAGCGGAGGCGGAGGCGAAGGTACGATTTCATGCGGAACTTCCGCAGTAACGGAAGCGGAGGCGAAGATCCGTTACAACCCTAGTCCGAACATGTAATTTTACAGCTGGCCCTTTGTAAACTCCCAGTCTGTCTCCAAATAAGTTCTTTCTGTTCTTCAGACCAACATAACCCCGCTATATGTAGACTCCAAACAAATTAGGTCCCTGACCTGACACCACTAACAGTTCACACTGGGCTTCCCTGCCGTTTAGCCCCACTTGTACATTTGTTTGACTCAAAACATTTACAGGATCCTGAGCCCATGTTACTAGCTTGAGATTGGTAGGTTGCAGAGGTGGAGTTGAAGACCATAACTTCTTGTATGTCGTTTCAGAGACCATACTCCGTGAAGCTCCTGAATCGACTTCCATTTTGACTTAGTGCCCTCTATGGTAACCTCAACAGTGAAAGGGGGTATATAATAACTATCTGAACAACTGTCACGCATCATCTTCTCCTGGCAGGACGAAAGTATGACTTCATCACCAGCTTCATCTCGCACCTGGTGTACCCGGTTTTGGTTCTTGTCGCAGGTAGTTGCAATGTGTCCAAACTTTTTGCAGTAAAAGCACCTGGCTTTTAATAACGGACAACCTTGTTTATGTATTCGAGCACACCGACGACATTCCTTAGATTGAATTCCACCAATATCCATTGGATCACTGACATTGGACGGAGTTTGCTTGACTTCCGTACCCGTACCTTCGGGTTATAAGTCTGATGCTATAGCTTGATAGTTAAGGCATGTTTGCAGTGCTGCTTCATAAGTCAAATCTTTGGCCTTCTGTAAGTCGCGCCGCAAACGGTCATCCCGTAATTCCCGTACCCCTAGCACTAGGCGATCTCTAAACTGGCGTTACAAATCTACGAAATTGCACTTAGCTCCCAATGTACTTATAGCCGAGATAAATTCTTGTAGTGTTTCTTGTTGCAATTGTTGACGTTGAAATATTCCCGCTTGTAATATTCCATTTACTTCGGGTTCATAAAATTTGTCCAAGACACTAAATATCGCGTAATATCTTCCGTTGGACGGGTTGGCACTAACAATGATACAATGAGCTTATATGTGTCTCTGCCACACTGTGATAGGAACAAGGATCGCCCTTTGTTAAGGTTATCCGTACCCACGCGGCCGGTGTCTAACGCACATAATAACTGCTCCTTATAATCACGCCACTTATCTGTCTTTGGGTTAAACTGTCTTGGGAATACTATATTAGTAATATTTGAATTCATTTTTTCCAAAAAACACGAATTATTTAGCACGTCGCCAATAATAAATTCCACCAAGTTGAGTTCAGAGCAAAAATTATTTATTTCTTAAAGTACCAACATTAAGAATTATTAAAAAGACAAACAATGAGAGATTAAAGAAACTAATACATAACAGTAGTCAAGTAATTCGTGACAGTCCAGTTCTAGAAATTGAGGCTAAAAATTGATTATGTATGGCCAAACCTCCTGATATTAGAATGTTCGGCCGCCAACATAAGGGCTGTCGAAGGACAGTTACAAAATAAGCTAGGTACCTACCCATAAAGACTATACTATAGGTTCTATACTTACGTACCTACCTACTATGTTAAACGTTATTTGTGATTTGTTCATAATTTAATAACAAATATTTTCAAAATACTTATTTCGATGGAAACCTTACAAAATCACTTTATTTCGATGTGTTGCGTTTAATTCAGTAATACCACAGAATAAAAAGTACTTTGGTAATACTAAGTAAATGTAGGTAGGTACCTACTTGATTCGCTTGAATACATGGTAACCATATTTCAATCCCATTGTACATTTTATAGATTTATTCAAATATCTAATAAAATACTGAGGCCAGTATATTAAAAACCAGTAGATCAGTTATTCTGGACGACTGCAACACATTAGGTGTTTTACGGGTTTACAAGGCGTCTTTGTTGTGGAAAAAACCTTAATGAAAATGTTTTGAGGTTAGGTAGGTATATGTTTGATTTTTAAAATTATCTATTTAATGGGCCGTCCGAAATAAAACTAATGCAGTTAAACATCGATTTATTGATATAATTAAATCTTTATTTAATAAAGATTTCTCCGGTCTTATGAAGATCACAATGGCCGAACTTCCTGATATTGCTAGAACTTAAATTAATTTTATTTTGCTTTCAGTGGCATTACGAGTAAAGTAAAAGTAAAGCAGTAGTTGCTCATCACAATGTCGTTACTAAATGTTTCGTCATTAGGTCTTTAGTTAAGGAGATACAGGTTGGCCCATAAAAGAGTGACTTATTTTGTGGAGACGGGTAGTATTCAACATAAAATTATTCTTGTATCTAGTATTTATATTATGTGTAGGTATAGCAAAATAATAGTAGGTACCTACCTATTACTTTATTGATGCTCACCGGAATAAACTTTGTTGGCATTGCAGATTACATCAAAATTCGGTTCGCTCCTCGCATAGCAAAAAAAAATCTTCAAAATGCTTACTGCATATACAAAAACTGTATGAATCCAGTATGGACGGTCAATAAATCTACGCCATGCATTTCTGGAATCCAAGTTACACGGAAATCTGAAAGATAACTACTTAAATTTCTAATGATAGTATCTATTCTAACTATAAAGTTTAGTACCTATACCTAGTAGCCCAGTCATTTAAGCTTAAATTAGGTGAGAATCTCGGAATTCGAGATACCCAGCTGTAAGTCTGTAAATACTTGTAGGTACCTACAACATTTTTTTTATACGGCGAACCGTTTTCGAGATAGGGCGGAGAGCGCGCGGTCACAGCATCACTTCAGGTCATGGACAGGTCAGGTCAGGAAAACGCGCCATATATAGTTGATGAATCAATGATTATAAATATTTGCCAATTTTTATTAACTAATAAATTATGTTCCATTTGTTGTGTGTGTACAATTGTCTATGAGTGCGTGTCAATGATGTATCTCATGTCGATTTTCCCATTGATATCGATAATATTAATCAGTAACAGTGATAGTATTAAAATACGATGGGATTTGCATGGCTGAAACTACGATTCTGGAGTGAAATAAGAATAGGTATTTAAAAAGATATTTTAAATTATTTGTCCGTCGCAATAGAGTTTTTGGTTGTGGTTTAAATCTTCGACGTTCGAAAATTTTGTGGGCGTTATATACTTTCTACGATTAAAATAGGAGGCCGTTTATAATTTTCAATCACTAGATATACACGGCTATAGCTGTCAACGCGCTTCGATTTCAACAATTTCAAATTAATTTATTCCGTAAATAAATTACATTAATGTAGAATCGTCATTTTCGCATGTATGTTGTTCATATATACACAATGTTGAATGGAGGTACAGAATAATAGTACCTATTATTTTATTTATGCTTACCGGAATAAATTAAATTTCATCAAAATTCATTTCGCTCATCGCGTCTGGAAATATTTTTCTTCAAAATGTTTACCTACATGTTTTATTCATGGGAATCCAGTTTGGACGATCAATTAATCTAAGCCATGCATTTCTGCAATCCAAGTTACATGGAAATCTGAGCGATACTTAAGTTACTATAATAGTATCTATCTATTCTGACAGTCAAAACGTATACCTATGGATCGGCTAAGTGTCTTAAATGAGAACTGGGATTACTTACATTCCCAAGTGATTCTCATCTAAACGTCACATAGGTAGTTTAATATCAGGAAAACATATTCGTTTAACGCGTGATAGACAGTGGACACGAAATCTCGATGACTTGATGTAGCTCTAGTTTAAAACGAAAATTATTTATTTACACAAAATATTCGTAAATTCTGCATTATGTGTATTTATATATATATGTTAGATCTTTGCTTCTTACATTAATAAATGTTTGTAGAAGAGAATTAACACACTTAATGATGAAAAATTCGAAGCGCATTGGCAAACATAAGTCCTAAGTTAGGAGGTGTCCATTTGGAATAATTCACCTGTGAAATGAACATTTTTCTGTGTTATATCCCTGTCTTGTACAACAATCAGTCACTGAACAAGTCACCATGTTTGTGAAGCATTATTTTTCAAAAATATCCACGATTTCACATACAATCAGAAAAATTCACAGGATTCAAATTCTCAGCGTGCCGATAAGTGCCGACGAACTGTCAAAAAGATACAAAAATCGGTTCTGTTTGGTCGCATCACGCATCTACTTTTATCATACAGTGTTGCTGCTAGTGATATTTCGCTTGCTCAGCCCTTTGATGCACTATTCCGCTAGGCTTACTAACTTTATGAGAATAGCACAAGATCATAATATGTGAAACTAAGATGTACTGGACGGCAGTCTATGAACATATATATCCCTGTGAATGTTGTTCAAAATTGTTTGAGAAATCTCTTTCTAACTTCGTTGCAAAATTTCGGCTAACTTAGCGTGTTCATACAGTACTGCATTGAATTAGTAACAAGCTACTATAGACCAGTATTTTTGGGTGAACTACCTACAACCCAGGTGGTAGAATTTCTTATATTCAAGGAAATTGTAGGTGGGCTGGTTGGTGAGGACCCCTACCCAAGGTTGGCGAGAACCCCTTATCGCCAACCAGCTAACCGAAAAATTACCTATAAAGAGAGTGTGATCGATGGTTCAGGATTGCAGTTCAGAATCTGCAATCCTCAACCATCGATCACACTCTCTTTGTAGGAGACATTTTTTCTGAGACCTAGCCACTACTTACTATTTGTCGGTGTTTCAGAATTAATATTACGTACCATAACATAATAACATAACACCTCGTCCTCTGTTTAAGGATTTAATAATATCTGTGTGATAATTAATAATTTATTTTATTAATTATTAATATATTGGTTCAGGCGGGGTGTAATTTATCTATAATATATGTAAGTATGTTTGTCACTTATGTCTGGTTGCCATAGTACAGGCTCTGCCTAGTCTAGGGATCAGATGGCAGGGTGTTAGTTGTTTTGTGATATTTACTAGACACTGCTCGGACTGAATAGGCCATTGATTAAATTCTGATAATGTAATTTTAGTATTGTAGACTTTACTGCTTGACCTTGACTAGTATCAAATACACGAGTGTATGTTAATACCCAAGTGTTGAATAAATGTCGTTATGCGCAGATGTTTGGCGACAGAGGTGAAGGAGAAGCGGGCAGTGGCGGGCCCGCGGCAGAGCGCGTCGTTCACGTTGAACCTGTTCCGCGGCGTGCTGGAGCCCGCGCAGGTGTTCCCCTACCCGGAGCCGCTGAGCGAGGACCAGCGCCAAACGCTACAAGAGCTCGTGCCGCCCGTCGACAAGTTCTTCCAGGAAGTGAGTCTGCCAAGCCTACCGACCATGCACCTAGCGCATACCGAGCGACCTAACCCCGCATCTCATACAGGTCAACGACCCTGCCAAGAATGACGCAGACTCGCAGATCGAGGCCAACACACTGGCGGGACTGTGGGAGTTGGGCGCGTTCGGGTTGCAGGTGCCGGGCGAGCTGGGCGGGCTGGGGCTGTGCAACACGCAGTACGCGCGCCTAGTGGAAGTAGTGGGCGCGCACGACCTGGGTGTGGGCATCACGCTGGGCGCGCACCAGTCCATCGGATTCAAAGGCATCCTGCTATTCGGCACGCCCGAGCAGAAGGCGGCCTACCTGCCGCGCGTCACGGGCGGCGAGTACGCCGCCTTCTGCCTCACCGAGCCCTCGTCCGGCTCCGACGCCGGTTCCATCAAGTGAGTCCTTATGTCGACCGGGACCCGCTCTAAGATGGGTCGCGTCGAGTAGACTTGGAACATAGAATCGAATTCAACTATTCTTCTTCAACTTTAACGCTTACAAAATTTACTCATGCTGTGCCTGAGTTTGCATTGCATGTTGATCCCGGCTTACAGGAGTTGCAATTATAGGTAAGAGGACTAGGACTAGTCCAGAAAAAGAATCGGCGTATATACCCATAGCGAAACGTACTATATAACATACTTATAACAAAACTGGAATAGAAGTAGGTATATCTGTTTTATTTTGGATAAGGTAGGAGGAATGCCAACGCATGCCATCCGCAAAAAGTGCCTGCGGGTGGGTATATCGGACTCTTACCGACTAAACCTAACCTGCCGTGGACTTCTCTTGGCGCCTGATGTGGGGAACGCGGGTATGCTGCTCCGGTGCCCCCTTTTGTGCCATATCCCAGATGGTCGAGATTGCTGACCATGCAGTGACCGCCTTTTCTTCCCACCCAGGCCTCTTGGTGAGGCAGGATAGCACTCACGGCGTGTCGGCGCCCGATCAGGCGTAATTCGAGCCGCGCGTCACTGTGTTAGTACATCCCGGTGTGCATCCCGTCTATACTCAATGAGCGTCGTATCTGGCGCTCCCCCGATCCTCTGGCGGACGCGTATTTCGGTAAAAACCGCCGCGTTGGTTCCAAAGCAAGGGTCCCAAAACCCAAAAGGGACCCTAGAGAAAACCCACAGGAGAGCTCCCTCTGGATTTCAATCCCGTTCCGACCGACGAACTTAATCGTCCTGTCGCGCAAATACGCCCCGACTATCCTACGCAGATGGGGAGGCACTTATGATGGAACTGTGCCTCCCTTATCGCCTACCAGGGGACGGCGTTAAAGGCTACTTATAAAATAATGTTTCTGGAGATTGGTCGATGATGGGTTAGAACAGATCTGATAATGGACATGAGGCTGTTCCTAAATAAAAATGATGGGTTATGCTTCGTGTATTCTGTTTAAGTTCATTGTTCGTTTTGATAACTTATCGCTGGCAAAATAAATTGTTATATGTACGTACCTACTAAGAGATTTTGTTGTACAATAGTGTCCGTACAAAAATAATAATAGCATAGTCACGGGGTACCGTGAATATGCTATTATTCTTTGTTAGTTTGAACAATTTTCCAATCATATGTACGGCGCAGGACCCGCGCGGTGCTGTCTCCGGACGGAAAGCACTTCATTCTCAACGGTTCCAAGATCTGGATCAGTAATGGAGGCATCGCTGAGATCATGACCGTCTTCGCACAAACTCCGGTGGAGAAAGATGGCAAGACCGTCGACAAGGTACGTACAGCACTTTGTCCGCCGCATTTGACCAGGTAACGGTTTCTACTATGAGTTAACGCTTCTTGATCGCGGAGCTACGGAGACAGCTTAACATGCCCCAATGGGCATGTTAAACCCAAGTGCCCAAGTGTTGAGTTGCCGCAATCGGCATGGAGGGTAGTACCTCAACACTAGTCCCTCAAACAAAATCTGAATGTAAAATTTTAATAATAAATAAAAATGGAAAAATTTCTATGAGGTTACGTACAACTAAATAATTGTAATGATGCATTGTATAATTTAAACGAGATCCATGAATTATTTATTTTGTAATCGTTTTAGGTTTAACTAGCTGTGCCCCGCGGTTTTAACCGCGTTAAACTTTATAAATCATCACAGCTCCTCCCCCGTAGGTGATAGCGTGATAATATGTAGCCTATATGTTGACCCGAGCTCTTAGTAATATTCATGCAAAATGTGAATGGCAAAAATCGTACCGCATACTTCTTTTGGTGTTCAGCTACATAATTTGTACCACTTATTAAGACAACTAAGGCATTTATTTTCATGTATGTATAATATTTTTAGAACTTGGGATTAATTAATTAAATCAAAAATAATATTTCAAATATTTTCAATAAATAAACGTAATAAAATGGTTAAACTAAACGCAGTTACGTTTTCAGAAATTGCCATGTGTAAAATATAAATATCGAAATTATAACTAATTATTTTTAAATGGGAACAACATTGCATATAAATGATATAATTATATTCGTATTTATTATACCTATGAAAGCACAGTAGTTGCATTAAATCGTAATAATTAATGATTTAGAATAGGAACGATTTTCGTCGTCAATATTTTTTTTGTTCATGGCAATTATTTATTGACAGACAAAGACAATCTGTCAGGTATTTATTGCTGTTATTGTGATACATGTCATCAATTCAGCAAATTATCTTGCAATTTTTACGTTGAGTTATCCTCCGTACTATAATATATATCTGTTGACAGTGGATTCACGAAAGGACTCTTTATCATTTAATTAAAATGACGAGTTTGCAATGTGTTAATTGCCACATTCGCTTGCCCCGACTAAGAAGACATGCTTTATCCGATGAGAGTGAGTGAAGATCTCAATAAACCCAATGTTGCTTTGTGCTATGTGATAATTATTGTTTGGTACTTATATGAAGATGTTCTTAGATGAAGTAATACTAAGGATGAATTAATAATAATACTAATAAAATAAATGTAGTTACAAAAAACAAAAAACCTATTGTTTTATTTACCTCCACTCAAAACCTCGTATAAAACCCCTCGCAACCTCACACAAATGTCCACTGGGGTATGAACTTTGTAATTAATGGAAATAAAGAACTTTTCATTATTTCAAAAAATAATAGTTTTTTGCATATTCCTAACCTAACTTGCGACCCGGTTAGGGTTTTCGGGGCAGGTTCGGAATAAATCCATTTAAAGACTCCAAAAAGAGCGTCAACATATTTTACTTTATCACCATAACAATGTTTATGTAAATATAATATGTAACGATCTTCATTAGTACACTAGTTAACACTAGCACTTCGATATTTACAGTATCTTTATTACTTAGACAGTAAGAGTGATTTTCGAACTGCAATGTATCCACGGTCATGGGGTTGACCCACAGATTACCAAACGTAACCTTAAAATAAAACTGGCCATAACTTTTATATCCCAAGTTCTAAAAATCTAAGAAATTAAAAATGCCTTTTCTATCACATTAACTACCAATTAAAACATAAAATATCCCGAAACACGAAATTTTACTAGCGGTACAAAAATCCCATACAGACCTGCCGTTTACCTTTGAAGTAAATCCATGTAGTACTTTTTGAGTTTATCCCGGACATACATACAGACAAACAGACAAAAATTCTAAAAACTAAATTTTTGGCTTCGATATCGATTGTAGATCACGCCCCAAGTATCCTTTTTAATAAAAATTCAATGTACAGTTTTGACTTTCCTACGATTTTATTATGTGAATAGATATATATCAAAACAGACAATCCATGATTCCATATTGAGTCGGGCCGAATAGCGGCCAATATCGTATCCATCGCTCAGTGGTCGAGTCCGGTTGCAGGTGACGGCCTTCATCGTGGAGCGTGCGTTCGGTGGCGTGTCTTCGGGCCCGCCCGAGAACAAGATGGGCATCAAGTGTTCCAACACCACCGAGGTGTACTACGAGGACGTGCGCGTGCCCGTAGCCAACGTGCTGGGCGGCGTGGGCAACGGCTTCAAGGTGGCCATGAACATCCTCAACAACGGGCGCTTCGGCATGGCGGCGGCGCTGGCCGGCACGCAGCGGGCCGCGCTGCGCCAGGCGGCCGAGCACGCGGCCACGCGCGTGCAGTTCGGCAAGCGCCTGGCCGAGTTCGGCACCATCCAGGAGAAGCTGGCGCGCATGGCCATGCTGCAGTACACCACCGAGTCGCTCGCCTACATGGTGAGCGGCAACATGGACTCGGGCGCGCAGGACTACCACCTCGAGGCCGCCATCTCCAAGGTGTTCGCGTCGGACTCGGCCTGGACGGTGGTGGACGAGGCGATACAGATCCTCGGCGGAATGGGCTTCATGAAGGCTACGGGGCTGGAACGGGTGCTGCGCGACCTGCGTATCTTCCGGATCTTCGAGGGCACCAACGATATCCTGCGCCTGTTCGTCGCTCTCACGGGTGAGTCCTTCCCCTCGCTTCCCCTCGCCCGCTCGTAGGCGAGAGGACCGTCGCTGAGGTTCGCTCTGTCCACAGGCATCCAGTTCGCCGGCTCTCACCTGCAGGAGCTGCAGCGCGCCTTCAAGAACCCCACGGCGCACCTGGGGCTCATCTTCAGCGAGGCGGGGCGGCGCGCCGCGGGCGCCGTGGGGCTGGCGCGCGGCCCCGACCTGGGCCCGCACGTGGCGCCCGAGCTGCGCCCCGCCGCGGCCGAGCTGGTCAAGCAGGTGGCCGAGCACGGGCGCGCCGTGGAGGCGGCGCTGGTGCGCCACGGCCGCAAGATCGTGGACGAGCAGTTCCTGCTCAACCGGCTGGCGTCGTCCGCCATCGACTGCTACACCACGGCCGTGGTGCTGTCGCGCGCGTCGCTGGCGGCGCGCAAGGCGCTGGGCGCGGCGCCGCACGAGCTGCGCCTGGCCGAGGCGTGGGCGCACGAGGCGCTGGGCCGCGTGCCCGGCGCGCTGGCCGCCACGCGCGCCCCGCCGCAGCAGCGCCACTTCGCGCGCCTGGCCGAGCTGGGCGCGGCCGTGGCGGCGGCGCCCGGCCAGGTCTCGCTCAACCCGCTCAACCTGTGACCTGGCGCCGGCACCACGTAGAGACTGGAACGATCTGTGTTAATTTATTGTCGATGCTTGTATATACCCTAATTATAGTGAAATAAATGCTGTCGCGTACGATAGACGAGATGACGAGATTAAAAATATTTTTAAACTAATCTGTATATTATTAATTGAACCCGTCCTAGAATCGTTAAGTAGGTATAATTCCCGGTGAGGATGTTTGCGCGGAAGACGTATTCCGCCCACATCGGTCACCTTGTTGTGTAATAACCTGGCAGTACCAGTTTATTTTAGAGCGTTATTATCTATTTAAGTACTTCTGTCGTTTACATGAAAGTTCGTCGGACGCCATATAAATCCTGGAGACAGGAATTCATATAATCTTCCTTAGGGTGCGACCGTTTCTCTCGTAATAAGCTTTCCGTATATATGTCTCAAATTTTATTTCAGTTTTTGATTGACGTATTGTTAGACTTCGAGTCGTGTTCATTTTCACTCAAGTTTCCAGGCTATTTATGCCAATACCGCTCATAAATAACGAAATGCAAATTAATGGCCATGTAGATGGAATATACCAAAGAAGGGACGCCACGTACGCTACTTTTCGGAAGTCCGCGAACAGTTACATAAAACTTGGGAATCATGGAACATTGGACACGAGAATTAAATATTGTGATTGGCTAAAATGTTTTTGTTCAACGTCCTTTAGCGAATATGAACAAACGCCCACCATGTACTTTGTGATTGTGATCTCTGGCATAAGGAGCGTGATATTATGTTAAATAGCGTTCAAACAACATCTGGAGTAGTTTTTTATTCAGATCTTATAGCAACAAGGAAGATCTTCCGTACCTACCATTGGAATCAAGTAGTTTTTATTTAATAGAGCCCTTGAATCTCTTTTTAACAGACGAGTCCCTCCCTGTTACTCCCCAGTCCCCACGTCTCATAAACCAGGATCAACAGTGGAACACAATGAAATAACACTGAGTGGTGAGGCTCCGGCATGTCCGGGAAATGGTTCCACTGTCTTGGATCTCGCCACAAAATAAACCAGGACGAGTAAGTAAATCCACTTTCCTCCAGACCAAAGCAAAAAGCCTCATGAAACGAGAGAATGGCGAATGGAGAGGCCTGCTGCAAACGCACCAAGGGAATAGTTTAAGGGTCCTATCAAGTGAGCTGTTATACTCGATTTCAATCGTAGGTAGGCCCTATAAAGGCCCGGAAAGTATTTATTTATAACATAAAATATACACAATTTTAAAAAGCTATGTATAAATTGACGGGCCGGTTGGCGTAGTTGGTAAATGCTTGCCACTCACGCCGCAGGTCGTGGGTTCGATTCTCACCCCGGACCGATATTTCTGTGCATGAGCATGGCTGTTTGTCCTAACTCTTGGTGTAGTTATCTATAATAACTGTCTTTACGAAAGAATAGTAGTAGGTACCTACCTATATGTATGTAATATATCAGTTATCTGGTTTCCATAGAACTTATCTGTACCTACACATAGGTACAGAAAATTCCATACCGGAATATTATCATTTATATCTGATTTTTTTAATAATATACCATTAAATAAATCGATAAGTATTTTTATCGACATAACGTACAGCTGACCCAGCAGCCCATTGTATGTAACGTAGTAACACAGATGACCGTTAAAAAAGTCATATGTTGTAAATTATCATTGACCTATAGGTATGTATTCTACTAGACGCGCAATCCCATATTGAGAATTTGCTTTCCCAAATTGAGTGAGCAAATATTATATTGCATGTATTTCTATAGCGCCCGCTTATTCACTTCTATGATTTTGCCCGCCCCAAAGATATTCTATTCTAATATGTTTGGCCCGCCCCGCCTAGGGTTACCATATTTAAATAGAGGGATGCCTGTCTATGGTACTTAAAATGCCTGAATTTTCAGAAAAATGCCTGTTTGAAGCAAAACGCTGTAGGTAATAAGTAAAAGCCAACAGATAATAATGAAGAAGGATATTTATTACTGATATTTGACAGAGGACATTATTTTTTTATAGTTGTTTCTTTTCTAATATAGGTATAAACGTAAAAATCTTCACAAGATACAGTTCTGTAATTTTCCTGTGTATCCGACACCGCTAAGAAAAAACACCTCCGAAACACCGCAACAAATAAAATGCATTTGTTGATATTAACATTTGACGTTTATTTATTAAATATTTGTGTGATGAGCACGAATATTTGTTTCGGAGTCATGGATGTTTTCTATGTACTTATATAAGTAAGGTAAGGTCGCCTAAGATCGGACGCTTTTTCTGTAAGTTAGGAGCATGTTACAAAAAATAGTTTTTCTCTTTTTGTATCGTTATTTTCTTAATGCACTTGAGTGTGAATTATCGACAATGAAACATTATCTATCCACATGTATTTTTTGTTTTCATAAACGCAATAGTCTATGTAAGACACGTCAAAGTGACAGTATATTTTTTCTGACTGTCCATCAAAAAAGGTCAACGAAGCCGAAGTTCGGACTACTGTCCAATTTCAACTCTGTAGCTACGGCGCGGCGTTAGAGTGCATAAAAAAGAAATATCCGGTCTTTAGTTAACCATAACATAATAAAAAATGGTTTTGAAATTCTGCATGGCTTACCCTGAACACATACTTATTTTATATTTTTATTTTTTTAGTCCGGTCTTCCCTCCTCCGGCTAATTTAAGCGTGACTGAGCTTGTCAAACTTATTAACTCTGCAGGAAGGATATTTTGGGTTAATTAGGTAAGATCGGATATACTGAAGCCATAGGTGTTACTGATAATATCTCTGAAATATTTAAGTAGTAAATATATATCTTCTCATTAAAGTGATAAGTAAATAAAAATACGTCTAGTAAACTAAATCAATTTTATATTACTCTTAACTTAATATAGTCTCTTTAACTTATTACAGTCTTTCATTGGTATTTAAAGTATTGTATGGCATATACAGTCTTGGATAAGATCTTAATACTATAAACTTTTAAGTATCACTTAATACCCTAGTTAAGAAGCATTTCAATCTTGTATTATTATTTTTTAAGCAAATAATTTTAGCCTTTGGGCTAGGACAATTTTTATAAACTACTTACTACAAAGATCACAATTATCTTTTATCACAGCTGTTTAACATCTTTTAACAAAAATCTTAAATATCGTTTTTATACATAGGTATGAAATTAAAAGTATTAAAACCACAACAAAAATATATTTTTCAAAAGAAATATATTTTTGACGCAGCATAATTAGATAATTCTTTATTTTTTACATTTTCCACAACTTCCTCCAAGTCCTTTTCGGTATACGTGGTCACTCGAAGCGAATGTCTTTGGTATTTTTAACCGACTTCCAAAGGAGGAGGTTCTCAAGTTCACCGGTTTTTTTTTTTTATGTATGTACACCGATTACTCGGAGATTTATGATCCGATTTACGTGATTCTTTTTTAGTTTGATGCGGAATAGTTGCCATTTGGTCCCATAAAAATTTTATATAGATTGGCCCAGTAGTTTTCATTTTATGGACATTTTTGTATGACATTTTTTGTTTAAGTGGACGATGTCGATGATGCACAGACGTTTATAAATCTTAGCTAGTCAAGCTAGACTCATCCTGTTCAAGTGTGTCTTGGCATGAACATAAACAACAATTTCAGACGACTAGCGTTTCATACGCACGTATAAGCTTTTTTTTTGGAAGCGCATGTAGGCGCACCTTTTAGCACCAGCGTATTTTTTTTATGTACGTACACCGATTACGCTGAGATTTATGAACCGATTTACGTGATTCTTCTTTATTTTGATGCGGAATAGCTGCCATTTTTAGGGTTCTGTAGCCAAATGTCTTTCACAAAGGCTCTTCTTGATTTGTCATGTCTGTATGTCTTCCCGTCCGTATGTCACAGCCACTTTTTCGCGAAACTATAAGAACTATACTGTCGAATCTTGGTCAGCAGATGTATTCCGTGAACCGCATTAAGATTTTCACACAAAAATAGAAAAACAAACAATAAAATTTGGGGGTTCCCTATACTTACTTAGGACTGAATTTAAAAAAAAATCATTAAACTATACATGTGGGGTATCTATGGATAGGACTTCGAAAATGATATTGAGGTTTATTATATAATTTTTTCTTAACTGTATAGTTTGCGCGAGAGACACTTCCAAAGGCGTAAAATGCCCCCCCCCCCCCCCCCCCCTGTAACTTCTAAATTAAGAGAACCATAAAACTAAAACAAATAGATGATGTACATTACCATGCAAACTTCCACCGAAAATTGGTTTGAAAGAGATCTAGTAAGTCGTTTTTTTAATGCGTCATAAATCGTAAACCGCAATTTACCTTCCATTCTATCAACTCAAATACTTGCTGCTACGGAAAGAAACATTCCGCCTTTCACGGGCGAGTCCGACTCATTATCTAATCAATGATAAATAAGACCTAGGCTATCAGCCCTCTGCTCAGTAGACTCGTTGGCTAATCGATCATTAATAAGACCTAGTCTTCATAGACTCTTACCCTCTGTTCAGCATACTAGATGGCTATTCGATCATAAGATCTTTCAATTCATAATAAGATCTAGTGTATAAGCCCTCAGCACACAGACTCGTTAGCTAGATGGTCATAAATACGGCCTAACCTATGCGCTTGCTGTTCAGACTTTCATAAATCTTAGCTAGTCTAGACTCGTACTGTGCAAGTTTTCTTAGAGTGAACGTAATTTTATGTAGTTTTTCTTACTTTACAAACGGTCTTTTAGATCATTCACTGTCCCACAAGAACGTGAAAAAGAGTTTCGAACAACATTTTTTCGGAAGATGTTTCTTTTTTCCGTTCTCGTTTGTTGGGATCTATAGTTTTGAGGCGCGCGGCACCTTTCGAAGTCCTAACCATAGCTAGACACTAAAAAGTAACAAATAAAAAAAACTTCGTTTAAAAAAACCGACTTCAAAAACTAAAAAGTATAAAAAAATATCTTAATAAAGATTTAATTTAATACATCACTTATAATATAATATTAATGAAATAATATAATTTGTATGTGCTACCTATTGATAGGTTTGAAGTCGGTGCCAAGCCCTAAGCAAAATAAAAGTTAATATTACATACAGCTTTCATACTTTGTGATGAAACTAAGTAACCTAAGTAAATAAACTTAAAGAACAATATGAATTGATATGAAACAGATGAAACTGTATCATAAAAATATATGACGACCGTCAACGACGTCTGCACGCTTGGGTTGTTTGTGTAGAAATACGAAGCTTCCCGCTGAAAGTAAAGCGCGGCGAGTGTGGTACCTACTATTACATTTGGCTTGGCACCGACTTCAAACCTATCAATAGGTAGCACATACAAATAATATTATTTCATTAATATTATATTATAAGTGATGTATTAAATTAAATCTTTATTAAGATATTTTTTTATACTTTTTAGTTTTTGAAGTCGGTTTTTTTAAACGAAGTTTTTTTTATGTAGGCATGATTACTTAATCTGTAAGTAAAATATATAATAAATGCTTGAAATTATACCAAATCATAATTATACTTTTTACTCTAGTACTACCTGTGTTATTTTATTACATATAGATAAACAGACATTTGGCATTAGTGACATAAGGACATCCGGTCAGGCCTTTGACAAATAGCAATCAGGCAGTTTTTACTTTTGTAAAATTATTGGGATTTGAGTATGAATATTTGAGAACCACTGTATTTTATTATGAAACCTAAGATCGGATGTTTTTAGTCCGATGTTAGGCAACGGGAGGAAAGTCCGGATCTAGACCTACGTACGTCCTAGGCTTAAACAAAGTATACAGATCTCGAGAACATTTGCTAATTCCGCGCGAAATTCTACTTAAAAAGCAAAAAGATGATGAATACTTACCATAATTTCTTGACAAAATTTTGGAGGAAAGATCGGATCGTCAAAATTTCTCGAAAATTCACAGAATTATTTTGAATCACCATCACACACGTCTTGCTCATCGCAACGCCGCGCGCCGACCGAGGTATGAAGGGAGGGGCAGAATAAATGGCGGAGCCGACTATGTTGCCATCCGTGAAAAATGTCGCTTCATATGCGGTAAATTCTATGCTTCCGGTCTTATGTCACATCCGATCTTAGGCGACCCTACCTTATTTATCTATCTATATAAGTATGTATATCGTCGCCTGGTACCCATAGTACAAGCTTTGCTTAGTTTGGGGCTATGATGATCTGTGTGACATTGTCCCTAGATATTAATTATTTGACTTTCGTACGTTTAATTTCACGCAAAAAAATCAATGTATGTAGGTATGTATTTTTGTTTGATAAAATAATAGTTAGAAGATAAATTTGAAAATATTTATGCAAACCTGAAAATGCTACTTAACCATAAAAATTAGTAAAATATAAAAAACTTGTGTGTACTTATGTACACGCGTTAGAAGTTATACTTCTTAATATACAACTTGACATAGTTATCAATTTTCATACCACCTAGAACTAACGTCATGCTGTTATTTTTACGATGCGCGCGCATCGTAAAAATTCACTCTCATACATTTTCATACCGCCTAGAACTAACTTCATGCAGTTATTTTTTTTTGGTGTCGGTGTGCGCGCGCATCGTAAAAATTCACTCTCATCATTTTTCTCCTTCGCGCCAAAAAAAGTATAACTTCAAAAAGATATTTTTAGGACCCTTTAGGGTCTGTTTACAATGTCCAGATAAATGGTCGGATAGCTAACTAACAAATAAATAAACTGACAGATAAAGTTCTCAAACAGGCCCTTAGTTATTTTTTTTGTGAACGCTGACGCTGGGTGGTCTTGACTTGGATTTGACAAATTCTTGAAACCTCGGACCGCGATTCCCGCGGCATTTTAGGTAGCAGATCTAGAAATCCACAGTCCTCGAAAATGACTGACTCCGATGATCTTCCTCCACACCCTTCAGATATAAAGTTAATAAGACTATCCGGAGTTATTAAAGTCAAGTATTTCATGGACTTGCACGATTTAACTCCGAACAAATTAGCGCTTGTCTTAGAGCATTACTAGGTTTTTTATTTGTATTTCTAGACAATCTATAATGCTTTTAACGTTGCTGTATCTCTTTCTTAAAGTCTTCGGATGGTTAGCTACAACTTGAGTTTGTTTTGGAAAAATACCAGACTTTTCATACACGATCCAATAAGTGATAGCCCTACAGAGCTGTTGCCATACCTAAGTCAAGTGCAAATAAAGCAGTGAATTGATATATAAATAAAGTTTTTTAACACTACCATCACATCTCCAGATGAGTATTTGCATGATTCACTTAGCTGAATACCATATTTATATACCAATACGATATTTATAACAGTCCTAAAAGCAGCTGCGGTTCGCGGTATATACATTAGAGCGCGATTATTTGCATATAGATATGTTTTAAACGAACCATTTTGGAATTCAGATTCCTACGAAAATACCTATCCTTTAAAAGTTTAAAAAACAATCAAAGAATGAAAAGTGGGTTTGAAAAGCCCATTTTACCGATAGTGCTGTCGACGTTAGGTTGATAGCTGTCTTATTCATAAATTTATTTCTATGACGTAGTTATATATTCCCTCAAGCTATAATGGCATAAGACAGCTTTTTGACATCTTTTTCAATGGCTTAGCATCAGCTAAACATTGCATCAAAAAAAGGCTTGAAGAGCCAATGCTTAGATAATTGTTAGCTTTTCCATTTGTTTTTTTTAGTTACTATTTTTTATTTAAATTTTTAGTATCTGGAATAATGTCCTAATTTATTTTTATATTTAATTTTATTCTTTAGTTTAAGTCTTTTAGTTATTAAAGCACGCTGTGTTCACTATTTTAGGGCATACAGTTTGGTTATTTGTTTTATATAGATTTGTGTTTTATATGAAGGAGTTATTGTATTGTCCGATTTGGGAACCAATAATAATAAAAAAAAAATACGTTAAGGTTATTCATGCAGCAAATAATGCCATTATAAGGCGACCGGAATTTAGTACCTGTGTCTACTGGCCCCAGTAGGTATATATCAGAGACAAACAAATACCTGAATACATATAGTCTACATGTAAAATTCATAAGTCTCAAAACTGATGGGAATTTGAAGGATCAACAATGATCGGACCAAGAGCTGTGATCTGAAGGGTTAAATGGATAACTGGGCCAGATCTAGCAATCAGACTGCAGGGTCAACTGGACCAGTCTGAGAGTACTTTAGATTGCTAAACCGAAGGGGTTTGTGTAAACCGCACCGTACACATTTAAAATTTCTTTGTTACTATGAACGAACGTTAATGTCTTGATGTTCCTTTTTAGACATCTTCTTGTAAACCAGCGCACGAGGAAGTACGCACGTCAGCATGGCCGTGTCGGCGCACCGTCACGGTCCCTTTTTTTTATTAATTTAACCACACATAAACTCTCAATTACGGCCACTTAATACATAATTCAATAGCCAATATACTTATAAATTAAAAACAAAAATGGTAACTCAGCAGTAACCTAAACTAAACAAATTACACAATAAGTGGCCTGTATGAATTCGTTCAGCGTGCTTGAAAAGAGATCAATTCTGTGAGCCTACGAGATGAGCGGCACGGCCACAGCTCCGGCCGCCCTCACCCGGGACGCGTCGCCGGAGCACCTCCAACACGTTCGGACGATAAGATAGGCACGGGCATCGACACGAACGACCGAACAAAGCGTTCACGCCGTCCGCTGCCCACAACTACATGATTCATTCTATTATCGCTAGCGGCGCGGATATTAAGTGCAGGCGACCGAGAGCGACGATTTTCACACCTAAGCACCGTCGTCCCAGGCACGTCTCGACGACCCGGACGACGAGATCGCCGTAAACTTAGAATAGATAGTCAATCAGAAACTCTCGCGACACTTCACATCACACCAACCGATATTTCGTACTCGCCGGACAAGAGTACGACCGCGAACTACAATAACTCATTCATATAAAACACAAATGTATATAAAACAAATATCCAAATTTTATGCCGTAAAATTGTGAACACAGCGTGCTTTAATAACTAAAAGACTTAAACTAAAGAATAAAATTAAAAAAACTTGTGTGTACTTATGTACACGCGTTAGAAGTTATACTTCTTAATATACAACTTGAACATAGTTATCAATTTTCATACCACCTAGAACTAACTTGATGCTGTTATTTTTACGATGCGCGCGCATCGTAAAAATTCACTCTCATCATTTTTCTCCATCGCGCCAAAAGAAGTATAACTTCAATTAGGACATAATTACTACAGTCCCTCACTACGTGTAAACTATTTTTCTTCATTTGAAAAACTCTTGGAGAACCTCCTACCTTCCTACAGTCACGCCATAGTCATGGGGGATTTCAACACTTGTCTCTTGAAAAACGATCACCGCTCCTCTTCACTTCAATCTCTGCTTCAATCTAATAACCTTTTTATACTCCCTTCTGGTGCGACGGATCATTTTCCTAACTCTTCTCCTTCCCTTCTCGATCTTATCTTCGTATCTTCTTTACAACATGTCGCCAAGCACGGACAAAGTTCAGCTGACGCTTTTTCTCATCATGACTTTATCTATCATACAAAATTCGCCCCCCTAAGGCAAAACCTAAAACTCTACTGCAACGCAATTTTGGTGGTATGTTGCTAAACAAACTTCGAGAGGATGCCACCAGCATTGACTGGACACCACTTATTGCAGCCAACTCAATAGATGAAAAAGGTAAACTACTTCACAACAGTTCTAATAAACCTATATAATGTACATGCTCCTGTTCGAGCCATTAAACTAAAACATATCCCGGCGCCTTGGTTTACCGACAATATAAAGAAACTATTACACAAAAAAGCCAACGCTAAATCTAAGCTCAACAATGCGCCGTCTGACCATCGACGGAACAAATATTTAGTTATTAGAAATCACTGCAATAAGGTGTGCAGAGATGCACAACGCCAGCATATTCACCAATCTGTTCAAAATGGAGATCCAGCTAAAGTCTGGAAATTCCTTAGGTCCATGGGTGTCGGAAAATCACGGCATGACGCAGCTCCCAAAAATCAAGATCTCAACGCGCTAAACCAGCACTTCTCAGCTTCGTCCAGTTTTGATAGGACAGTTAAAAATGGTACACTCAACTATCTATCATCTTTTCCGACACCTAACTATCCACAGTTTGTTATATGTCAATTTTCGGATTGTGATGTTAAGAAGAACGTACTATCAGTCACGTCCAATGCTATTGGTAGCGACTGCATCAGCCGTAACATGATCCTACCCATCCTTGACGAAATCCTGCCCATAATCACACACATCCTTAATTATTCCGTCTGTAGCGGTACCTTCCCATCTTCGTGGAAAGAAGCTCAAATTACCCCTTTGCCTAAAATATCCAATCCTGTATCACCATCAGATTACCGTCCAATTAATATACTTCCTTTCCTATCCAAAGTTCTTGAACGTCTTATTCACAGCCAACTAAGTGTCTTCCTTAACAAGAACAATCTCCTCAATCCTTTCCAATCCGGTTTTCGTCCAGGTCATAGTACTACCCAAAGTACTACCACATCTCTGATGTTACGGAAGATATAAGGTCTGGCATGGAAAATGGAAATCTTACAGTGCTTGCATTGTTAGATTTTACCAATACAAATAATTTTGTATAGAATAATTCGACAGTTTATATGCTACATCTGATCTGGAATAACTTAGGTGATGACATTTTATATTTTCTCATTTATTTTTCTAATATATTGTATAGTTATTGTAATTTTATCTGACGACATTTGTAAGTTATTATAGGAAATTTTAATCTTTTTAGTTTACCACTTGTTGACATGTTTTTTTTTTAATTGTACTAGTTTTAGTGTCACTTTTGTTAACCAAACGATTCATACGCCTCACAGGCAGATTTTGGTGATTCATTTTATATTAACCATACGACCATGTAATACCCAAAATGTAATGAATAATAAATGATTTGATTTGAATGCCTTTAACACTGTCGATTTTGATATCCTGCTGGCCATTCTTCGTTCTCTTAACATATCTCCAACGGCAATTGACTGGTTTCGCAGTTACCTGTTTGGCCGTCGACAGCGTGTTCGCATAGAAGACACTTTCTCTTCTTGGTGTTGCACCAATGCCGGCGTGCCACAGGGTGGCGTTTTATCTCCGTTACTTTTCGCAATATTTATCAATGCTATATCTGATCAACTTACTTCCTCATACCACCTTTACGCAGATGATCTTCAGATTTACTCTCAGGCACCACCTGAAAAGTTGTCGGAAGCCATTGAAATAATTAACGCAGATTTGTCTCGCATCAGTAAGTGGAGCATGAGATATGGCTTGAAGGTGAATCCAGTGAAGTCTCAAGTCATTGTAATCGGCAGCTCTCGAAAGTTTTTAAGAATCGACTGGCGCCAAACTCCACAAGTTACCTTTGATGGGATTATTATACCTTACGCTAAGAAGGTAAAAAATTTGGGGATTTATATTGATAATACTCTGTCTTGGGGTCCGCAACTTCAAGAACTCAGCAGGAAATTATTCGCCTCAGCCAGCTACCTGCGACGCCTTCGCAACTTTCTTCCTACTGCCACCAAAATTGCTCTTGCCCAGTCTCTTCTTCTCCCCATTCTTGACTATGCCGACACCAGCTATCTTGATCTCACGGAGGAACAACTAGATAAACTTGAGCGACTTCAAAATTTTTGTATACGATTCATATTTGGTTTACGTAAGTATGATCACGTCTCTGAATTTCGTACTAAGCTCAAGTGGCTACCTATTCGCTTTCGCCGGAATACTCACATTCTTTGTCTTCTTTACAGGATCCTGTTCAATCCATCAACTCCTTTCTACCTTAAAGAACGTTTTAAGTTCCTTCACACAACATACTCGCGGCCCCTTCGTTCATCAGAAAATCTGCGACTGAAAATACCGTTACATACAACAACTTTTACGGATAAATCGTTTACTATCCAAGCTGCCCGTCTATGGAATGCTCTACCTGTACACATTAGATCAGCGCAGTCTCTTTACAGTTTTAGAAGAAAGGTGAAAGAGTTTTATCTTAAACTCAGTAAGTAATAATATAATTGCTGCATTTAATTCGTTTCTATATATATTTATGTATATGTAAATTTGTTTATGTATTAATATTATCTACTCATATATACTTTATGTATGTGTATTTAGTTTATACGTATTCATTACGTAATTTTGTAGGTTATCT
Source organism: Pseudoips prasinana (assembly GCA_951640165.1). NCBI lineage: Eukaryota > Metazoa > Arthropoda > Insecta > Lepidoptera > Nolidae > Pseudoips > Pseudoips prasinana. The sequence continues at coordinate 296,155 of OX621235.1, read as the reverse complement.
AATTTCTTTTCTATTCTGTACACTATCTTATACCCCTTTTAATATCCATATAAATTTTGGTTCATCCAACTGAATGGTTGCCTGGAAGAGATCGCTTTTAGCGATAAGGCCGCCTATTGCATGAACATTACTGTTATTTATTTTAATGAACTGTATTCTATATGACGCAATAAAGTGTACTTATTATTATAATTATATAAATTGAAAAATTTAAATTAAAGATTGACTAATAAAAATAGTTACAAAAAAAAATGGAAAAGCTAACAATTATCAGAGCATTGGCTCTATAAGCTTTTTTTAATGCAATGTTTAGCTGATGCTAGGCCACTGGAAAAGATGTCAAAAAGCTCTCGTATGCCATTAGGTATAACTTGAGGCCATTCTATAAAATGGGGCATGTTGTCCAATATTGGTTCGGCAATGAGCCCTTTCAAATGTCCGCCTATTACACGAAGTCTACTACATTGGCAAGGTTCAGCAAATTGAATTCTCTCCAGTAAACTTTCACAATCTATATGACCATTAATTAATTTATAAAGATAAACAATATCCGCACCTTTCCGTCTTATTTGTAAAGTTGACATGTTAAAATGGGTTAGCCTTGATTCGTATGACTTAAGGTTTTTACATTGGTTATTAAGATATGAGAGTTGATATACCTACAAAGCGTTTTTGGACTCGCTCTAGTTAACTACGGTAAACATCGTAAGTTGGGTTCCAGACTGGACTTCCATATTCCAATATGCTGCGAGCTATGCAATTATAAAAATTATGAAAAAACTCAGTTTTACTGCTGCAGAGAACGGACGTGTTATCGGTTGCAAATTAATAAATTGAAATCACAGTAACGTAAATTACACCGTATTTTAAGAATCATAAGTGCGAAATCAGTGTATCGGCTTAAGTGGTGTGCATATAATTCATCCCGCTTCAACACCTTTGCGGTCTTTGTCTCGCACCGCTGCTCGAGTCCGCGAACTGTCAACGCTGCGTGTATATTCACCAAGTAACATGGATTCTGCCGCATCTACTTGCTCTGATATACCCTCTCAGGATGATAATTTACAAAATATCAATAATCTTCGTCGTACCAAGAGAAAGGGAAAAGATGATATTTCGACTATGTTTGAGAAATTTTCAGCGGATATATCTTCAAAACTTGCTTCCTTGAACTCTGACCTGAGTAATCAAATCACAAATATCCAACAGGATATAAATAATGTAATAAAAAAGGATCTTCAAAGCATCAAATTAGACATTCAAACTATTAAAACGGAGCAATCCCAATTCCATAAGGATATATCGGGTATAAAAGAATCCCTAGACTTCCTGGAGAACGAACAGAAGGTTCTTAAAAATGACGTAAATAAGCGGTTGGCGCAGTTAAAAGAAGAAAATACTAGGTTTGAATGTGAATTAAATAATATAGAACAGCGTGCACGCTCAGATAATCTGGAAATTTCTGGTATCCCGCAAATATCCGAGGAAAACCTTGTGCAGTATATTGTATCTATTGCTGATTACGTGGGTGTGAAATTATCAACGGAAGATATAAAGTTCGTAACAAGAATCCAACCTATGACAAAAATACCCGGTCGCCCAAAAATGATAATCGTGAAGCTTGGATCCAGTTTTCAACGTGACTGTATACTGTCAGGCATACGTTCTAAAAAGGGTATTACTACCGCAGATATCGGAATAACTGGCGACGCAAGGAATATATTCATAAATGAACATCTGACTCACACAAATAAGGTCCTATATAAGAATGTTCGTGAAAAATCTAAATTAAAAAACTACCAGTTCGCCTGGGTCCGCAACGGAAAAATTTTTGCAAGAAAAGACGATGTGTCACCCAAAATCTTAATAAAAAACGCCGACGACCTAAAAAAGATAGTGTAAATAACTATATTTTGGTTTCTAGTTTTGGAATACATATTCTCTTGAGTTTGTTTACTGAACAATTCTTCAAAATAATAAAATACATTATTGTTTTGATAAATCGTAGAAGAAGTTATCATATCATACCCTATTTGTGCAGATATTTATTATTAGTAAGTATGATTGGATATTATCACATATGTAACATATACTTAAAACGTAAAAACTTAACCTCAAATCTAAACTTTATTAAAATTCATTTTATTAGTCGCAGCATTAAATACATATATATACGTGTACATGTCTGGCAAATGCATTGGTTAAAACATATTATATATATAGTAATATTGACATATTGTTTATTCATACTAAATTCCCAGCCAAACTAAATATTCTCTATCAAAACGTGCGTGGACTACGCACTAAGTGTCTAGAATTGTATAATCGCATTTTATTACAGGAATTGAGTATTATACTCTTGACGGAAACTTGGTTACAAAACGATATTTTAGATACAGAATTATGCGACAACAGGTATGACATATTTCGATGCGACCGTAATCTCGAGTGCACAGGTAAACAGTCCGGCGGAGGCGTGATGGTATGTATCCGTCGTGAACTTGGTGCAGAAATAAATAATAAATGGTTGTGTTCAAACAAGACGGAATCGCTCTGTGTAACAATTCCCTCCCATAAATTACATTCGAGTGCTAACTTGCACATAATATTAGCGTATATACCCCCGGACAATGCCTCACTATCACAAAATATTTTAAATTTATTGTCAGCTGTTACTCAACTTTTTAATTACAATAGTAATGATTTTTATTTATTGATCGGGGACTTTAATTTGCCGTGCTTAGGATGGAACGATAGGGGATATGTATTAAAACATATTGGTCCCACAGAAGTACAAGACAGCGCTCAAATATTGGTTGATAGTCTTCAGTTTCTGGGTCTTAGTCAATATTGTTTAATTCCCAATACCAGTGGCAATATTCTCGACCTTTGTTTTTGCAATCTTCCAATAACAGTCTCTGAAACTCAACCCCTAACTAAATTGGACGAATTTCACCCACCGCTAAGACTAGATATTAGTGATATCCACATTAAATGGCTTAAAGAGAAGAAGGCCCCAAGATACAACTTTTATAAATGTGACTATAAAAAAATTAATGATTATCTTATCGATATAAATTGGTATGAAATTCTAGATATTGACAATATTGACGATGCTGTTGAGGCATTTTATGTTGAAATACATAAATGTCTCGCATTATATGTACCACTATCCATTAAAAATGTTTCTTATCCAATATGGTACACATCTGCTCTTATTAAAATCATAAAAGAAAAATTTAAAGCTCACAAAAGATGGAAAATGTTTAATAATCCGAGGGATTATGACGAGTTTGCCATACTAAGAGACCGTCACCATAAAATACAGGAAAGTTGCCTGAATCGTTTCAATGACGACGCTGAACGTAATATAAAACGCTCACCAAAGAATTTCTGGTCTTACATTAAATCAAAAAGAGGTGGTTCAAGTTATCCTCAAGTATTCACGCTACGAGATCAAATATTTAATGACAGTAATGCAATATGCTCCGCATTCAATAGCTATTTTAAAAGCGTTTACGCTACTCACAGCTCAAATGCAAGTTCAGCTAACAATTTTAGTAATGTTCATTCACAAAATGAAGTTCTATCAACTATTCACTTTACTAAGGATCAAGTCTATAAGTTGCTTAGTTCTTTAGACATATCAAAGGGTTCAGGTTGTGATGGTATACCTCCAATTTTTTTGAAATCTTGCGCTAAAAGCCTAGCACTTCCTGTAATGGTACTCTTTAAACGGTCTTTTGAAGTTTGTAGTTTCCCTGCAGAGTGGAAAAAAGCCCACATCATACCCATTCACAAAAAGGGTTCAAAGTCCAAAATAGAAAATTATAGACCAATTTCCATTATAAATGTATTAGGTAAAACATTGGAAAAACTGGTATATGAGAACATATATCAAGTTATTTCGAAAGGAATAGCTGAAACTCAGCACGGGTTTATTCAAGGTCGCTCTACTGTTACTAATTTAGCAGTTTACACAGACTTCGTTTTGGAACACATGGAAAATGGGGGACAGGTAGACGTGATCTACACTGATTTTGAAAAAGCATTCGATCGTGTGGATCATGTCATTCTGTTAGAAAAATTGCAATTATTGGGTATTCATGGTGATTTGCTACGCTGGATAAAATCCTATCTATCAAACCGTTCACAGGCCGTTGTATTAGGTGGTTTTAAGTCGGATTATATTCACATCCCTTCCGGCGTACCTCAGGGATCGCATCTTGGACCGCTTTTTTATAATTCATACATACATGACATTTCTCAATGCCTTCAATCTAATCACTTATTGTATGCTGACGATAAAAAACTATTCGCTAAAGTAAGAGATTTGAATGACTGTTTCGAACTACAAAGAGATTTAGATAACTTATATAACTACTACATAAAAAATAAAATCTCCATAAATATTTCTAAATGTCAATGTATAAGTTTCAGTCGCAAAAGAACCATCATTAAATTTAATTATAATTTTGACGGAGTGCTAATACAAAGAGATGAAACCATCCGGGACCTTGGGGTTACGCTTGATACAAAAATGGCAATGATCACTCACATTGATAATATAGTGAATAAATCTTATCGAAATCTTGGTTTTGTTATGCGAACTTGTCAGCCTTTCAAAAGTATCACATGTTTAAAAGTTGTCTATTACGCTTACGTCCGAAGCAATTTAGAATACGCCTGCCAGATTTGGTCGCCATATTATGCAATTCATATTAAAAGAATAGAGCGAATACAGAAAAAGTTTATACGTAACTTGAACTTTAAATTTAAAAAACCGAATATAGATTACACGGAAAATTGTCGTACGTACAACTTACCTACTTTAGAAGAGAGGCGAACTATGATGGATATGGGCCTACTTTTTGACATACTTTGCGGACGCATAGACTGCCCTGAACTACTCTCTAAAATAATATTTAATACCCCAACCTATCGTACGCGTCATACACAAATGTTGTCTGTGCCATCACATCCCACATCATATGGCAAAAACGCTGTCATGACTAGAATCGCACGTATATATAACACAACATTTAGTGACATAGATCCTTTTTTCGTAAGTAAAAGATCATTTATGGCCAGTATTAGAAATGTTTTAACCAATGGTGAATAATTTATTAATCTTATCAACAATTGTATTTATTTGCTGCTTTCAAAATAATAAGTACACCTGCACAAATGGGTAATAGGAATAAAATTATAGGAATAATATAAGTAGTTACTTACCATTACGCTACCTTTGTAATGGTTCCAGTTCCAGCCGAGCGATATGCTCGAGCTCGACTCGATGCGTAGTGTCAACAGTAAACAAACCTACCTACTTGTTTAACTGTTCTGCATAGTTGTAATGTAACCTTTTTAGATTTTAATAACATTTTGATTCTGTTCTTTATAATAGCTGAGGATAACTGTAATTGGTCTAATTAAGTAGTAATAGTGTTTTTTGTATAAATACATTTGTAAACGACTGTTGTTATCCCTAATAAATATAAATAAATAAATAAATAAACAGGTATAGTCACACAGGGATCCCTAACTGCCTTCAGTTGCCTACATATAAAACCAGAGAGACGGGAAGCTTTTTGCACTATGTGATCCGTGATATGTCTAAAATTAAGTTGAGAATCCATAATAATAATTAGGCTTAAGTCTCGAATCTGCGATACCTCATCCAGGGCTACATTATTAATAGAGAATATTGCTTCGGTTGGGTTTATCTTATATTTAGCATTCAGAATCATATTATTCTAAAGTGCAAATATTTGTGTGATGAGCACGAATATTTGTTTCTGAGTCATGGATGTTTTCTATGTATATAAGTATTTATCTATCTATATAAGTATGTATATCGTCGCCTGGTACCCATAGTACAAGCTTTGCTTAGTTTGGGGCGAGGATGATCTGTGTGTCATTGTCCCTAGATATTATTCTCGATGCACCATTCAGATAGTTTATTGATTTCATTTGGCAACTTTATTAGATCATCGTCACAGTTAACAATTTTGATGACTGTCTCGTTGGTCTAGCGGTAGCGTGTTCACCCGCAGAAAACGATGCCCTGGGTTCAAATCCCGGGTCGGGCCAAAAGTGATTTTGTGACTTTTCTGTAAAAAGAAAAATTTCTCAGCATCAGCCCGAAGTCTGGAACTTGGCGGTATAATTCCCCGTGCCTCGGAGAGCACGTAAAGCCGTCGGTCCTGTACCTGACCTCTTTCCGGTCGTGTCGCTATGCGTCCCATCGGATCATGAGAGTGATGGAATAGAAAGTGCTCCTGTGTTTGCGCACACACTTGTGCACTATAATATGTCCCGCGCAGATGGCTTATCTCTATTGAGACTGGCCGCCGTGGCCGGAATTCGGTTAGGAGGACATTATTATTATTTATTATTATAACAATTTAATACAATTTTAGGTCGCCGGCATACAAGGTAAATTTACATTCCAATTTACAATGAAAATTAAAAATAATAAGGGGCCCATATGCGATCCCTGGGGTACCCCTGATGGTGTAACGTTGGACTGAGACTTAATACCTTGAACCACTTCCATTTGAGATCTATTTTTTAAATATGATTCACATCAACGCTTTAAAGACCCATGAATACCTATTCCATCTGTTTTAGTAGAATGTTTTGATTAATAGCATTTACTATGTAGGTAGTCTATATTTATAGGCATCCTTTTAGAATTTCGTTTGTTATTCCGTCATCGCCGGGTGCTATGTAGTTTTTCTGGGAAAGTAGTGGTTAAAATATAGTGTAAATAACTTGCGATGCTCGTGTAAAAAGATAAGCTGTGTACTTTGAAGGGCCTAGGAATTTGGTCGGCGCTTCTGGAATTTGGGTGACCCGATTATTACTTATATAAATTATTATATTGTTTGTGGTCAAAGGGGAATTTATAATTAGTAATAAGGTAAAGCTGCTGTATGCCTGCAGCATTGTGATAAGCCGGTTAGTCATAGGGTAGGTTTGTTAATATGCTCTTCGCTTCGAGGACTCCTTATGGGTTAGATGTGTAACACAATTAATATAAACAGTTTTTAATTTTAATGAAACACTTACAAAAATACTAATCTAATAAATCTTCACTTATATTTTGACCGGGACATGGTCTATCACGTTAGGGCACAGTAAGAATCTGCTTCGTAGATCAAATCGAACGGGGGCGCCGAGGGCACGAGGGTGCTCATCGAGGTCATACGTCGATCTGCAGCGACGAGTCCCACGCCCGCGCGTTCACCTGCCGCAGGGTGGAGCGCAGCGCCGTGCCCGGGCCCAGCGCCAGCGTCAGCGGGAACGAGGCGCCGCCCGGCCGCGCGTACAGCGCGTGCAGCGTCTGCTCCCAGCGCACCGCGCGCGACACGTGGCGCGCCAGGCCGCGCCGCACGCCCGCCGCGTCGCGGTAGGCGCGCGCGTCCAGGCTCGACACCACGGCCACGCGCGGCGCGCGCAGCTCCACGCCGCCCAGCGCCACGCGCAGCGCCGCCTCGGCCCGCGCCATGAGCGGCGTGTGGAACGCGCCCTCCACGCGCACGCGCGCCGCGCGCCGCACGCCCCACGCCGCGCCGCGCGCCTCCAGCCAGCGCAGCGCCGCCTCGTCGCCCGCCACCACCTTGCAGCCCGGGTACAGGTAGTTGGCCACCTGGCACACGGGCGCCGCCACGCCCGCCTCCAGCGCGTGGCGCCGCGCCTCCGCCGTGGCCTGCTGGAGGCGCGCGTCGGGCGCCAGCCACAGCGTGAGCATGCCGCCGGGGCGCTCGGCGGCGGCGGCGCGCATGGCGGCGGTGCGCAGCTCCACCAGGCGCAGCGCGCGCTCCAGCGGCAGCGCGGCGGCGAACACGAGCGCCGCCAGCTCGCCGAGCGAGAAGCCGGCGACGGCGCGCACCCGCTCCAGCGCGCCGGGCCGCTGCTCGCGCACGCGCTCCAGCGCCGCCAGCGCCGTCACCAGCGTGGCGGTCTGGCCGCGCCGCGCCAGCTCGTCGGCCGGGCCCGCCGCGCACAGCCGCGCCACGTCCCACCTGCAGCACGATGTCTCTTCACAACCGAACTATTTTTGAATGGAAATTAACATGACTCATCTGACCCCTCACCCCATCACCTGATGTCGAGTATATGCTCCTCAGTACATTTTAGTCCCTCGACATTGGTCAGCTAATTTCATGGTTAATTTAGTGTTTAGGTCACGATAGGTTGGGTTAGAATTGCGACTTTCCAACTCACGAGCTGAGCGAGTGAAGTGAACATGTCCCAGCAGGGGCTGGCAGGTTACTAAAACCATTGAGTTCAATAAATTTTTAATTATCATAACACTAGATGTCTGTCCCATTACTTTATTGGTTGGCTATATGTTACAAATGTATATGTTTAATACCTTATTGCTAAGTTGTGTTCACAGAGACAGACAGACAGTTACATTGAAGATATTGGCTAAGATAGTACTTTTTCATGAGCATTGCCACTTAGTAATACAGAGTATAATGTAGATTTTAGAGGACAATAATGCTATTAAATAGAAGTCAGTTTAATTAGCACCCTATAGGAACTGTCTTTATTATAGTCTCTCAGGTGAAAATAACACAAACTAACAGACTTTGAACTCATATAATACCCTCTTTTTATTCAAGTATCAAAAAATAATAAATATGATACATGCTTTCATTAAGCCTCAGAGAGGTTACTGTCAAACATAGATATAAATATAATTATCATACAAACTTGTGTGATTGAAATATAGATAGTTTCCTGGCATTATTCTTGTATTATCCTCTGGGTGACTGTTCGGAGTTATGAAGCCAAACAGCTCAGCATTGCATGGCACGCACAATTGGTATGCATCTAATTTATAATTTTACAAGACATTTTAAGTGAGTTCGATATCAACCAGTGATGGAGCTCAACTACCATTTAACAATTGCATTTATAACCATTGACCAATAATCAAATAAACTATCATAAGCAATAAGTTGTTAGTGATAAGTGTTTAGTCATAGTTTAATTCAATAAACACAATTTTTTCATGTATTATTTCTGGTCTGCCAAAGTTGTCAACATGAAATATTTGTACCTCTTGACCCAATACGACCAGTAAATGAAGTAATATTGACTGCCTTGTTGTACCACACTTGCCAGATTTACAATATCAGGCTATGGTGATGCTGATTGTGTAGAAGCCCCTTAATGTGAAATGTGTTCACCGATTAGATATTGTGCCTACTCATTCTGCTCTTGTACAAACCCTTTTTTTGTTTCATAACTTATGGGTTAGTGCATTTGGTAGCTCAGTCATGCACACCATGAAAATGGAAATTGCTTAGGGTGAAAATTTAATTACAAAAGAAACCACTGATCTAATTAAATATTAATGGCACATTTCATTATCAGAGACGGAGATAACCATTGCGAAGCATCTCTCAATCTGTTCGCTTGTGCTGCAAAGTTTCATGCAAAACTGGAGTAATGTCATGGAAGCATTGAATTACCCCACGACACTAGACGCCAGCTCGTAGAGCTCCTTGGCGGCGGGGATGTGGAGCAGGGCGCGGCCCATGCCCACGCGCGTGGCGCCCTGGCCCGGGAACAGCAGCACGACCGTGTCGCGCGGCTCCGTGCGCTCGGGCTCCGCGCCCGGGCCCCGCGCCCGCGCCGCGTACGGCTGTGTCGCCCAGCGCAGCTCGGGATCCGCCGCCGGACCTTCGCTCTCGCCGAACGCGCTAGCATCGTTAAGAAGTCTGCGAAGTGGACTCTCGGTAGTTTTTCTGTCTTGTGTTGACGAATCCTTGGAGATAAACCTCGCCGTAAAGCGCGGCGCGCTTAAGATGCGCATCCGATTTATATGTTGCATAGTCGCAGAATCGCGACTCTTTTACGGTAGGTAGCCCAGTATCACGAAATTCCAACGATCGTAATAAACTACAACATCTTTTTCAATCTTTCTTAATATGTTTTATCAATGTTACAAAATAGGTTACGTATTACGGTGCCCGACAAAATAAGTTATGTTATTACAACACAAATCATACAGAATGTGATATGATACAAAATAATAGACATCTGCATAACTTTAAGGTTATATTTACAATTTGTATCTTTCTATAATTAAAAATGTTTGTAATGTTTGTATCGCACGTATCGCACTAAGCAGAGAGTAAATAAATAAATTAAATCTCTGGTATTGCTTACATACTCTCTGAGCAAAATGAGAATCAAAACAGAAAATGTTTTTAAGTTAAAGAGTACATAACTATTATTTAATAAATAACAGCTCATAGATTTAATATCTATACATATAATAAAATCGTAGGAAACCCAAAACTGTACATTAATTTTTTTTAAAGGATATTTGGGGCGTGATCTACTATCGATATCGAAGCCAATAATATAGTTTTTTACAATATTTGTCTGTTTATCTGTTTGTCTGTATGTATGTCCGGGCTAAACTCAAAAAGTACTGCATCGATTTACTTCAAATTTTGCATGAATATTACTAAGAGGTCGGGTCAACATATAGGCTACATATTATCACGCTATCGCCTACGGGGGAGGAGCTGTGATAATTTATAAAATTTAACGCGAGTAAAACCGCGGGGCACAGCTAGTCTAGAATACAATAGTTACGTGTCGTAAAATATTTTAATATATTATTATTGTGAAGTAACATTGTAGGTTATGAACTACCTACTCAGTGAACTTTAAATATAAAATTAAAACGTAACAAACTATTAAAGTCTGTGCCCGCCAAAATACAATAACTAAATAAATTAATAAATACCCGGGACATATCGCCCAGCGGCATATTATTATAGCCCAAATTGAGCAAAGCCAGTACTATGGTGTTTGCTGTTTTTTTTAAACTTTATTTTCATTTTTAATAGAATTCAAATTATTTACTTAGATGAGAACAGTTTACATAAACTAGAATTTTAAGTTATAATTTTGTATTAGGAAACTTATCTTTCCGGGAATACAAGTCGTATTATTATTTTTTATGTATGTGCATTCAATACCTACACTGTACACTCAAAGACAAGACGAAAAGACATGTTCATTAATTCAAATATTGTTCTTGTGCAGTACTGGCGGGAGTCGGCAATAGGGGTGGGTAGGTACTTCAGAGCCCTCTCAGGGTACGCAAATATGGGGGTACCTACTGGAGCAGTATACACGCACCAGAGCAGCATCTTTAAAATCAAAGAGCTTTTAATATTATTTGTTTAATAAAATATCTACCAGAGGATGGGCAGCAGCTTCCTTCTGATTACTATGACCATCTTACTGCGATCGCCAACCCGCCTGCCAAGCGTGGCGATTATGGCATATCCCCCCAAGACGATTCTTGAGGGAGGCTTGTCCAGCAGTGGACTTATTTAGCTGAGGACTTACTTAGTACTAGGGTAATAACATAGTAGGCTTATGGTAAAAGTCACCTACAGACTAACCCAGATACTCATCGGACACGGGTGTTTCGGTGAGTATATGTGCCGGATACGCTGAGAACCGCCGACACATTGTCACCATTGCGGGAGCGACCTGGCCTCTGCCCAGCACACGCCGGTCGAGTGTCTGGGAGGCGGAGCAGCGAGTCCTGGTCGCAGAGATCGGACGGGATATGTCAAAATATGTGGACCAAAATCAAGGAATTGAAACACTCAAAGCAACTCATACAACGATCAGGCAAAAGCTGGTCCAAAAACTTTGGAAGTACAGCAGAAACCAGCTACGACTGATAGTAGCAGTATTCACGGGCCACTATGGCACCAACTATCACCTACATATATTGGGACTGTCGAATAGTCCGATCTGCAGGACCTGTAGGGAAGAAAATGAAACTATGCTGCATATAATATGCAAATACGATGCATTGGCAAGACAAAGTATGGCCATCCTGGGGCTGGCATATGCAGATTCAGGAGAGTACAAGGATCTACCCCTAAGAAGCGTACTGGATTATGTGAAAACTTCATTCAGGGCTCTAGGGATAGAATAAAAACCAGTGGGGGATAGTACAAAAGATCCTGAAGGGTCGAAGTGCTGTACGCAAGTACACCCCATCAAAGATAAGATAAGATTCTATTTCTGTAGCACAAAATTCAAAGTGAAATGCTTTAGGTTCTATAGGTAGGTACAGGAACCTCCTCTGCGTTGATCAGCTCTACAGTATGATGCCGCTAACTTATAATTTGAGATCGCAAGATTTTTTTCAGTCCCACGTTTAATTAAAGTTTCTGTAAGACATATTATGTCTAGTTAAACAAGTTCTTTTTCTAAGTCGTTAATTGTTATTTCAAAAAGATCTTTTTTATTTAAAATTCCTGCTATATTTTGATGTAGGAGAGTATACGATTGGTATTTATGCTCGAAAAAAGGTGTTTTCTCCCTGTACAGATTCAATATTTCTAGTTTTATTATTATAATTGTGGCAAATATTTATTTGATTTTCACGTTTTTCATTTATAAGTATGTAAATATATATTTTGAATTATATTTTTATATATATATCTTGAATTAAACATCACGGAATAGTCATGTAAACGGTAGGTTGGTAAACACAGAATAATATTAGTGTGAGTATAATAAATAAAAAAGGTTTTTATTCACCACATCACAAAACATCTGCGAGTGCGGCGTGTCACCCCAAAGTATGGCCCATTTATTCGTTTGTCCCTCCTGTCCAGTCTCTTGTTCCCTTCAGGACTTGTATGACGCTTCAGCCAAAGGGGTCAGCGTTGCCCAATTTTGGGAAGATAGAATATAATTCTTACCATCGACACGATAAGAAGAAGAATTCACGTAGACTTTAAAAAAGCGCTTGTAAATAGTCAGAACATGTTCGGAGTAATATATAATTAATTTATAATTATTTCTAGGTAGGTACATATAAATGTTTAGGTACACGGATTGTAGGAAATAATTTACAAATAAGATTTATTTTATAAAAGTAACGATATTTAGCTAACTAAAATTAAGTTTTTGTCAAGGATCATGTGTAGGTTTAAGTATCTAAATTTTAGCTATATTTTTACTACATATTGTCTGAATGGTTCTGTCTATATTAAATTAGATGTTATCATTATGGCGGACATTGTGTTTATAACGACCGTCGCGCTTTAATGCTACCACCGGATCCAATGCGCCTGAGAACTGAGAAGACCCAGCGAAATAAACTCAGCGGGTATCTCTACTACCGGTTTCAACACGGCCCAGTTGAGACGCTCCGGCGTAACATACTCAATGGGGCATATACACGAGATTTGGTCCACTTACTGAAATTATTATATTAAATACCAAATCAGGATATCCATCCGTCGTAGAAAGCGCGTGCGATGGTTTCTGCGCTTATCTCTGCTATAGGAATTGCTTCCGGCCATCTCGTCTGTCTATCTATCATCGTGACGAGGTATCGGTAACCTTCTGATGGCCTCAACGGTCCAACAATGTCGATGTGGACGTGCTCGAATCTCTTCGACTCAGGGAATTCTCCTAGTGGCGTGCTTGTGTGTCGATGTATTTTAGCACGTTGGCACGAAGTACAACATCGTGTCCATGTTAATACATCTTTGTTCATGTTTGGCCAGAAGTATTTTTCACCAATCATCTTTCTGGTTGCGCGGATACCAGGATTACTCAGGTCGTGTAGTGCTTTGTAGGCAGTCTCACGATAAGATTGTGGTAAGTAGGGACGTGGCGTTTTTGTAGAATTTTCACAAAAAATGTCCTTTTTTAGTCCAGGCAATGTCAGCTTGACGAACTTGAGGTTTGGTTTGAGCAGTAAAGTTTTCAGGTTTTCGTCTTGCCCTTGTTTTTCAGCTAGGTCGTTGAGATCTATCACCGATCGACATTCGATTGCCGAAATTCGGGATAATACATCAGCTACGACATTTTCTTGGCCGTGTATATATTTTATTTTGTTGCAAAATTGACTGATAAAATGTAGTTGTCTCTCTGCTTTCGATGTATCACATCAGCCATGATGAATGTCCACTTGAAATTTCTTCGTAGTCCCAAATTTAGTTGAAGCGTTTTCTCTCCGTATGTTTTAATCGGTGTATTATTTGCTGCGAATAACTTAAATGGCGTCGATATCGGTGTTCGCTTATTCTTGACGGCTAGCACCGAAATATCTGCTCCAGTGTCCACTAAAAATCGTTCGTGGGTATTCTGTTCCGTAACACACAGGCGGTTATTTGTTCTCGCTACACCGACGTCCGCCACAGTCGATGCGGTCATTAGTTTTCCGACTGCGATCTAGCACACGGTGGTTGATACGTCATCGCCTTGTCTCCAAAACGGTGGTGATAGAAACATTCCCATCCTGGGTCTCCTGGTCGCCTGCCGGTCCTTGATCTTGGCCGAGAGCGGGATCTTGATCTTGAGCGATAGCCATAACCTCGAGATCGTGAACGTCCATAGCTATTATTTTTCTCCATCCTTAGTGCAGCGATTTCGAGTGAAAGCTTTTCTATTTGTTGAGATAGAATTTGAAACTGCGCATCTTGCGTCATTGAACTCGTAGAAGGCGTAGGCGAGGCTTGTGTGACTTCGGCGACCGTAGTTTGCTCCATGTGTTCCATCATCTTATCAGCCATAGATGCCAAAGTGTAAAGTTGCGATTCGGTGTTGACTGATAATACAGCGCGGACTTGTGCAAGTAAATGACTTGTCCATAAAATTTTTAGGGCGTCATCAGGCACTTTGTTTCCGGACATGTCTCGCATTACACGTAGTAGCTGTGTAGGTTTTTGATCACCCAGTTCTAATCCACTCAATAATTTTTGGAATTGACGGGACTCGGATTCTTCATATACTGACATCAGTCGAGTCTTGAGCGCAGTATATTTTCCTGTGACCGGAGGTGCGCAGACTATGTCGCTAACCTGCTCGATGTCCGTTCTGTCCAACACAGCTAGCACCAAATAATATTTTTGATCGTCGCCGGTCTTATATGGTGCGACGACAGCTTCGAATTGAGCAAACCAAAGCTTTGGTTGAGTTCGCCAAAACGGTGGTATCTTGGATTGAAGCGAAATAGAAGAAATATCTCTTCCAGTTTCTTCGATTCTCGGTGCAAAAACCTGTTGATCTTCCATTTTAAATATTGGTTTTTAAACCCGACTTAGAATACGAGAAGAAAGAAATCCATTTTAAATATTGGTTTTCTTTCTTCTCGTATTCTAAGTCGGGTCACCACTGTAAGGCGTTGCTATTATTTTCTTCTTACTATTTGGAGAGGTGTTCTTAGTTAAACAAGATATTCCAGACTGAACATCAAATCATTTTATTTACTCCAATATATATACAAATTATAGTCACAAACATATCTTATCAAAATACTAAACATTTATTACACAGCCAATCAGAGGCAGCGCTGCGATGTTAATACATAACGCAAGTACCACGATCCATATAAATAATGACGCCTCTCACAAATCGATCTCAGTGCCAGATAGCTGTCGCCGCGCGCGCATCTACCTCAAGCCATCAAGTGAAAGGTGCGCGGCGCGCGATGTTGTGTGTCTTAGACGCGCCAGTATTTCGTCGCACGCGGTGCGAGGTGGATGTCCCCATAGAACAAAATAGTACATACTTAAGTTAAATGTAAATAAACTATTCTAAAAAATGTTATGAATTTCTCAAAAAATGGGAAGAATCTTTTTCTCCAACCTATTATGTGCTATCGTGTTTGTTAAGTATATACTGTACTAGCGGCCCGGTACGTGCTTCGCTACGTATAAGACATAGTAATAAAAAAAAATTATTATTAAGTTCATTTATTCAAACAAAAAAATATTTCAAATTGCTAAAAGATGTTGATTTTACACTTTTTCAAGACTTTTTTAAAATTTTCTCTACGTACAAACCTTCCCTGGACTTCCACGAATAATACAAGACCAAAATTAGCCAAATCGGTAAAGGCGTTGTCGAGTTATAAAATTACAACGAAAAGTGGCATTGATTTTTATATATATAGATAGTCACCAATAATGAGAGCTTGTGACTTAGATGGGTTAACCAAAAGGCCAAAGCTTTTTCAAACTTTACCTACTGTTTTCTCATGTTTTATAGGTGAGCTATTGTTTTTAGTTTCTTGAGTTTGGTAGCACTGGCCACTTGTGAACATAGATATTATAATATTATAATATCTTTGCGTGTGAATCATAAAGTTAGTATACCTAGCGAATAATATACGAATAGAGCAACAAACAAGAGTTGTCAAACGAAACCGAAATAGGAAAACATTTGTGTGTGTACAAATGTTTATGTGTGCGTATCAATGATGAATGTCACGTCGATTTTTACATTTATATCGATATCGATTATATACTCCACCAATATGTTGTTTGACATACCATTACGCCCTACGAAGCGCTTCGTGTCCTCTTTCATCATACGCACGGCTAAGCTGTGGAACACCCTCCCAAACGACGTGTTTCTTGACTCATATAACATAGGTTTATTCAAGGTTAGAGTGAACAGGCATCTTATGGGTACGCGCGGTCCACCTTCGACCACATCTTTGCTTACCATCAGATGAAATCATGGTCAAGCGTAAACCCGTTTTACATTAAAAAAATATTAATCACTAACAGTGATAGTACTAAAATAGGATGGAATGGGATTGTGTATGGCTGAAACTAAGATACTGGAGTGAAGTCAGACTATTTAAGAAAAACTCAGAAGATATTTTAATCATTTACTTGTCATAATAGAGTTGTAGGTTGTCGCTTAAATCTTCACCGTTCGACAATTTAGTGAGCGTATATACTTTGTAAGATTAAAATGAACGTCGTTTATAATAATCAATCCAAACCAATCAGTTAATAATATCCGCCTATAGCTATAAACGCGCGACGGTTTCAATTAATTCAAATTCAAAATTCATATTACGTAAAAAGATACATTTATGTGGATTCGTCACTTTTTCACGTATGTTGTTCATTTACACAATGTTGAATGTAGGTGTTTTAATAATCGGTGTACCTAAATATCTATAATATGTAACTAGAAATATTATGTATAATTAACTGTATTACTACAAACATGTTCTGACTATTTATAAGCGCTTTTTAGGGTTCCGTAGCCAAATGGTAAAAAACAGAACCCTTATAGATTCGTCATGTCTGTCTGTCTGTCTGTCCGTCCGTATGTCACAGCCACTTTTTTCGGAAACTATACTGGAGCTGTACTGTTGAAACTTGGTACGTAGATGTATTCTGTGAACCGCATTAAGATTTTGACACAAAAATAGAAAAATAAAAATAATTTTGGGGGCTCCCCATACATAGAACTTTTTTTTTTTTTTTATGTATACGTAATAACTGTATTTATTTCATGTTAATACAAAGCGTCCAAATACAATGTTGCCATCCAGCGTGGCAATGCGGCCAGCATTCTGGGCACGATGCTCAAAGGCAGCGATACCGAAGTTTTTTTCGACGCCCAAAGATGAGACCTGTATATAATAATATGTATATTTTTAATTTAAATATAAGTATATATTATTTTTAGTACTTAGTTTTACGTTTCTTTAGTTGATAATTTAAGTTTATTAGATAATTTGATTCCTTTACATAGAACTGAATTTTTTTTTTCATCGTTCCCATACATGTGGTGTATCTATGGGTAGGTTTTCAAAAATGATATTGGGGTTCCTAATATCATTTTTTTCTAAACTGAATAGTTTGCGCGAGAGACACTTCCAAAGTGGAAAAAAGAGTGTCCCCCCCCTGTAACTTCTAAAATAAGAGAATGATAAAACTGAAAAAAAATATGATGTACATTACCATGTAAACTAACAACGAAAATTGGTTTGAACGAGATCTAGTAAGTATTTTTTTTTAATGCGTCATAAATCGTAAACTGCAATTTACCTTTCATTTATTTAATCAACCATTCAGTTGATTAAATAAATGAAAGGTTCCGCAGCAGCAAGTAATTCTACTTGCTGCTGCGGAACCCTTCATGGGCGAGTCCGACTCGCACTTGGCCGGTTTTTAAAGTCTACTACGTTTTTATTTTATTTTATTTAGGTATAATTTTAAGTATCTACAATAAATTAAATCAGCAGAATAATAGTATTATTTTATTTAGGTTTACCGGAATAATTTAGTTGGAATTGCAGATCTCATCAAAATTCATTTCACTTCTCGCGTTTGTAAATATTTTTCTTCAAAATGTTTACTGCATATTCCTACATGAATTTTGGATCATGAGAATCCAGTTTAGACGATCAATTAATATCAAATCACTGAACAAAGTCACTATGTTTCTGAAGCACAATTTTACAAAAATATCTACGATTGTCATCGTGCCGATGAACTGTCAAACAGATAACTAAAACGGTTCTGTTACATAATATCTTTGGTTACATCGCAACACGCATCTCTTTTATCATCAGTGTTGCTGCTAGTGACATTTCGCTTAGTAGTTGTACCTATAGTTCTACAAACTTATCTGGCCCGGTGGCCAAAAGTAGAACTAACGACGCCAGTTTGAAATGTCAATCGGCCTGTTATTCCATGACATTCCTGCCATTGATTGTTTGTTGCGCGTATTTATATTTCTTTTTGTGGTTTTTAATTGTGAAAAACGCCGAAAGCTTTAAAAAGTGATGCGAGGAACGTTATATTACAAGTATTGAATTATATTAAGGAAGAAAAACGCCTTCAGGCACCAGTTATACCCTTCAATAAGTTGTATGAACGCGTAGCTGCTGCTACAGGTTAGTGTTGTCAGCTTCTGAAAAAATACAAAACTCCCCCTCGCACTTTAAATTTAAATACATATTTTAAAATATTCATTATTTATTTAATTTTTGCTGTTTCCTTTGTAGGTGTCCGGGAGTGATGTGTAAGAAAACTTGTGAAAGAAAAAGAGCATGGTAGATAGAATTCTGAAATCCTATCATTCATTGCAGAAGCTTTTGATAAAATAACAGTCAATGAATGGCAAAAGCATTGCAACCATGTAAAAAAATATTGAAAATGTGTATCGAAAAAGGGATGGATACTTAGACGAGCCTTTCATCATTTATTTAGGTAGAGATTGTGAAAGCAGTGATTGCGATAATGATGATGATGAAATGACTTCTGAATTAAACCATTCCGGTGACAGAAAGAAGAGTTAGAGAACACTTAGCATACATTTTATGTAAATGATCATAATTATTGTATAAAAATATAAAGATTAGTAATGACAGTATTTGTTTGCTTTTTAGTTAAATAACATTTACGTTACAATGTGCATATTATTTTTACCCACTTTATTGCAAAAAATAGTTACTAGCAACACTAAATGCGATAACAGCGACGCTGCCACCGGGTCAGATAAGTTTGTGGTACTGTACTCATTACTACGCGTGTAATTTTTTTTTAAATTCCGTTTTACGGCTCTAGCTTCTTTGGCCTTATGAGCCTTCAGTAAATATATTTATATATCATTTATTGAAGTTATACTTCTTTTGGCGCGATGGAGAAAAATGAAGAGAGTGAATTTTTACGATGCGCGCGCACACCGACACCAAAAAATTTAACAGCATGAAGTTAGTTCTAGGTGGTATGACAGTCTACTTCTTCTTATCGTGTCGATGGTAAGAATTATATTCTATCTTCCCAAAATTGGGCAACGCTGACCCCTTTGGCTGAAGCGTCATACAAGTCCTGAAGGGAACAAGAGACTGGACAGGAAGGACAAACGAATAAATGGGCCATACTTTGGGGTGACACGCCGCACTCGCAGATGTTTTGTGATGTGGGAATGTAACCCCATTTGCACAAGTTATCTTTTGATCTACCAACCTGGGTACGAAGTCTATTAAGAGTCCTCCAGGTTGGCCATGGCAAATAATGTCCCGGAGGTAGTTTTTCCTTTGGCGGGACAAAGAAAGGAGGAGCAAATTTATCTCGCCATATGGTTGCCCTCGCTTTTTGGGCATTGATAGTAGCTGTGGTAGTGGCCAGGAAACTTTTACGACTTTTCAGTCGGCGGGGAGCTGGAGTACAGTTATAAAGAGGGTGTTTTTTATCTGTCTCCTGCTTATACCGCTCAACACCATTCGCTACTTCCCTTCTAACAGCTGGGGGCACGATTCCTGCCAGCGGGTACAGTTTTTGAACTGGCGTGGGCTTAAGGCATCCCGTGATGATCCGGCATGTTTCATTTAAAGCAACATCCACTGATTTGGCATGAGAAGATCGGTGCCATACTGGGCAGGCATATTCACCCGCTGAGAAGCACAAGGCAAGACCAGTAGTTCGAAGCACCTGCGGTGTGGCTCCCCAATTTGATGACCGTAGGCGGAGCAGCAGATTATTACGAGCACTGACCTTTTGCTTGATGGTTTCACAATTTCTTTTATAGGTGAGAGCCCGGTCTAATTTTACTCCAAGATATTTTGGGAAACTGTTGTGCGTAATCTGTACTCCCTGCCACGAAATGTTAAGGGGCCGCTGCGCTTGCCTATTGCTCAGATGAAAAGCGCATGACTGCGTTTTGGATGGATTAGGCTTGAGAGCGTTATTTTTGTAGTACATGTGTAACAACTCTAACGCAACTGAGAGGTTAGACTCAGCTTCCTCGAAAGTCCTCGTCTGGGTAGCAAGAGCTAGGTCGTCTGCGTAAATATATCTGGTGGTGTTAGGGGATTGAGGCTGGTCGTTCGTATAAATGTTAAAAAGAATGGGAGCGAGAACGCTGCCTTGTGGTAAACCATTCTTTTGAGAACGCCATCTACTCTTATCCGATAATAGGTGAACCTGAAATCGCCTATTATACAGAAGTTCACTCAAAATTCGGACAAAATTTAGGTCTCCGGTAAGATCACTTACTTTCCGCAACAGCCTCTTAAGATTGACTGTGTCATACGCCGCTGACAGGTCCACAAATACAACTCCTGTGATCTTCCCAGCTTCAAACCCATCTTCAATGTGTTGTGTAAGGTTTAACACCTGATTGCAGCATGACTTACTGGGTCTGAAACCGGCCTGTTCTGGGATTAATTTGGGATCTATGAGGCTAGTGAGGCGGTTTAGAAACATTCTTTCAAATAATTTAAACGTATGACACAGTAGCGAGACAGGACGGAAGCTTTTGGGACCGTTGGGAAGTTTTCCAGGTTTCAAAATTGCGATTACCTTAGATTTCCGCCACATACGAGGAATCCTGAAAGAAGTACTACAGTTATTAAATAATTGCAGTAGCCATGAAACCGCTATTGGGCCCAGATGTTTTATCTGTTCTACAGATAAGTTGTCAATTCCAGACGCTTTGCCGTTTTTAAGCTCTTTAATGGCTGTTACAATGTCCATAAGCGTAAATGCTTTGCTTATATCATCAATGGAGGTACGGTGTTTTGTGGTTGACATCTTATCTGGACGGGTGTTGGGTCGCCCATTCAGTATTAACTGGTGTGCTATCTGGTTTGCAGTTATTAAGCTAGGTTTCGGTGGGTCACTGGTTAACTTTCCGATGGTACTCCAGGCTTTTTTACTATTATGGGTGAGGTTTATTGAGTTGATAGTTTGAACCCATTTGTCTCGGCGTCTCTCTGATACACGCGCCAGAAGCTGTTCACCTATTTGTATGGTCTCGTCTGCAAATGGGTTGAAGTTATACAAAGTCTCATATCTGTCCATGATTTTAACAGACTCTGGGTCCAGTCCTGGAATGTATGATGTTCGGCAGCCTCTTGGGATAGTTTGCCGTGACACAGTATTGACAATATTCACAAATTGGTCGTAGTTTTGTGGATCGGGATTTAGGTTTATTAAATTATTGTCAATATCGTGTGAAAACTTTTCCCAATTTGCTTTTAAATAGTTAAAACGCCGTTTAAAAGGTACCTCAATTGGTCGAATATATGACAGTGAATTTTTACGATGCGCGCGCATCTGCACGTGCATCGTAAAAATAACAGCATGAAGTTAGTTCTAGGTGGTATGAAAATTGATAACTATGTTCAAGTTGTATATTAAGAAGTATAACTTCTAACGCGTGTATAGTGCCACAAACTTATCTGGCCCGGTGGCCAAAAGTAGAACTAACGACGCCAGTTGGAAATGTCAATCGGCTGTTATTCCCTGACATTCCTGCCATTAATTGATTGATTGTTGCGCGTATTTATTTTTCTTTTTGTGGTTTTTAATTGTGAATAATGCCGAAAGCTTTAAAAAGTGATGCAAGGAACGTTTTATTACAAGTATTGAAATATATGAATGAAGAAAACCACCTCCAGGCACCAATTATACCCTTCAATAAGTTGTATGAACGCGTAGCTGCTGCTACAGGTTAGTGTTGTCAGCTTTTGAAAAAATACGAAAATTCCCCTCGCACTTTAAATTTAAATACATACCTATTTTACAATATTCATTATTTATTTAATTTTTGCTATTTCCATTGTAGGTGCCGGGGAGTGATTTGTAAGAAAACTTGTGAAAGAAAAAGAGCAAGCAGATGCAAAAATTTATAGCAGATCAGAATATTGGTAGATCGAATTCTGAAATGCCTCCATTGATTGCAGAAGCTTTTGATAAAATAATAGTCAATGAATAGAATAGAATACATTTACAAAAATATTGAAAATGAGTGTCGAAAAAGGGATAGATACTTCGACGAGCCTTTCATCAATCAATTAGGTAGTGATAATGAAAGTGAAAGCAGTGATTATGATCATGATGATGATGATGAAATGACTTATGAATTAAACAATTCCGGTGACATAATAATACCTGGAGTATCCCCGTTAGAGGACACTCAGCATACATTTTATGTAAATGATCATAATTATTGTATAAAAATATAAAGATTTGTAATGACAGTATTTGTTTGCTTTTTAGTGAAGTAATATTTACGTTACAATGTGAATATTATTTTTACCCACTTTATTGCAAAAAATAGTTACTAGCAACACTAAATGCGATAACAGCGACGCTGCCAGCGGGCCAGATAAGTTTGCAGGACTGTACATAAGTACACACAAGTTTTTTTTTTCCTTCATTGTCAAGTAAAGTCCGTCACAGTCAAGTCATACATAGTCCTTGTCCAACTCCAGTAAAGCAGTGGAGACTTTACTAGAGGCTTTTATGGAGTTTTGGTTACAACACGGAAAATCACAATTCACGGCAATATCGCACTTTCCTCCACTTGTGTACGTTGTCGAAGATGTTATGTCTAAAAATCCACCATATTTACACATGAAAACTCGAATTTACACCAGTTTTTGAAAATAAAACATAGCCTCGATGCGTCATTTTCCGCGTTGGCGCCAAAACTCCACGCGTGTGATTAGATCTTAGTGTTGCCTCAGAATATAGATAAGTACCTACAGAAAGCGCACTCCTTTGATCTTTACAAAAGCTGCCTTTTTATAATTACATTATCATTTATGGCCCTGTTAACTTCGCGTCGTCGACTCCGGAATAAGCCAAACGAAACGATAAGCCTGTGTACCAATGGTGGAAATGTTATCAACGAGTAAAACTAAATAATAATGTATTGCCTATTCCTTTCTTGCATTGATTATAGAGTTCAATGTATATATATTTTGTTGTTACCTACGGGTAACTTTTCCGATTGCAGGAAGATGAACTATCTAATAACTTAGCAGCTACTGCGAAAATTAAATCATCAATAAAAATACCCAGTATAATTGGCCAAATATATATTTATCAATACTTACCGACACAACCGACATATGGATACAACAAAAACGAACTGTTCTCTAGGATAAAAGCGCACCGTCAACGCGCGTTTCTAAAACGCGCGTCGGCGGCGCGTTTAAAAAACGTTGTGTGAATAGGCCCATATTCATCCCAGTGAATGCGTTTTATGAAGAATGGTGTAAGGTTAGTTGTCAATAGCTTAGATACGGGCCGGTAAAAAGTTTGATGACATGAGCAAATATGCTGATCAGCAAATTTTACAGTTAGCAACACTGCTACTTTCGATCATAAAACCATATAAAAAAAAAATTGCTAATTACAGGTTTGTCCATAGTCAAATAATTTTATCCATCCAATCCATTTATTGACACGTTTTGCATGTTGTATGTTAACGGAATTCAATTGAAAAGTGGACATTCGTAGAAATCGGTGCTTAAGTAATAAACAAACTTTTCAAGACAATACTTTGAAACAAAGGAAATACTTTCTGGAGTAGCAAGTGTAAATAGGTAAGTGAGCTTCTTCCTAATGTGCATCATAACGTATTTACCGAATTTCCATATTATTAAGATATTTTTCTTCCGTCTGGACGAGCCGATAATACATTGTCATCAAATAATTATTTTCTTGTATGCTTCTGTATGCTAAAATTGGCGGATACTCCCAAGTAACCTATCATTTAGTTTTTTACAAGCTGTCTGCTGTGATAAAATAATCAGCATGTCAAATAAAATATAATGTAAAATGAAAACTTCTACAGAAATATTGTAGTTTGGTATCAGTCATCTCCTTTCCAGTTTCTATGGAGGTTTTAAAAATGATTGAGCTGCTAATAGTTTACTATTTAGCAAGCTTATACCATCATATGGCTAGTTTTATTACAATTAAAGTTGGGTGTTGTAATGCCTTCCACCATGTATGCCGACAAATACCCAACTAACTTTCCTTAATACACCTAGCAATAAGGTCTTCATTTTTGAATTCTTGTTAAACATGCTCATATTTCATGGTATGTAAAAGGTTACCTACTTCACATTATATGCAGGGTTATTGTTTGGGACCTGTTTCACAGCTCAAGTTACCTTTTTCTTCTGAATCTCAACTATGGAATAAAGGTTTATATGATGTACCTCTGCTCCTAAGTCCTAATTTAAAAGTAACCTGGAAATTTACATATTTCCCAGAGGGGTAGGCAGAGACAATGGATTTCCATTTGTCACGATCCTTGTACACCTCTTTTGTTAGGCTTACTGTCATTATATTCTTCATACACTACTACTCTAGGGTACCCTTCTACTTTAGGGTACCCTGGTAATTGCTTAGTTTAAACAACATAACCAGGTGTGTGAATGGGCTCTAATAAATGTTCATTTGCTTAGACAGAGGTCAAGGATGGCTCGTGGACAACAGAAGCTTCAATCTCAGGCCAAGGCAGCAGAGAAACAGTCTAAGATGAAGAAGCAGCAGGGCCACAGTGCCCTGGACCAGAAGAAAGCTGCACAGAAGGCCCTTGTTCATGTCTGTGTTGTGTGCAAGGTAAATAATTAGTCAAATGCCTATTTACATTTGTTCTCTATATGTATTTAAAATGTTGTTATGTATTATTTACAAAGAGATATTATTTGAAATGAGACAGGAGCTTGTGAGCTTACAAGAGAAAGTTTTAAATAATGTAATTATTTATGTGTGGAAAACAAAGTTCTTATTATCAAATTATAAAAGACTTGAAGTAGTCCACAAATATCACTTGTCATGTTGTTGACTACCATTGTTGGTAAGCAATTTATGAGCTAAGGAAACCTCCCCCTTTTTCAGTTGATATTTCAGATTTCCTTAAGTTTTATCTAGATTTTCTATATATCTAAATTACTCATTAATCATTTAGTCATTAGTTCTGATTAATTAGTTTTACTCTAATTAGTTCTGATATCTGATTCTGCCATATAATTCTTGTATGTTTAATGCTTATTGTTAGCAACCCTAATGGCACTAACAACTTTGGGGTAAGTTTGAATCTGTGTGGTACACATAGTCTTGCTCCATATTGTACAGATTCAAACTTTTGTTTGTGTTGCGACTGCTAAGGTGCACCATGCACACCGCTGCATTATATAATTAATTCAAAGTATTTAATGTCATCACCAATATAACTTTCAATAACATCCCCAAAATACTGACATAGCCATACAGATTTGTGATAAAGTTAATCTACTGAAAGCCATTGTAACTCTGATTTAATGCAATGCTTTTAAATAGCAAGCTTTGTGGGTTTTTTTAACTCAGGAATAGCAGGGGTATGTATAGTTTCTATCCAATATGTATTATTTGCCAGTCTTCTATTAAAATTTCTATTAAATGAAGGTAGGCAAGCTTCAGTTGGCATGTGCTTTTTATTTTATTTTGTTTGATTCCAAAAAAAATCTTGTGGGTTCTGTCAAATTTCCTTTGTAATGAGGTCATACCCTGGTGCCTTTTTGTTATTGAGAATATTAATAGTTATTTTTATATGTTTATAATTAATCTCATTAAATAAATGTTCGAATTAATGAAATTTAATCAGCACTAACAAATAAGTTTGCATTTTCCTGCTCTGTGCGTGTGTAAGCGATTCCGGTTGAACCTCAAGAGTCTTAATTTTCCAAGTCTTTAACATTTCTTACAGACATAGCACTTGTCTGTTGGCCATTTCTGACGCAAGTCTGTTTTTTGCAGTGTCTGTCATTCTAAGACAGCTAAGATTTTTTATTTCGAGATTACTCATTGGAATATTTGACATTGTCCAATCGATTTTTGCTTTCTCGGATCCATCCTCATCAGATAAACCATCCTTGAAAAAATCTTGACTTTTAGACATAAATATTATATTTCCCGATTAAATTCCCAAATAAAGGGCGAAAATAAAATTGTGACTGTTTACTAAATTTTTATGTATTTTCGGGTGGAATAATGTGGTAAAACAAATATTGATTTATAGGTAGTTAAATTTGTGGATGGTTCAAATGCTCGAAAATGGTTCAAGAGGTTTTTTTTTTGAAGGTGCCATATCACTGTACTGGTTGCATTTAATGTTTAAATAAGTAATCTCCCACAATAGGCGTGTTTGACTTTCTTTGTCGTCAATCCTTCGAACTGAATAAAACTGTCTTGTCTGTAATGGGTGTTTTATATAATAACATTAGGTTCACCTGCATACTCTGTACAGCAGTTTCCTACATTTTTAAAAACGAATTATTTTAAAGTTATATGAAATAAAACTAATACGTCCGAAACATAAAGTCAGTATACCTAGCAGAATAGAGCAACAAACAAGAGCTGTCAAATTAAACCGAATTAGGATAACATTTGTGTGTGTACAAATGTTTATGTGTCAATGATGTATATCATGTCGATTTTCACATTAATATCAATATTGATTATATTCTCCACCGCTATGTTGGTGCCATCCCATTATGCCGTACGAAGCGCTTTGCTTCCTCTTTCATCATACGCACGTCTAAGCAGAACACTATCCCAAACGACGTGTTTCCTGGCTCATATAACATGGGTTTATTCAAGGTTAGAGTGAACAGGCATCTTATGGGTACGCGCGGGCCTCCTTCGACCATATTCTTCACTAACCATCAGGTGAGATCGTGGTCAAGCGCAAACACATTATACAATAAAAAAAATATTATTCAATAACAGTGATAGTACCAGAATAGTATGGGATATGGAATAATGGAAGATGGCAACTAAGATTCTGGAGAGAAGTCAGAATATTTAAGAAAATAAAGTTGTCGGTTGTCGCTTAAATCTTCACCGTTCGACAATTTATTGGGCGTATATACTGTGTACGATTAAAATGGACGTCCTTTTTTTTAATTTCCAATCACTAGATATACACGGCTATATCTAGGAACGCGCGTCGGTTTCAATAAATTCATATTCAAAACTTCAATTCATTTCATTTATTCCGTAAAAAATACATTTATGTGGATTCGTCATTTTTGCATGTATGTTGTTCATATACACAAGGTTGAATGTAGGTACATAATTTTAAGTAAGTTAACTCTTTATTGTACACTAAAACATTATAGGATACAAGAATACAATAACATAGTTACATTAAAAAAATGTACAATTGGCGGCCTTATCACTAAATGTGGTCTCTTCCAGGCAAATTGGAGTATGGAGTAACAGAGATAGGGTAGTTGTGTACATAAGTATAGAAACAGTACGCACTGGTATCATTACAAAACATCCGAGAGTTTTCTGTGTCATATTAGATAAATTACATATATATTATATATTAACCTACATACTATATTATATACACACATATATACTTATATTTCATAAATAAGTAATCACATACATAAAATTATTATCATAAAACAAAACTATAGTAGGAACTATTGCCGAAGTTCCATAAACCAGTCGATAGTAAATTATTTTGTACCTTTTTGTAGTGACAAGTACTGATCTTTTACTAGGCTCTGAAACTTGCGTAGCGATTGAGCTTGGCGTACTGATAATGGCAATGCATTCCACAGGCGAGCACCTTGCACAGCAAAAGATTTGTCTATTAAGATTGTGGAATGTGCAAGCATTGTCAATTTTAAATTATTCGTTGATCTCAGAAGTTTCGAATGTGATTCATAAAGGAATGAAAAGCGTTCTTTGAGGTAAGGAGGAGTTGAAGGAGTAATCAGAACATTGTATAGAAGTGAGAGAATATGGGCATTCCGGTGGAAGCGAATGGGTAGCCACTTGAGCTTGTTACGAAATTCAGTGATATGATCATATTTGCGAAGACCAAATATGAATCTTATGCAGACGTT
The DNA here is from genome assembly GCA_951640165.1 of Pseudoips prasinana. Lineage (NCBI taxonomy): Eukaryota > Metazoa > Arthropoda > Insecta > Lepidoptera > Nolidae > Pseudoips > Pseudoips prasinana. The sequence goes on along the minus strand of OX621235.1, from coordinate 267,672 downwards.
CTGGAGACGCTCAAGTTTTTCAAGTTGGGCCTCGTGTAAGATCAAGATAGCTGACATCTGCGTAGTCTAGTATTGGGAGAAGAAGGGATTGACCAAGCGCAATTTTGGTGTTGGTTGGGAGGAAGTTACGAAGTCTTCTCAAGGATCCAATTGATGCAAATTTTTCCGTCTGACGTTTTGTAGCTGACGGCCCCAGGAAAGGCAGCTGTCAAAGAATATGCCTAGGTTTTTAACTTCGCGACTTATTTGTAAAAGATTGCCACCAAAACGAAGTTGTGAAAGTTGAGACAAAGATGCCTTACATCCTCGAGCTGCCAAAAACAATGACTTGGGTCTTCTGTGGGTTGACTTGCAGTCCGTGAGCACGACTCCACTCACTGATACTATCTAAATCAATATTCAAATTAATCACAGCTTCTGCCAATTTATTAAACGGAGCCTGATTATAAATCTGAAGATCGTCTGCAGATTAATGCGTTTAGAAATTGAATTTATAAAAATTGCGAATAATAGTGGAGACAAAACGCCACCCAGAGCCACGCCTGCAAAAGTATTGCACCAAGAAGAAAAGGAGTTATCAATACGAATACATTGCCGGCGGCCAGACATGTAACTACGAAACCAGTCAATAACTGTTGGAGATACGTTAAGAGAGCGTAATATCCCCAGCAACACATCAAAATCCACGACGCATTGCTGAAATCTAACAGGGCTAGCACTGTTAGATGACCACTGAGGTAGTACTGTGGCCAGGACGAAAACCAGACTGGAAAGGATTAAGGAGGTTATTTCTTGTGAGAAAAGTACTTAATTGGTTGTGGACAAGGCGTTCAAGCACTTTGGAAAGGAACGGCAAGATTGAAATAGGACGGTACACAGTGGAACGAATGTATGGGAGCGGTTGGACGTAGACATGTCCGAAAAATAAGAGTAAAATTATGACAAACTAATGATGCCATCTTATTCGATTACTTAATGCCTTCATAAATTGTGGTAATGAATTTCTTCATAACTCCCATATTTCGGGAGTAATTTGAGAAAATGTGAAATTTTACTATGAAAATGAGTGTATCGAGCTCTCTCCCTCCTGATTCCGGGCTTGTTTCAAGTAGCGGTCTCTAATATCGTAATGCTATTACTAAGAGCTATATTTAATACTAAGACACATAGTGCGCCAAATGTGCACTTTCTGGGATAAAAGGAAATGAAAATTAAAAAAAAAAAACGTTTTTTCCCCATTTGTATTTACTTTAAACCGCAGACAGACTTATTAAGAGGTCTATAAATATATTATATATATACAGAAATATATATTAACAAAAATATTCACAAGAACTGATGAGAGTATGACTTTTAAGTAAGTTGAAGATTTACGAGGACTAGGATGTGTACAAGTTGAAGCATCAGATTTAGCAGGAGAAATTATGGGCTCGATGACGTCACTTATATTTTCTGTAGAAGGTTCCATATTTTCATTCTGTAATTCCGGCCATTGAATTGCAGCCTGTAGCCAAATCTCATGTTTCTTCCGAAACTTATCTGTGCTTCTTCCAGACTTTGTCCATTTTGCATAAATGCGGTAGCAAAATCGACGACACCAGTCTTTTAAACTTGTTTCAGCACTTTCACATAACTGAACACAACTGTTATCTTTTAAAACACTGAACAAATAGTTAAAGTCGCGTAAATCTTTATGTGCGCGTGCGCATAAAGCAACGTGAATATCAAGATTTGTATTAAAATTTTGAAAATACATTGCGAGATTAGCTTGGATACAACGAGGTGTAAATCAACACTTATTTTAAAGTTACTAATAGTGACCTATTTATATAAAATCCAGGTATCCCAGGTATCCTTTGTTAAATATTGCAAGGTAATTAGTTATTGTGATAATTAGTAAATGATGCATGCTAAATTAGTGTATTAAGAGCCATTTAGTAATTAAATAATAGCAATGTTCTTATCAGTAATCATTAGTGCATCAGTTTTATATGTAAACCTTAAGTCCCTAATTATATATCCTAATTAGCTTATATCTTCTCTAATTGGCTGCTCAGAAATGTTATTGTAATAAGGTAAACCTTTAGAAAAACGGTTTTAATCAACAAAATAAACAAAAAATAAAAAAATTGTGTTATAAAATAAACATCACTCTTTATCCCAGAAAGTGCACATTTGGCGCACTATGTGTCTTAGTATTAAATATAGCTCTTAGTATTAGCATTATGATATTAGAGACCGCTACTTGAAACAAGCCCGGAATCAGGAGGGAGAGAGCTCGATACACTCATTTTCATAGTAAAATTTCACATTTTCTCAAATTACTCCCGAAATATGGGAGTTATGAAGAAATTCATCACCACAAGTTATGAAGGCATTAAGTAATCGAATAAGATGGCATCATTAGTTTGGCATAATTTTACTCTTTTTTTTCGGACATGTCTACGTCCAACCGCTCCCATACATTCGTTCCACTGTGCGGTAGTCGGAAAAGGATGCTGGTTTGGCTTTTTTTGGAAGGGGAATTATTTGAGCATCTTTCCATATCACTGGGAAGATACCGGAACTTATAGAGGAATTTAGGATGTGAGTTATAGCAGCAAGAATTTCGTTGAGGATAGGACGGACCATATTACGGGTGACATTGTCATTGCCTACTGCGTTAGAAGTGATGGATAAAACACTCTTCCTAACGTCACAATCAGAAACTTGACTAAAAGAAAAAGGAGAATAGCTGGGAGAGGGAACTAATGATAATGGTAGATCTCTTAAAGTGTGGTAAGTAGATATTACTCTCCAATGAAACATCAGCAGAATAATAATATTATTTTATTTATGCTTACCGGAATAAACTTAAAATGCCCACTGCATAGACATGTGTGGCACGGGAAACCAGTTTGGACGATCAATTAACAATTTCCATCTAATATGGATTCCAGAAATGCATGGCTGCATTTCTGGAATCCATATTAGATGGAAATCTGAAAGATATAAAATTACTAATGATAATATCTATCTATTCTAGCAGTCGAACACTGATACATGTGGATTGACTTTGTGTTTTAAATGGGAATGAGCCTGGCCAATGTTTTATTCTGGGTATGCGAAAGTAATCTAGAAGAAAATACAAGAACATCTGCATTTTTACTTTTTTTATATTCTCAAAGACAGCTGAGATAATAGCAATCAAAGTACGCATTTTCGAGCGATATTATTTCAAACCGCAAGCGGCGTTTGATCGCGCTGTGACGTCACGTAGCCCCTCACGCACCGCGCCGGCCGCTTTGCGAGTACAAATCTAGGTACTATTCATTTAATCACCGCTGCTGGTGGCTCGTACTTGCGATTTTATTACGAGAAAATTATTAGAAAATGCTGTGCAGTGCCCAAGAGTTTTAATTCAAATGTTAACGCACCCAAAAAGTGTTTTTAGTATACCTAAAAATCCTATGTTAAGGAAGAAATGGGTGACCGCAATACGCAGACAGGATTCAATAGGACTGAAAACTATTGCATTTTGTTATGAATATTATTTTGATGTCAATAACTATTCTATTTATACTTTTCTCATAAATCACTACGTTATTTATTGGTGCATTTTATAATCAACTTCTGACAAAGGTAGATACACTTTTAAGTTTACCTACCTTTGTCATTTAAGGATTTTACAAATTAATCTTATAACAAATAGTTTATTGATTCTTCTAAATAAGAGACATTTTGTTATTATCTATCAGGAACCTTGACATCAGGATGTTATAATAAATATATAAACCAACCATGTCGTATTTTTTTAATGAGAATAGGTGAATGTTACCTAACCTAATACTGACCTAGATTAAACATGGGATATTTGGAAAAAATATATAATAACCACGAAATATTTTACCTACTTATACAATATTTCGTTATTATTATCTACTTTTGACTTTAACCACTAATACTTAATAAGCAAAAATAGGTATGTTGAATATAAGTGAAGTAAAATTGACTGCAAGTGTGGCGCAGCGGCTAAGACAATCGCCGCTGTGTGTCCGTGGTTTGATTCCCTGTACTTACCTGCGTACGTAAGTATACTTGGAGATGGTGTACAAAATTTTACAAACATTTTGCTAAAAATATAATAGTACCGGCCCTCCTTTTATCCTAAATACTAGACATATCGTTAACACCTTTGAAGATTTACACTGAGTAAGTTTATCCTCTGCCGTTTGGTCTTATTTTGGTCGTCTATAAAGGCATTAAAATTTGGAATTATATATAAATTTAAAAATGTACCTACTTATATTTTTATTTTATATTCGTTTATTTAGTTCTTTATTCCATTTAATAAAAAAGGTACTGTAAACAAAAAAATAAGTAAGTAACTAAGTCGAGAGCATTATTGGTAGATTAAGAAACTTTGGATTCTTGACGCCGCATGCTAAAGTCAATCAAAGTTTGTCAGTCGTGTAAGGAAATTTTCCTCCCATGTAGCCCTCTTCCAGGGTGCAGATATAATGTAACTCACAAGGCATTTAACAGGTTGGTGTAATACAATAATAACAAATAAATAAATAAAGCTATGATACAAGTACAGCGCGCGCGTCTTCACTTCAAGCGACCGGCACCGAGCCGATAGCTGACGTCACGCGTAGAGCGCGCGATATCTTGGAAATTTAAAAGTGCTCAAAACTTCTCACAGTCATAACTTCCGTAATACTGCATTGATTTACGTGAAATAAATACTAATCTAATGTACGTAATTTAAACTTTATTGTTAAGTACCTTTTAGTGCAATATTCGCATGTGTTGGTCACCCCCATTGGGATTACTTACATTCCCAGGTGATTCACATCTATACGTCACGTAGGTACACTCACCGGCACGGAAACTTGGCCACCAATAACTTGCCGATAATTTCTATTTAAATATTTAATTTTCACTATATTATGGGTTTATGCACTAAATTAGGGTTTTTTTATGGTTTTGTAACTCAGTTATTGAAAAAATGATGCACCAGCAGTAATCTTTAAAAAAATAAGCAGTTTCACAAAAATATTGGTTTTAACACTGTCAATTTAAAAAGAACACAAGATGAAAAATAACCAAAAAGTCTTTGTTGTGTTTGCATTTTAATATCGGGTGTTTCCTCCCCTAGCCCCGATAACAGCTTGCATTCGTTCTGGCATACTTTGGATGATGTTTCTGATCTCAACTTGTGGTATGCTTTCCCAAGCGGTCAGTGCTGCATTTTGAAGCTGATTCAGAGTTTCAGGCGGGTTGGAGGAGGACTTTATTTTTCTTTTAAGCTTGTCCCAGATATGCTCTATTGGATTTAAGTCTGGACTACGAGCTGGCCACTGCAATTTTTGAATACCAACCTCTGTAAGGTATTCCTCCACGCAATGTGCAACGTGTGGGCGCGCGTTATCGTGCATTAGGAGGAATTCGTCAAATCCAATAAACCCTGAATATGGTAACACGTGTTCCTGAAGAATCTCCTCGATGTATCGTGTTGCCGTTAATCGGTTATCGACGATAACTAACTCCGTACGTGCATCGGAACTTATTCCTCCCCAAACCATTATAGAGCCTCCATGAAAACTAACAGTTTGTGTGGTGGTAATGGGTAAAAACCGCTCTCCTCTTCTTCTCCACACTCGCTCCCGACCATCTGGAGCTCGTAAAGCGATTCGACACTCATCTGTGAACAGTACTCGAGCCCACTGCTCATGGGTCCAGTTGGCGTGTTCTCGTGCGAATCGAAGTCGAGCTACTCGGTGACTTCTGAGAAGTTCTGGGCCGCGTGCTGGTCTACGAGCTTGTAAATTCACTTCCTCCATTCGTCTTCTCACTGTACGTTCACTAACATTGACACCTCTTGTGAACTGGAGTCGCTGGCGTATCTCAACAGCGGTGAGGTAGCGGTTTCTCAAAATTTCCAGGACAATAAAGCGGTCATCCCGGGCTGATGTGCATCTGACGCCTCCGCTGCCTGGTCTGCGGGAGTAGCGGCCTGTCTCCTGGTATCGTTTCAGCGCATACTGCATCGATGAACGTGGTACATTCAGTATAACAGCAACTTCTCGCTGTGTCAGCCCTTGTTCGATCAATGCTACAGCTTGTGCAACCTGTGATGGTGTTAATGGCATTTTTATTGGAATTAAATCACCTTTAGTTATTGAAGTAACAGTACGATATCACAATAATTGAACAACCTAACAATAAACTTTCACAAAACACAAATTTAAAACAGCAACTTAGTCGCTCAGATGTCCGGGTTCAACTAAAACTTAAAAATAACGTCATATTGCACTCAAACATGATAAATTACCCTCTTGAACTAAAGGTAAACATTTTTTAGACCAACTTTCATAATAAATACTCATAGGAAACACTTAAAGCTCTTGTTATCGCGAAATACGCGCTTGGCCAAGATTCCGTGCCGGTGAGTGTAGTTTAATATCAGTATACATATTCGTTTACCGCGTGATAGACAGTGGACACAAAATATCAATAACTTGATGCCCTAGTGTAAAACGAAAATTATTTCTTTACACAAAATATTCGCATTATGTGTCATGTGATCTTAGCTTCTTATAAAATTCTTTTATTCTTTATAAAATGTTTATAGAAGAGAATTAACACACTTAGTGATTAAAATTCGCAGCGGATTGGCAAAAATAAAGCCTTAGTTAGGAGGTGCCGATTTGGAATAATTTACATGTGAAATGAACATCTTTCGGGTTTATTTTGCTGTGTTGTACAAAAATCGATCACTGAACAAAGTCAGTCAGTCTGTTTCTGAAGCACTATTTTACAAAAATATCCACGATCCTCAACGTGCCGATAAGTGCCGACAAACATACCAAAAACGGTTCTGTTATGTCGCATCACGCATCTCTTTTTATCAAATAGTTTCGCTCGCTCAGCCCTATGATGCTCTATTCCGTAGGTATACTAAATTTGTAATATATATAATTCTAATAACAGACATTATTATGCACCCATACAAAGTTATAAAATATATCCTATTATGTCATTGATGCTAATAATCGTCACAGTTGTAAGTAATTTTTTTGTTATTAGTTTGCTATTGCACCTTATTATTTACATTGTTATTGTGAGATCGAGGATATAATAATCACGGCGGCCAGTCTCAATAGAGCGAGAGAGAACCATCTGCGCGGGACATATTATAGTGCACAAGTGTGTGCGCAAACACAAGAGCACTTTTTATTCCATCACTCTCACTCATGATCCGATGGGACGCCCAGCGACACGACCGGAAAGAGTTCACGTACAGGACTCTCCGAGGCACGGGGGTATAATACCACCAACTCCCAGGATATAAAATGTATTAATTACAAAAATAAGTAATTCTGTTTCAATTAGGTAAAGTCGTGTTATAACAATAGCATACTACGACTTAAAAATAAAACGATATTTTGGCTCCCAAGGGACATTATTATAAACATTTTCATAATGCTTCTTTTCGTATAAGGCTATTCAAGTATTACTGTAAGTACTAAAGAGAGGCAGGGGTCTTTGGAATGTTTATTTTTGATTTACGCCATTACGCCAGCAATATTTATTGTTCGGATTTTCTCCAAAGCTCTCCAACAGCAATGAATTCAATATTAGTAGTTCCCCTTTAACTTGAAGCCACACGGTGTTAGTGTGCTAGTCCTGCGAGGTTGTTGGTGTTTCACAAGTAACCCTGTATATAATAATATATAAATGTATGTTCATCTGTTCTCTGTTCAGTTTGCATACATTTACTTAACATACTGAATGTGTTCTTCCAGGCGCAGATGCCGGACCCTAAGACGTACAAGCAGCACTTTGAGAACAAACATCCCAAGAACGATCTACCAGAAGACCTGAAATCTGTCTAACACTGCGACTATGGTGTAGATGTAACATTTATTTAACTATTAAGAATTGTAAAAATACCTTCTTACTGAAACAGCATTTGTTTATTTCATTACGTTTGATGCTATGTTTTTCTATGAACTAAATGCAATGAGGACTTAACTGGAATGTTTTTCTTACGTGCAACGTCACAATATCATGTGCGGACAGATTGCCTATTGTTGTGGTGTGTGCCGAGGCTGACGCAAGAGCGCGTGTACGCAGGTGTCTGGCGGAGTGCAAACACGCCACACTTGTACTGCCCGTAGGACGTGCTGACCGTCAAGTTCATTGATGGCTGGTAAACACCCAACCCCTCAACTTTAGTTTAAGAGGCCCGAGACTCTTATTCAACTTTAAAGTTACTTTATTACAAATGGGACGGGTGGTACTAAGAAAAATTGTCATATATATTGTTATATATTTTGTTAGATTTAGTACAAATTGCATTTAAAAGTATATATATTTTAAATTAATATACAATTTAGAAACCAGGCAGTTAGAACATAATTCAGGAAACCATTAATAAAAAAAATACAATTCTAAGCAAAGAAAGGAATATGTGCACCAAATGAATTCTTGCACCATTTGAGTACATTGGAAACTTCTCAGTTTTTACAACCTCAGATAAAATAAAAAAGTTAAGATGTAACGTATTGAACTACGAAGTGAAGCCGGTTTTTTATACATGTGGTGCATGGGCCAGTGCGGTGCTGCCATCATATTTCAAATTACCCCAATATTACTAAAATACACATTACCAATTATTAACATTATCCAATAACGTTATCACATGATAGAACGATTGTCCTGGGTCTTTATTCTAACTTACTCGGATCGTAAATTTTACCGAAACCCTAATATGCATTGCTTGATTCGTAAGATGTAAATATAAAATGTACGAAATGCATGTTCCGCTAAAATTTCCGATATGGAGTCATTTATAATACGGGCCCTGGTCAACCATTCTGACGTCAAGAAGTAGTGCGGTAGTGGAAAGGAAATGAGAAATGTTTCAAAAATAAAATTGCCGGGTATATTTTGATGTGCGTTTTTATTTATTTAAAAACCTTTATGTTGAATCAATTGCTTGTAAGACTGCCTTTTACTTACTATCGATTTGGAAATCGAAGAAACTGATTGTACTGCTTCAATCAACCTAAAACAAAACAGAATAAGTAATATTACCAACGGGATTTTTAAATTAGACTTATTTGTGTGAGAATATTTTGAAAGTATGTAACTATCTCACTTATACCTAGCACATGAAATAGCAGGCTGGTTAAAATCCGAAGGAGGATACAGTAAAAAGATTAAAACTAGATGTATAGATATTTTTCTGCAAAAATCGCTTAAAGTAGATATGTAACTATTTCACTGACAACATAAGCAGACGAAGGCTGGCGTAGGTCTAAATCATTTGACAGATTTGGTGCAGCGGGCTCTTGCTGTAAAAAGAATAAACAGGAGTGTGTCAAATGGGAGACCGTATTTTATATATCAATTTTGTATTTGTGTAAATACTCACAATACTAGGAGAAGACAACCTCCTAGTATTGTGAGTATTGTCTACATTATCTGATCCTTCAATTATGTTTGGTCAAATCTGATGGTCAAATTAAATCAGTGTTGTATTATTAATGTCATCAATATGTCTCATACAAGTGTCGAAAATGTTAATTAAGAGAAGTTAAAATTTGGGGATCCGTTTTTACCACACGACGTAACCCTTTGTGTAGTACATATCGTCGCTATTAAAATAAACCGAACAGACCACGCTGCGGCTAGTTGGTTGCTATGATTGTTCCTTCCGACTGTCATGAATGACTGCAACCCATTTTTATTTATGTGCGTGTGGATTGAGAGATCTTTCCGATAAACTCTTCCAATCCCAACCAAATTAATAGAGGATTTAGGAAATATTTGTAAAACTTCATGGTAAGGTATAAAATTTGTGAAACCTAAACAATGAAAGTTAGAACTCATTAACTGGATCTGTCAATCTGGACAACTGAAGAAAAGCCATAACGCGTATCCAAGTTAATTAAGGCTGATTTCAGAGTGACGTGCGCGGCACGCGCCGGAGGCCAGCGCGTCTCAACAGCGCGCGCTTGACGCGCGGACCACTGTGAAACGAGTTTTAGTATCGCGCGTTTCTTTGCAATGTACAGTTGTGTACAATCTAGTTTAGCTATTTATTTTTTATGGAAAGAGTGCAACAGCGATGTTGTCGTAGAAGATTGCAAATTTTTCCGTTCAATGACACAAGGTTACTAAAGTTTAAAGACATTTATTCTCATTAAGACATACGTCACTCACATGAGAACTTAGATATAAACAAAATTTTAATAATATATGTTCGTTGGCATAGTAACAAATTAAAATTAAAATGAACATAAAACAAAAAGTAAAAACATAATGACAATTTATGCTACGTGGTTAATCATAAAAAACTAGGTGTAAAACTACTAAGAGGCGCCTTCGTAAAATCGTTCTCCGATTTACGAAAAGATACTTAGTTACAGATTTTTTAAACATTTTCGCATATAAGTGTACGCAACAGCGCGTGCGACCCGCGCTACTCTGAAACGCTAGCTGCCAGTAGAGGAGCTCGGGCCGCGCGCGCTTCGCCAGCGCTGGCCGACGGCGCGCGTCTCACACGCGGCGCGTTAGAACTGCGTGACTGTGAAACGCAACTACTATCTAGTGTAATTGTAAGCGCGCGCGTTTGGACGGCGCTGCTCGCCGGCGCGACTCTGAAATCACCCTAATTGTGAAGGATTTGTGAAAGCTGCTAAACAAAATTTCGATTCGTTTCAAAGCCACGTACGATAAGGTATCTTGGTGTAGTGATAGACGAGCACCTAAATTGGCGAGCACATGTAATAACTTTGCGACAAAGACTGAGAAAACTCATACATTACTTCTGGCAGCTGCGAAACATTTTGGATGGTAAAATGCTAAGGACCGTGTACTATGCAATGGCGCACTGTCTAATAGACTATGGAATACTTGCGTGGGGAGGTGCAGCTAAAACAATACTGGCTATTGTTCAACCAGCACAAAATGCTATTCTTAGAACAATCCTTAAAAAACCGCGCAGGTATAACACAGATAAGTTATACAGTGAATCAAAAATATTGAACATTAGGCAGTCTTATACGTATAAACTAGCACTGCTTTATATGGGAAGCGAACTAAAAAGGCAAATACGTACACACACTATACACGCGCAACAGCCCAAAATAAATTGCACGAAATAGGTGTTCGCACTACCTTTTGCCAGAGATTCGCAGGCTGGATTGGACCTCATTTATTTAACATTTTACCAACAGAAATAAGATTGTCAAAGAAATATAAACATAAAATAATGATAAAGCAGTGGTTATCTCAGATGGGTAATAAAGAATTAGAGGAGCAAGTTTATAAATATGCGCAATAATTGAAATTGTTACAATACTACGATATGGTTTATATTAATAATCTAAGTACAAAGTAATTAACTATTTATTCTATCTATCTATCTATATATATGTATATGTATATAATAGGTCTTTACCTATGAAATTGCCGTTTTGTATGAAAAAATTTAAACGAATATTTTTCATGAATTTTTTTATTTGTATTAATCGAAGTAATCACCCATGCAATCAATGCATCTTTGCCATCGCAGTGGCAGTTTATTGATGCCCTTCTTAAAGAAATCAGCTGGACGGGAGGCAACAAATTCTTCAAAGGCATTTTGTACTGCCTCTCGGGTATTGAATTTTTTTCCCGCCAAGAAGTTATCCAAATTCTGGAAAAAGTAGTAGTCTGTAGGCGCAAGGTCTGGTGAGTAGGGCGGATGACGGAGAGCTTCCAACCCCAGTTCTTGCAACTTGGAGACCGTCTGCTGTGCAGTATGAGGTCGCGCGTTGTCGTGCAGGAGCAGCGGAGACGAGCGATTGACCAATGCTGGTTGGAGATGCGCCAGCTTCTCCATCATTGTGCTCAGTTCTTCACAGTACACATCTGCAGTAATGCTCACCCCGTTTGGTAAGAAGCTGTGATGAATCACACCGGCGCTAGACCACCAAACAGTGACCATCACTTTTCTAGGGGTAAGTTTTCGTTTAGGGCATTGTTTAGGTGCTGAACCAGGATCCAACCAACTTGCTGAGCGCTTGCGGTTATCAAACAGAATCCATTTTTCATCGCAGGTAACAATGCGGTTCAAAATTCCTTCATTTGTGTGTCTGTTGAGCAGTGCAAGGCACGTCTCGACGCGTACTTCGCGCTGGCGATCATTGAGTTCGTGGGGCACCCATTTGTCAAGCTTTTTTACCTTGCCAATTTGACGCAAATGGACCAATATTGTTTTGACGCTAACGTCGAAAGCTGCTGCTAATTCAGCCGTAGATTGTGTATCATCAGCTTCCACAACCGCCTTTAATTCGTCATTGTCGACCAAAGTCTTCGGACGACCGCGAGGTTCATTTTTCAGGTCGAAATTTCCAGAACGGAAGCGAGCAAACCAATAACAGGTGGTGCGTTGGTTTGTAGTGTTAGCTCCGTAAACGTCGTTGATGTTGCGTGCCGCTTGTGCCGCGTTGCTGCCACGACGGTACTCATATTCCATAATTACTCGAATTTTTAACGTATCCATGATGACGAAAAAGATTGAAATGCGATGAAAATGTAACACTAATCAATAAAGAAATGACTACTTTTGGAAAAAAGAATCCATGTTTTTAAAATAAAATTAATTTGCAATTAGAATTCTTAGCCAAACAAAAATTATTTTGATTTGAAATGGCCAGTACTGCAGAACGGCAATTTCATAGGTAAAGACCTAATATATATGGGTGTGTGTGTGTATTTTTATTATATTTAATTCTATTTATTTAGTTAGGTATAGGATATTAATATGTATATTTAACTGATGGGTAACCGGTAGCACGCAATAAAGAGAAAACTTCACACATGAATCGCATTGAAAAGAAGGTCTCACCACGGGTGATCCTAGCGAGGTCTTCGATATCACACACATTTGCTGAGGTCTCAGATGCATGATAACTATGATAATAATAAATAAATAAATAAAACGTTTAAGATTTATAACGGTTTATATGGATCACTCAGAGTGGACAATTTTCAATTGAGTGATGTTGTAAGACACGACCTAATACTGAAAAAGTATGAATAATTATCATGTATATTGCAAATTATGCTTCTGCGGAAATTTGTGCAACAAAAATAGGAGATCTATCCAAGATAACGCCGAGATATTTAGGAGAGCAGTTGTGAGTGATAGACACTCCTTCCCAGGCGATCTTGAGCTCACGCCCCGCCTGAGCGTTGTGAAGGTAAAACATAGGACTCAGTTTTGGATGCTTGAGGGCGTTTACACCATAGTACCTACTCAGGTCACTTAGTGCTGCAGTGAGATTAGCCTCAACCTTGTCAAAACTGGTCGCTTGAGACGTGAGCGCAGGATTGTCCGCATATAGGAAACGGGAAGTGTTTGGGCTGGATGGTTAGTCGTTGGTATATATATTAAATAGGAGCGGAGCCAAGACACTCCTCTGGGGAGTCCATTCTTTTGACCTGAAAGCGGCGGTTGTGGAGTAGTTTGCGAAGAATGTTGACGAACTTAAAGTCGGCTGTCAGAGTCTTCACCTTCCACAAAAGCCGTCTCAGATTCACTGTGTCGTAGGCTGCTGATAGATCTACAAACACAACACCGGTCACCTTCCCCCGTTCAAACCCATCCTCAAAGTGTTGCGTGAGCTTGAGTACCTGCTCATGATTGAATACAAATGCCGATGATTGCAAGAGAAGGAGGCCATCCTCGGGAAGCTTTAAAGGTAACCACTATTAATATACCTAACGTTGCGTGTCACATTGCCCAATAATAGGTATACTGTAAAGCTTTATAATGGCAACACTTGTTGTGTTCCAAGCACCTTAATTTTATATTTATATATGTAGGTATTGAAAATATTGGATCCCAAGTTTACTTACGTGTGATTACATCCTTTTTATCTCTTGAGGTTTGGTGTTTACACCCTTTCACAACACAATTCGACATTCTTACATAAATAAATTCATTGATATATAACTCTTATATTTTTGTATTATATAATTCGTACAAGCTATTTGTAACAAAGCATAAGATTGATACATTTTTTAATGAGAAGTTGTGGCCATCTGGAGAATCTATTAGGCGTTTTTTACGCGTGTTGCGACGCAGCCCGGCCACAGTCGATTTGGTAATTTATAGACGTACCTATCAATTAATTGTTCTTGCAGTACCAATTAATAGATTAAATGTACCACAAATATATCTTGTTAAAATATCACTTGTCTGTGGGCGGGCTGTACCGTATACGCTACAGCCCGGCCACGTGTATATTTTCTGGTAGGATGCTCAGAATGTTCCAAAATATAAACCAAATAAATGTTCTTTTTGTGTTCTTTATTTTTTTCAATGTAATATACCAAGAGAAACGCTTGTATAACCTTGATATGAGGCGAAAAAACTACCAAGTAGATACATGAGCATAAAAACATAGATGTCAAAAATGTACAGTCTTAGTAAAGTAGTAGGTAAGTTTCAAGCTGTAACTTGTACTTGGTAGTACTCCTTCCATTGAGTGATATGCAGTTGAAACTTTCAACTGCAAATCACTCAAGAGGACAATGGAAGGAGTACCTACGGGCGTTATGTAAGTCGGCGGATGTGGTTGCCCTCCAAGAAATGTCGCTAAGAATATAGACTCAAAGAAAAAAACCATAGGCATATTTCTCGATTTAGCAAAAGCCTTCGATACTGTCTCTGTCCCCCTTCTAATCTGTAAGTTGGAGTCGATTGGTATCCGTGGCACTCCATTGGATCTTTTTAAAGATTACCTAAGCAACAGATCACAGTCTGTAAGACTAAACAATTTTGTTAGTTCCAAACAAAAAGTGAATTTCGGTGTTCCCCAAGGCTCAGTTCTTGGGCCTACACTATTTTTAATATATGTAAATAATCTATGTAATCTTCAACTTCACAATACAAAAATTATTAGCTTTGCTGATGACACAGTCATTCTATTTCAAGATGATACCTGGACGAAAGTAAAACAGGCAGCTGAAAAAGGCATAAAAACTATAATAGAATGGTTGGATTCCAATTTATTGACATTAAACTTATCCAAGACCAAGTATATAACTTTTAGTATTAAAAACAATTCGAATGGAACAGGCAGGGTTCAGGAAAAACTTTAGTACAATCGACCATATGCACACCATAAAACAACTTTTACAAAAATATAACGAATACAACAAACCTATCTATCTGGCCTTCATAGATTACTCAAAAGCCTTTGACAGCCTTAAACATAAGTTTGTATGGCAAAGTCTTGTGGAGCAGGGAGTACAGTATGCTTATGTAAACGTCATCAAAAAGATCTACAGCGAGAGCAAAGCTAGCATCAAGTTGGAGTCTCTGGGGAATACCTTTCCAATTGATAGGGGAGTCAGGCAAGGTGACCCTCTCACCAAAGTTATTTTCAGCAGTACTGGAACAAATGTTTAGAAAGTTGGATTGGAAGCACCTAGGACTAAACATAAATGGATCGCGACTAAACCACCTAAGATTCGCTGATGACCTGGTCATATTGGAGGAGAACCCGAGATTACTAGAATCCATGATACAAGCGCTAGCAGACATAAGCCGAGAAGTGGGTTTGGAAATGAACTCTAGCAAAACAAAAATGATGACAAATGTAACAGCTGCAGACATAATTATCAATGGACAAAAACTTGAATATGTTGAAGAATATGTATATCTGGGTCAGATCATATCGCCAAGTGACCAAATGTCTAAAGAAATTGACAAAAGGATTGCTACTGGGTGGAAAAAATTTTGGGCTTTGAAAGAAATAATGAAAAGCAAGGAACTCGGCATCAAGATCAAGAAAAAAACTTACGATACATGCATTCTTCCTTGCATTACATATGGCTGTGAAACCTGGGCTCTAACAATCAATCAAAGAGAGAAGCTTGCAAAGTGTCAACGAGCCATGGAAAGGAGCATACTGGGGCTAAAGTTACAAGATAGAGTAAGGAATGTGGATATACGACGCACAACACAACTCACAGATATCCTTACCCATATTGACCAAATGAAATGGAGATGGACAGGGCACATGCTCCGCTGTACGCACGAAAAATGGAGCAAGCAGGTAACGGTCTGGTATCCACGAGACGGGTCAAGGAGCCGAGGTCGCAAAGCGAGAAGATGGGAAGATGATATTAAATTGACTCTAGGTCCCCTTTGGCCAAGAATTGCGAACGACAGGAAACAATGGAAGACGTTGGAGGAGGCCTATGTCGTAAGACACACCGAATTAAGGGATTTACTATATTAAGATTACTAACATTTATCAAAAAATTGTGAAAAAGTTTCGGAATAAAAGGCTTTATTATTATTATTATTATTAAAAACAATTCACAACCAAACCCCAACTTTATTTTAAAAGCGCATAATTGTAATGACACTAGTTTAGAACATTGTAACTGTTGTATACTTTCCTCAGTTGATAGTACCTATTAAGTATCTTGGTGTCGATATAGACAAGAACCTTAATTGGAAACAGCACGTTAACAACTTAAGGGCTCGCATACGTAAACTAATACCAATTTTCAAAAAGTTGCGTAATCTTAAAGACAGTAAGATTAACAAAACTGTATATCTTGCTTTATGCCAATCTATAGCTACCTATGGTATATCAGCATGGGGGGGAGCTAAAAAAAGTATTTTAATTAAAGCTGAAAGAGCACAGAGATGTATATTAAGATAAAAGTAATAAATTTTAACCATTTCAGATATCCTACCACTGATCTATATAAAGAATTCAAAGTATTAACAATTAGACAGTTATTTATAAAAATTATAGTTCTTAGGCAACATTCCTGTACAAAGGGTAGTAGTTTATGAGCCAGAAGGAAATATATGGTTTATGAAATCCCTACATGTAAAATATCTTTTACTACAAACTTCTCATTCTATTTATCTCCCTTCTTGTATAACCGCATTAGTAAGACCAACCCTATTAAAGATATGACTAGATATGTTTGCGGAAAGGCTCTGGTATCGTTTCTGAGTAAATTGGACTATGAAGAGACTGAAAAGCTATTAAAAAGGGCGATATAATATTTATGATATAATTTATGTTTACTTTTTATATATTAATACAAGTTCATTATTTAAATACACATAAATATATAAAGCTATATATACTATGTTCATATACATTATAAACAATATTTTTATCATATATAAAACACTACATCAAAAATTACAAACCTAATAATAAAAGTTAAACCTTAGGTAGTTGTTAAGTTCTTTATCAGATTATTCTGTTTTATTAGCGTATACTATGTGTTTACATCCAACTAGCCACTCCTCGGCTGTACGGATACAAAAGGTGCGATATACCATTTGTTACCGTATTATCTGGGGTTGCAACGGATTATGAACTCTGTCGCTAGTAAATTAAGATCGTACGTAAATTTTATTCGGTAGTGAGAATCTTACCTTGCCGTAACACAGTTTCGACTAACACGGGAGGTAAAGAAATTTTACGGATTACCGACATTAGTACTGTACTAAGTTGTTAAAACATTAGTTTATAAACTTTAAATAATAACTGTGCTTATGTGATAGTACGTTAGTATTAGTTTAGTTTGTTTGTGATATAACAACGAACTCATCTTACATTCCGTTCTATATAATTAGATTAGATAATTAGAATATACCAAAGAAACGGTTCCAGGTGATATTGTTTAATAATTTACGAGCTAATAAGTAAAAGTTTATGATAGATAATAGATAATATATTTTGTAAACAAGGATTAACTGCTTCTTATACTCAGTCTAAATTGAGCAACACTTTTTGGATATTATCGCATACTGTAATAATAATTATTCAGGAAGTTAAAACAATGGTCAAAACTGATACAAACGGCATGTCCTTCTGACTATAAGCCTAAATCTGGCATTGCTGTTCTGTTACACTTTGATGAACCAATTTTACTTTATTTTTGTTATTTCTTTACAGTTCTACCACGCGATATTGCACTAAACGTTTGTGATCGTAAAATTATACGCAAGCCGTTCTGTACTTTATTAATCCGAGTTGAAGTTCAAATTATGTTGACGTATTTTGTTCTATTTTTAACCGACTTCCAAAGGAGGAGGTTCTCAAGTTCACCGGTTTTTTTTTTTTTTTTTATGTATGTACACCGATTACTCGGAGATTTATGATCCGATTTACGTGATTCTTTTTTAGTTTGATGCAGAATAGTTGCCATTTGGTCCCATAAAAATTTTATATAGATTGGCCCAGTAGTTTTCATTTTATGGACATTTTTGTATGATTTTTTTTGTTTAAGTAGACGATGTCGATGATGCACAGACGTTTGTAAATCTTAGCTAGTCAAGCTAGACTCATCCTGTTCAAGTGTGTCTTGGCATGAACATAAACAACAATTTCAGACGACTAGCGTTTAATACGCACGTATAAGCTTTTTTTTTGGAAGCGCATGTAGGCGCACCTTTTAACACCAGCGTATTTTTTTATGTACGTACACCGATTACGCTGTGTTTTATGAACCGATGTACGTGATTCTTCTTTAGTTTGATGCGGAATAGCTGCCATTTTTAGGGTTCTGTAGCCAAATGTCTTTCACAAAGGTTCTTCTTGATTTGTCATGTCTGTATGTCTGCCCGTCCGTATGTGACAGCCACTTTTTTCCGAAACTATACTGTCGAATCTTGTTCAGCAGATGTATTCCGTCAACCGCATTAAGATTTTCACACAAAAATAGAAAAACAAACAATAAAATTTGGGGGTTCCCTATACTTACTTAGAACTGAATTTAAAAAAAATCATTACTCTATACATGTGGGGTATCAATGGATAGGACTTCGAAAATGATATTGAGGTTTATAATAAAAAAAATTCTTAACTGTATAGTTTGCGCGAGAGACACGTCCAAAGACGTAAAATGCGCCCCCCCCCCCCCCTGTAACTTCTAAAATAAGAGAATCATAAAACTAAAACAAATAGATGATGTACATTACCATGCAAACTTCCACCGAGAATTGGTTTGAAAGAGATCTAGTAAGTAGTTTTTTAATGCGTCATAAATCGTCAACCGCAATTTACCTTCCATTCTATCAACTCAAATACTTGCTGCTACGGAAAGAAACATTCCGCCTTTCACGGGCGAGTCCATCTCATTATCTAATCAATGATAAATAAGACCTAGGCTATCAGCCCTCTGCTCAGTAGACTCGTTGGCTAATCGATCATTAATAAGACCTAGTTCATAGACTCACACCCTCTGTTCAGAAGACTAGAAAGCTATTCGATCATAAGATCATTCGATTCATAATAAGATCTAGTGTATAAGCCCTCAGCACACAGACTCGTTAGCTAGATAGTCATAAATACGGCCTAACCTATGCGCTTGCTGTTCAGACTTTCATAAATCTTAGCTAGTCTAGACTCGTACTGTGCAAGTTTTCTTAGAGTGAACGTAATTTTATGTAGTTTTTCTTACTTTACAAACGGTCTTTTAGATCGTTCACTGTCCCACAAGAACGTGAAAAAGAGTTTCGAACAACATTTTTTCGGAAGATGTTTCTTTTTTCCGTTCTCGTTTGTTGAGATCTATAGTTTTGAGGCGCGCGGCACCTTTCGAAGTCCTAACCAGAGCTAGACACTAAAAAGTAACAAATAAAAAAAACTTCGTTTAAAAAAACCGACTTCAAAAACTAAAAAGTATAAAAAAAATATCTTAATAAAGATTTAATTTAATACATCACTTATAATAAATATAATATTAATGAAATAATATAATTTGTATGTGCTACCTATTGATATGTTTGAAGTCGGTGCCAAGCTTAGGGCTTGCTAGCAAAATAAAAGTTAATATTACATACAGCTTTCATACTTTGTGATGAAACTCCTACACTAAAGATTAACTTAAGTAAATAAACTTAAAGAACAATATGAATTAATATGAAACAGATGAAACTGTATCATAAAAATATATGACGACCGTCAACGAAGACGTCTGCACGCTTGGGTTGTTTGTGTAGAAATACGAAGCTATCCCGCTGAAAGTAACACGCGGCGAGTGTGATACCTACTATTACATTTGGCTTGGCACCGACTTCAAACCTATCAATAGGTAGCACATACAAATTATATTATTTCATTAATATTATATTTATTATAAGTGATGTATTAAATTAAATCTTTATTAAGATATTTTTTTTATACTTTTTAGTTTTTGAAGTCGGTTTTTTTAAACGAAGTTTTTTTTATTTTCAAAGACTGGTCAGACGGTGTTGTGCAATTACAGAATTTGTTTATGTCCTGCCATGCATTGGTCCGTTTGGAGTTAGTGTTATCTATTTTACTATAAGTGAAGTAATGCTCGTTTATTATAGTTTACATTCTTACTTTTACACATTATAATGGTTTTAGATTTATTACTAGATACGCGTGTGTTAATATTTTTATTTTTGTAGTTATTTTACGGGTTATAAGGTTTATAAGATGTATTGTATTTAAGACTGTGTGTAGTAAAGTTTCTATTTACTTGAAGATAATTACTAGAGATGTTCCGACTAGTCGGTAAAGCCGACTATCCGGCCACTATTGTAGTCGTCGATTAGTCGGCGACTAATCGGCAAAGAGCGCCGACTATCCGGCGGCGTCTTACGTTGTGTATTTCTCAATAATATGTATGCGGGGGAACTACATGAAATAAAAATAAATAAAAACCTTGAAAAAAAAAAACCTTGAATTGTGAAGTTCTTAAATAATATTTTTTAAGTTGTCCAGAACTCTTATTACATGAATATTTTTTAATGTTGATCGTGTAATATTTAAGGTTTTAGTTAGGTATTCATAATCGGAGCGCAATCGCATAGTCAAGAAAAGGAAAACAAATGGTTATTTGTATTATTTGCACTTCTATATTTCCTGAAATTTTCGCGTAAAATTTTCCAATTTCACCACTGTTTTTAGATATTTCGTGTATAAATTCAGTTTTGCCAGTTAGCTATAAACGTCAAGTTAGTAAAATAGTCTGTATTTAATTTTATAATACTGCTGTTACATGATGTGTCTACCTAATATGTAGATAATCGACTCAGAATGTAATGCAGGGGTCTTCATAGAAGAGTTTGCTTGGTGTTATATGCGTATTAAACAGTACTTAGTTTTAGGTATATTCCTATACAAAACGTTTGTACATTAACAGTTTTTACATTCTATTTAGATTGTTAAATCTGATAGCTATAATTAGCTTTCCTTGTGGAGTCAGTCACGACTGAGTTGATTTTTATAAATACGAACGTTAGAATCAACCCTCCAATCGGTTATTCAGAATGCTAATCAGATCACGATAAACATGAATAATATTAGTAATTATAGTTTTATTTGTAAAATATTTGAACTTAACATGACTAAACAAACTTGAAATAAGAAACATGGTTGCTGCCACACGATTTATCACTACTCAGTGTAGTTGATGACGGCTTCGGGTGCACCGGGACGTCTGCCGTGGACACCGCGGCGGACACTGAGCGGGAGACCGTACGGTGGCGTCGCAATATTGTGGCGTAAGAATGCGTTCGAGTCAGTGTCGCCAATAGAGTGATTATTGCACTCTATTGGCGACACTGACTGAACGCATTCTGCGGGTGCGGGTGTGCGCGGTCAGAATAACCGTAAGTAGTAGTAGATCTGCAATAGTGTTCAGTGTATACATGCCAACCAACTCGAGTGACAATCTTCCAGAGTTTACAGCCTGTCTTAGTGCTATTCGCTCAATAATAGAAGTAGAGGAGAATAACGGAGTTGAGGTTTTTTATATCTTAGGAGACTATAATGCGCATCCAAATGAGTTGTTCTATAATGAAATGATAAATTTTTGTTCAGAACAAAGCTGGTTCTGTATAGATGTAAATATGTGCGACGTAAATACTTATACATTTACGAGTGAGTCGCATGGATGTAAATTACCTACATCCATGCGACTCACACAACCATCGATTACATCATGTAATCGATGGTTGGACCATTGCATCGTCACTGAGTCACCGCGGCAATCAGTCGCTAGTTTGAAGGTAGGTACTGTACGACGCGCACGTTTATTGGTCCGACCATTTTCCGATTGTTATTGAATGTGATTTGCTTAAAATAAATCCAAAAATTGTATAATAAGGTGTATAATAGAAATATAAATCGCATTGTATGGGGCGAAAGGTCATCAGAGCAGATTAGTGTGTACCTACCACAAGCTCTGCCACTCTAAATTGAGACTAATAGATATACCTCGGGAACTGAGTAATTGTTGCGATGGGTTTTGTAATCACATAGAACATCGTCAAGTTCTTGATAAAATGAATTTCGGTTCCATAGATGTACTGGCACTGGCCTCCGTACAGACATACAAGGTGGAGTGTCGGAGGAAGGGTGGTTATATCACTGGGTGGAACCAGCCCCGGATCTTCAATATTTTTAGGCGAGGCCAAAACTGAAAAATGCCGCCTCTGCCCACTTATATTTCTCATCACATTTAAAATAAATAATAATAATAAAGAAAAGGTTTATTCCCAACAAGCACAGATAATCCTCAACTTAGTTTACCTACATCTACATTTAGCATAAAGATGCTTTTTCAGATATCAGATGTCCACTACATTTGGACATAGTCCTTCCGGAAACAATGCATCCATCGCTGTTATTTCTGTCTTAAGCCTATTTATTTACTGTTATATAGATTTGGACGTGTAGGATATATATTTATAAATTACAAGGTGTGCCACGCGGTTTTACCCGCGTTAAACTTTATAAATTATATGTGTTATTAGGATTTAATAGCTACAACAAAGTTTAATCAAAATCTGTTCAGAATTTTTTAGTGACAGAGAAACAAACATTGATACTCACAAACTTTTCGCATTTTATATCTGAAGATACTAGCTGTGCCCCGCGGTTTTATCCGCGTTAAATTTACAAATACCTAACAGCCTATGTGTCATTCAGATACATACCTAAGCTACAAAGTTCCATCAAAATCTGTTCGGTAGTTAATGCGTGAAAGAGTAACAAACATCCATACTCACAAACTTTAAAATATTAGTAGGATATCCTTCACGTTCATATCTATATATCAATGAATAAATAGACTTAACACATAGCACGGAATAAGGCTTAAAATAAAAATCACACTAATATTATAAAGGCGAAAGTTTTTGCGTGAAGAAGTTACAAACATACTCACTCAGAGTATGTTTGTAACTTCTTCACGCAAAAACTACCGAACGAATTTTGATGAAACTTTGTAGTAATATAGCTCATACTTATATCCGAATAATAAATAGGTTATTATTTGTAAAGTTTAACGCGGGTAGAACAACAGGGCGCAGCAGTATGTATAATAAAAATAAAATATATTATTGCTTTTGTGAATTGAAATTAGATTTTCACTCTTCGAGCTTTTTTTCATCAAATAAATCTATGGCCTTGCCATAATGTAACTACCTAGTGTGCAATTCGATTTTCTATCGCTAAGATTGCAAGACTCGATAGCGTTCCTGGCTCATTATTATTAAGCCTTTATTGCTGATGCCTATTCCAGCTGTTTCCACTCATTCCTGTCGCTAGCTTTTCTAGACCAGGTAACGCCTCCAATTTTTCTTATGTCATCTATCCATCTCTTTCCCCTTTTCCTTTTGCCATCGCGTGGTTGCCACTCTGTTATAATTTTTGTCCATTTTGCCTTACTGTAGTCATGTGTACTGTCTATCTCCATTTCAACTGTCTTATTTGCTTTAGTATATCTTATACTTTGGTTTATTGGGGAAATGGGGATTTTTTTCTGAGTGACACCAATCATGCTTCTCTCCATTCCCCGCTGACAAGATCTCAGTTTCATAAGATGTTTATGATTCAGGGCCCACGTTTGGCTCCCATACGTCAGGCAAGGTAAGACACGCGAGTTGAGGACTTTTCTTTTAGCTGCCATGGAAAAATGTTTACTTTTAAGTATCTCCTTGAGTGACCAATACCTTTTCCATGCACAAGCAACTCTTCTTTCGATTTCCATGTCCGTTTGACCTGTGAATCATATGAATTGTCCTAGGTAGGTATGAGTAGCTTTTCACGTATTCAATGCTGTTTGTCATTACGTTCGTTTTAGATTCATTTATGGTATGACCTACTATTCTACTAGAGTCTATTAACTGTTGCAGCATATGACGCAGTGTACTAGCGCTGTCAGTGATTAAAACTAAATCACCTGCGAACCTCATGGTGGTGTTGAGTTCTTCCCCGTTAATATTTATGCCTGCCTTTTCCCACTCTATGTTCCTAAATACACTTTCAAGGATTGCAGAAAAACGTTTTGGGGACAACGGGTCTCCTTGTCTTACCCCTTTCGCTATAGGGAACTCTTCACCGGTAGTTTCCAATTTTATTTGTGCCGTGCTGTTCTTGTTTTGATTATACCTACGTATGTATTTCTAGGGAATTCCTTGTTATAAAATATTTGGAAAAGCATCCTGCCAATCCTAGATCTATCGCAAGAGATAGAAACCGTTAGTGTTTTCAATGTCACCAAATAAAAGCGGAGTTTACTCTTTAAAAACGCAGAGTCACTGGCTGAATTCAACGGTGCTTAAATATCGCGCGTATTTTCGAGCCAGTTCTGCTCCATACTTTAGTACCTAATCGAGATTTTTACAATATTTGTACCATACAGAAATAATATTATAATATTTGGACCTTCCTTTGGTAATAATTTCACAATAAAAATCGATACTCATTTATCCAAGTATCCACTGGTATTAAACAAACATTTCAAAAGTTATAATTTTTTACACATACACTCTCCCATACATACTTTCTCGTTTTTGCTTGGGGTCATTAAAAAAGAGTAGGTAAATGAAGATTCGATTCGATTCGAATATGAAATCTAATAATAGGTATATTTATTTTTGGGTTATTTTTTATTATTATATATTTTTTTGTAAAAATCCCTTTACTATATATACTTTACTTTCTTTGCTCCTGAAAATCTATTTATTGAGTCGGAGCTTCCCTGTAAATTGTTGTTACATTATTGGAGTTTTAGTATGGATCCCTAGCTTTTTGAAAATTTCATATGCTATGTTCACCGGAGATAGTGTAGCTGGCCAACAATGAAAGAATTTTTCAAATCGGTCAAGTAGTTTTGGAGCCTATTCAAAACAAACAAACAAAAAAGCAATCATATCTTTCCTCTTGTAATATTAGTGTAGAAGTGTATACATTATAACAAAAAATTAAATACCTAAGTTTTTTTCTTTAATTATTGATTTATGAAATGCCCTGCATGTAAACTCTTTAAATTACCTACTTATATTGAATTAAAAGTACCTAGGTATAGCTCAGCTTAAGGCACCGCCACTATGGGACCAAACGGTGTTTTTCATCTCAAAAATCGATAACTGTGTTGTTTTGTGATTTTCCTCCTTGAAATTTTTTCACGTAAAAATGAATATCTAGGCAATAAAAGAAATCAAACATCATCATTTAAAAAATTATATATTTTTCGTAAAAAAATGACAAATATAAAGTTATACGAAATTACATACAAAAAATTATACAGTTACTTTATAAAATAAGTTTATAACTAAATTATTATTATTATTAATAAAAATAAATAAATAAATAAAAAAGGTTTTTATTCACGTAGACTTTAAAAAAGCGCTTGTAAATAGTCAGAACATGTTTGTAGTAATATAGTTGTATACATTAGATATTATTTCTAGTAACATAGATATTTAGGTACATCTTGTATGAAAACATCTATAAAATTTATTTTATTACAGAAATGATATTTAGCTAGCTCGTATCAAGTTATTGTCAAGAGATTATGTTTAATTATCTAGTTTAAGTCTAATATTTTTACTACATATTTTCAATAGTTCTGTCTATATTAAAGGTATTATTATTATGACGGACCTTGTGTTAATAACGACGGTCGCGCTTTAATGCTACCACCGGATCCAATGCGCCCCAACTGAGAAGACCCAGCGAAACAAACTCAGTGGGTTCATCTACTAACTTCGGGCTTCCTGGGCATCTTCGGATAATTGTCCTATAGGTAAAACTGCGTAATGCTCTATTATTTTAGCACTTTATGGACCGTAGATGGCATGTAGTACCAGTTATATTTGATTACGTATAATTGCGCGGTTATCAATGTATACTGGCCGAATTTTTCTGCGTTTATAGGGAATCCCGATGATATATGTCGGAGAAATTAAGTAAACGGCCTATTTATTTACTAGTAACGCCATCTATTAGCGTTTGGAAAACACTACTCACTGAGTCAGTAGTTCGAGTCGAGGTTGTCTATGAACTGTCGCATGTGACGTTTTTGACGTCTGTCAGTTGTCTAAGTGACATTAGTGTGTTAGCGACACGACACAATTGGCATCCAGAGCTCGACGGCGCCGAGTGTGCGCACTGATTCTTTTAACCACGTGCATGATGGCGAACACCGACGATGTTTCGGAGTTAAATCCGTCAGAATCTGCGACAGCAGCGGTGGGATCGATTCCAAAATCATCCTACGTGTCTACCGCAATGCCTGCTACTCAAAATCAAGAATATTTTCGTGATTCGGTTCCACCACGTAGCGAAAATAGAAAAAAATTTGAAATTTGAAAAATTACGATGAAAATACAACCCCGCTGATTGTGAATTTACGGCTGTATCGCAAACTCGTGAACCGATTACGAAACTCGATACGTTACATTGACACATCTTCGAAGTCGTACCCGTTGTGCAAAACGTTAGACGAATCAAAGGAGCGTGTATCAAGACAGTTTGCGGCGACCGAGAGATTGATGCCCTTTTTCAAGATATGGTGCCGTATGGTGCAGTGACCGTGCGAGAACTTACATACGTGGAGTACTCGACTTACAAGCTTGCCTTGATTGACCGGTTGGAGCCTGCTTGGAGCGAAGGTAACAAAATCGAAGTTGTTATCGCAGGTATCTCGGATACTCAGGTATGTTCAGACTTGTTTAAAACACGCCTACTGATTTCGTGTTTCGATGTGGTTACTCGCGATGAGCGGAGTCTCTCGGCGAGTTCGTGTTTATAGTTGAAGAATAGTTTTTGGTGCATCAGTGAACGTGGAAGAAGTTTTTATTTAACAGTGAAGAGAGTACGGGCTCTGATAGTTAGGCTGCCTTTCTGTCGGTCGAGTCTTGGAGTTAAAATAATTGGTTTGTTCTTTTCGAGGCGAAGTTGATCGTGCTGTCTTTTTGCAAGTAAGGCGACGGCATGGGCGATTCTGCATTGGGGAGAATTCACCAGTTTGTATTAGAGTAAATTTAAAGTAACCTCTAAAGTAAAAGTGCCTCGTGTCGAGTGTGAGTGGTGAATCTTTATTTTATGATAAGAACATGTAAGTACTTTTATTATATTGTTTAAAGGCACTTGATGACCTAATGCTGCACTGAAGAATTTTTGATATCTGATCTGTGAAATTCATAACACGTGTTGTTTTGTGTGGTTTATACTTTTAGATGTTGAAAATACGCCCAACGTTTGTTATATTTAATTTTTATGGTGACAATATGCGCGTTTTGAAGGTTAAATAGTTTGAACGGTTTATTTCGAAGTCTATGGATGTAGGGGCAAGTTAGGTCACATACACGCTCTTGTGGACAGTGGTTGGTAACAGACAGATTGTTCCCTTATTCGTAAATGATTTGTTGATAACCATACAGGTACTTGAGATTTTATATCCACGCGCCTGACAGGTATTGGGTCGAACATTACATTTTCTTTTTCCCGTATTAGTCTGCCTGTCAATCAAAATAGGAGTCTCCTTTGAGCACTCGACGAGTTAGCAGCCCTTGAGAATGAAACACGTGTTGGGTATCGTACTGGTGACAATTAGCGGAATTAACACTACATATTGATTTTGTATTTTGATTGTTGTGGATTTCCGCAGAGTAACGCCTGATTCCATTACTTATCTGCCTGTCAAGGTCAACGAAGTACTCGTGTGTGAGAAGTGACTTTTGTAATTGTAGATTCACATATTTTGCCTCATGATGTTATGATAGGTAGAGATGTTTTTACTTAACCGGGATTGAGCTTGACTATTAGTAACAAAGTCATCCGCATCACTCGCGAGGTCCATGCTGAAGTTTGTTTATTACAGAATCTTGACACTTGTACAAGCTATGGCGTATTGATTTGATCGACTGTAAAGACGTTTCTCAATTACTGACAAGTGGAGAGATTCGTGTCTGTTCAAGTAATAATTCATCATCGTTATGTTAGCCGAAGGACGTCTACTGGACGGAGGCCTCCCCCGGGAATCTCCGCAGTGGTCGGCCCTCCTTGTGGGGGGCCTGCCCGCGCTGCGTCTTCCGGTGCGTGGTCCCCGGTCGGGAGCCTGTCTGATCCAGCGGCCGTCGGTGTTGGGAGCTGTGTGCCCCGCCCGCTGCCGTTTCGGTTTGGCAATTCTTTGGTTATAATCATAATCATAATATCTTTATTTGTGTAAATGTGGTGAATGCAGGTGTTATTGTTTACATCATTTAAGTTTCACACATTTGCCATATTGTACATGGCATACAAATGTTGTACTTACAAACTAGGTATATTGAACTCAAAATACTAACTTACTGACACAATTTTTATGTCGGCTACTTTGTTTCGCCTGCGTATTGCGACGTTTTTTATTCGATCGCGCAGGGATACTCCGAGCGTGGCTCTCTCCGTTGCTCTTTGGGTGACCTTGAGCCTTCTTGTGAGACCAATAGTGACCGATCACGTGAAAGACTTTAGACTTGAAACACTGCGTTATTTGTGATGGGGGGATGTTGCGTAGCTTCCCGAACTATTCTAATTAATTGCTTCACTATAACCGAGAACCACGAGCGTAGGTTCTGGAAGGCAGCTTCAGGTGTAATCCAAATCGCGCTAAATTGTACCATAGTAAGAAGAAGTACAGTTAGAAGTCCGCTTCAATTGTTGATGGGTTGTAATTAAAGTTCTCCTCCAAAATTAATGCCCTTGTCCAAAAATATGGTAAGGTTAACCTCTACGAACTTAGATGTGAGGCAAAAAGCAGGATGGACTAGCTATCTCATGCTGACGAACTGCCATAACGCACCTTGCGTTATGGCAATACCAAAGTTAAAATTCGTCCATTTAAAATAAGAGACGTTGTTTTTGTCGGAAAGAACCCTAACAAATTGTGTTATTTATTTTGTCTTCTATGTAATTGTCCTGTTTGAGTGTGTACAATGGGGAGTATTCTATTCTATTCTAACAATAAACAAATGAAGTGAAAAGTTTTCAAATCCTTGTAAGATAATAGAGGTCTATGACAACGATAGATACAAGGAACAGCCAATAGCTGGTGGACGCGTTAAGTACCTACGTATATTACGAAAAACTTGAATTTGACAGTTCTAGTCAGAAATAACAGTGTAGTTAATGCCGATGGTTGAGTTAAATTTTAACGTTTAAAATGATTATTGGAGTTCATTGTAAGACACATTTATGTGTTACATTATGAGTAATAAAGCTGGTTGAATTGAAATAAATTGTGTGACAAGGGAAATACCCTACTTAGAGTTCCTGAAACTTGAGCATTGAAAGCTCCGCGCTTTGTGCTTGAAACGGTTGAGCATTGAAAGCTCCGCGCTTTGTGCTTGAGACGGTTGAACATTGAAAGCTCCGCGCTTTGTGCTTGTAGCAGTTGAGCATTGAAAACTCCGCGCTTTGTGCTTGTAGCAGTTGAGCACTGAAAGCAGCTCCGCGCTTTGTGCTTGTGGTGGTTGAGCATTGGAAGCTCCGCGCTTTGTGCTTGTGGCGGTTGAGCATTGAAAGCTCCGCGCTTTATGCTTGTGACGATTAAGTAATGTCAAATCAAAACGTCAATAAAAATCTACAATAAATTACCTGAACACATAAAAAACACAGAAACAAACAATATATTTATAAATAAACTAAAACGATTTCTCTTAGATAAAACCTACTACACAATTGACGAATACTTCAAAGATAAATTCCTCCTAGAAAAACGAAGATAGTTAGAATAACCAAGTAGTACCTAATACATCTATTTACCTTATCTACCGTGCAATATCTTTAATTACTTACTATTTAGTTAATAATAAATTACAGCTAATATATAAATAAATATATAAAATAATTACCTTATTTATAATTTAGAAAATATCTATTAATAATAAATAAATAAATATATAAATAAATAAATAAATATAGAAATACTAATTATAAACAAAATTAATATAAATCTACTCATAAATAATATCTACTTAAATATCTACATATAAGATTTACTCCTTAATTTCAATATTATTATGTTTTTAAACAAAAAGCGCTTCATCCTCTCCTCTAAAAACTAACTTGCTGTGCCCGACAGGGTCCATAATTGTTTCTCTATAATTTACCTACCAGCCTTGTATACATTATGGAATGCAATAAAGTATTGAGTATTGAAGTATTGAAAGCTCCGCGCTTCGTGATTGTGACAATTGACTATCGCAAGCTTCGTGCTTTGAGTTCGTGACGCTGCATTGCGCACTAACCTATAATATTCTAGGGTGGAGAACAACATTTTTGAACTTGTAGCAAGACCTCTAAGGAGTATGTGGTAGTCATCGTAGATGCTTTTACGAAATTTTGTCAATTAATGTGTGTCAAAGATTTAACATCACGATCTGCTTGCGAAGCACTACGTAGCTTTGTCCACATATTTAGAACCCCGAAACGAATTATCTCTGATCAAGGTACATCTTTTACTGGTCAAGACTTTCAGGATTTATGCAGAGGTTGGGTCATTGAGTTCCACGAGATTGCTTGTGGTGTTAGCCGAGCTAATGGTCAGGTGGAGCGAATGATGTCCACCTTAACAAATTGTTTTACAGTGGCCGAAAATTATAAAAATGAATCCTGGAAGTCTGTCTTAGGCAAAGTAAAACTCGTTTTGAATTGTACTGTAAGTAAAAGTATAGAGAAAAGCCCCTTACAGGATAGCTAAAGTGTGTTCCAATGAGCGTTATAGGGTGAAACCAGTATCTGGGGGACGGGCCCAATATGTGTGCCATGAACGACTGCGTAAATATCCAGCTAGTTTACCTGAATTGGCAGAATGTCTTGATCCTGTAGAACCCATAATTGAATAGTTTTATTTAATTATGGAACAAATTGTATTGGTTAATTTGGTGTAATTAGTAATTTGGATGGAATTACTGTATTGAATCATGATCATTGTTTGAGTTGAACGATAATTACATTATTTTGTTGAACGTAAACCTGTGTTGATAAAAGACTTATGTTCATTGCTGATTGATAAAATGTTTTATTTAAACTGAAAGCTACTACGCTTTATTGAAAGGTGGATTGAAAGCCTTATCGCTTTGTCCTGATGTCCTGCTGAAAGCCATCACGCTTTGCAGTAAGGTTGGGCTCATTAGTCGTGACCCAAGGTTGATGCTGAAAGCTGCAACGTTTTGCAGCGTTTTTTAAGTGCTGCCTCTGTGCAATGCTGAAAGCTGTAACGCTTTGCTGTGGGTTGCAGTTTATGCTGAAAGCTGCAACGCTTTGCTGTGTGATGCAGTTTATGCTGAAAGCTTCAACGCTTTGCTGTGTATTGCAGTTTATGCTGAAAGCTTCAACGCTTTGCTGTGTGTTGCCGTTTATGCTGAAAGCTTCAACGCTTTGCTGTGTATTGCAGTTTATGCTGAAAGCTTCAACGCTTTGCTATGCGTTGCATTTTATGCTGAAAGTTTCAACGCTTTGCATTGTGTGAGGTACGCCATCTAACTAATGATGAAAGCTTTAACGCTTTGTGGTAAATGCTGGAAGCCTTTACGCTTTGCTTTGTGTAACATTGAAAGCCGCTTGTAACGCTTTGTGTCCTTGCCAAACTGAAGAGCTGTAATTCATGCTGATTATGTCAGTGAGTAACAACGCGAGAGCGCGTTGGTTGTCAGAATGGCCGTGTCGGAGAAATTAAGTAAAAGGCCTATTTATTTACTAGTAACGCCATCTATTAGCGTTTGGAAAACACTACTCACTGAGTCAGTAGTTCGAGTCGAGGTTGTCTATGAACTGTCGCATGTGACGTTTTTAACGTCTGTCAGTTGTCTAAGTGACATTAGTGTGTTAGCGACACGACACAATTGGCATCCAGAGCTCGACGGCGCCGAGTGTGCGCACTGATTCTTTTAACCACGTGCATGATGGCGAACACCTACGATGTTTCGGAGTTAAATCCGTCAGAATCTGCGACATATAGTTTGAAGAATTACATATAATCTCTTGATTAATTCTTCATCAATTCCGGTTATTCCTGCAGAACATTGGTACTTTTGGAAAAATCTTCTTGCCGTATTTCCGTCATTGCTATTACCGGAACCTTGACGTGGTTTAATGTGCAATGTGCAAACCAAATTGTGTGGTGACGGCCTAAAAGAATATCACCACCCCCTCTCATCCCGTGGGGGGACGTAGAAGTCGTCCCGAGGAAATATATACCAGAGAACGGGCAGCAGCGTTCTCCTGAGTACCATGTCTATCCTACTGCGATAGCCAACCCGCCTGCCAAGCGTGGCGATTATGGCATATCCTCCCAAATGATGGACACAACAAAACCGTGGCCGCCAGTCCCCGGCAGCCCTGCTATTCCCAGCCGCGGTTACGGCAGGGCAGGGGGTGCTAAGAATCCCCGACAGATTCCGTGTTACCAAAACCGACGACCTCTGGCCCTGGCAACGTAAACACACGTACACTGCGGTCCGACGAGAAGATAACCGAACTGGAAGAAGAATTGAGCAGGTTACGTTGGGATATTGTAGGATTATCTGAAGTCCGAAGAGAGGGGGAGGACTCGATAATACTGAAATCCGGAAACCTGCTCTATTACCTGGAGGGTGACCAACTATCCCAAGATGGTGTCGGGTTCATAGACCACAAGTCCCTCGTGAACAACTTAGTGAAAATCGAGAGTGTGTCGACGAGGGCTGCGTACCTTATACTCAGAATCTCCAAACGGTATTCGTTGAAGGTTATACAGGTATACGCACCCACGTCGACACACTCCGATGATGCGAGGTTATGTATGAGGACATCTCCAGAGCCATACATACCTCTAACAGCTATTTCACTGTGGTCATGGGGGACTTTAACGCGAAGCTGGGCAAAAGATTCGGTAATGAGCTGAGAGTGGGGCAATTCGGAACTGGAGATCTGAACCCCCGGGGCCAAATGTTGGCCGACTTCATGGAGAAGGAGGGACTCTTTATGATGAATTCCTTCTTCCGCAAATGGACCTGGGTGAGCCCCGATGGTAAAACTAAAAATGAGATAGACTTTATCTTGTCGACGAGACGACAGATGTTCAATGATGTCTCCGTGATCAATGCTGTTAAAACCGGGAGCGATCACAGACTGGTCAGAGGCTCATTGAACCTTAATGTCAAACTCCAGAGGTCCCGACTGATAAAGTCTACGCTCCGACCTTTACCTATCCACGTCCAAAACCCCGAACCATTCCAGCTCGAACTGCAAAACCGTTTCGAATGCCTACCAGACTGCGAGGAAGTGGACTCATACTATGACAGGCTCGTAGAAGCTGTCCATACGGCTGGGTCTAAGGTCTTCAAGGCCCGTCGTACAAACAGAACTAAAAAGATCTCTGACTTTACCCAGCAACTTATGGAAGAAAGACGGAAAATGGTTCTGACATCCTCTGATGATGCTACCAGATATTGGCAGCTCAACAGACAGATCTCAAAGTCTTTGACTCGCGACACGCGTCAATTTAATACAAATAGTGTTAAAGAGGCCATCGAGCGGAACAAAGGCTCCAAAGTGTTCGCAAGAGCTCTGTCTGTTGGACAGAGCCAACTGACGAAGCTGAAGACTGAGGATGGTAGAATCGTCACGTCTAAACCTGAGTTGCTGGGAGAGATCGAGAATTTCTACGGACAGTTATATACGACAACACAGCCACCTGTCAAAAGTCATGC
This sequence comes from Pseudoips prasinana, assembly GCA_951640165.1. Classification (NCBI taxonomy): domain Eukaryota; kingdom Metazoa; phylum Arthropoda; class Insecta; order Lepidoptera; family Nolidae; genus Pseudoips; species Pseudoips prasinana. Next base: position 233,645 of record OX621235.1, on the reverse strand, counting down.
CTCAGATCCCAGAGCACGACTAGCCCAACATTACACCGAAGACATCCCGGGCGGCCGGCTGTACGAGATTAGAATGGCTCTCCGACAACTCAAGAACAACAAGGCGCCTGGCGATGATGGAGTTACAGCTGAGCTTCTGAAGGCGGGTGGTACACCAATCCTACGGGCCCTTCAGAAGTTATTTTACTCCGTCATACTAGATGGTCAACGCCACAAGCATGGCACAGAAGTGTGGTGGTGCTCTTCTTCAAAAAGGGTGACTAAACCCTTTTGAAGAATTATAGACCCATCACACTGCTGAGCCATGTTTACAAGTTGTTTTCGGCGGTCGTTACGAACCGTCTCGCGCGCAGGTTTGACGACTTTCAGCGTCCCGAACAAGCGGGTTTCCGAAAAGCCTTTAGCACCATAGACCACATACATACGCTGCGGCAAGTTATACATAAGACCGAAGAGTATAACAAGCCACTGTGCAGCGTTTGTGGACTATGAGAAAGCCTTTGATTCTATCGAAACATGGGCCGTGCTGAGGTCTCTCATAAGGTGCCAAATCGACTACCGGTATATCGAGGTGATAAAGTGCTTGTATGAAAACGCCACTATGTCAGTGCGATTCCAGGACCAGAACTCGAAACCTATCAACTTGCAGCGAGGCGTGAGACAGGGATATGTTATATCTCCGAAACTGTTCACCGCTGCATTGGAAGATCTCTTCAAGCTTCTGGACTGGAAAGGCATTGGCATCAATGACAATGGCGAGTACATCACTCACCTTCGATTTGCCGATAATATAGTAGTCATGGCTGAGACCATGGAAGACCTCGACAATGCTCGATGACCTCAGCAGAGTCTCTCAACAAGTGGGTCTGAAAATAAACATGGATAAGACGAAAATCATGTCAAACGTCCATGTTGCACCCACTCAATTGAAAGTTGGTGACTGTGCACTCGAAGTTGTAGAGAACATATTTACCTAGGACGGACCATCAGTTGCGGGTCGGGTGAGAAAATGTGATCTCTCTCTCCCTTTCCGCTGCCTCCTTCCGCGAGAAGACTGTCTCGTAGAAGGAAACCACGTCCTAGGACTCCTCGCTGCCAACCATCGAATTCACGACGGCCGGCAGCGACAGGTCACTGCCTACTCCAGAAATAAGGGCACGGCGCGTCTCCTCCCAAGCGGTGCACTCTGCCAGCGTATACAGCGCCGTATGCTTCTTGGTGCCGCTACCCCAACCGCTTGGATTGCAATGTGCAACACGTGAGCGCACTGTATAAAAACGATAAAATTACGACCTTTTTAATTTGTTAAGTACGTTTGAGCGTAAATGCTCAAACTAAAAAATCTCAAGTTTTTCGCATAGAAATCTCATCCGGTAACCCTAAGCGGGTGCGTATTTTGTGCATATTCTGTGGTCAAAGTTAATTAAATGATGAATTGTTCATTCGTCTGTCATTTTAAAAGCTTTCAATAGTATTAAAACGAAGGGTACAGAAGATTTATGGGGACTGTCTGTTAAAGCAATTCAATCAGTCATTCAAAACATTGCTACAGTCCTTGCAGCCATCTTCAATGGCTGTATAAGTGATGGTGTTTTTCCTGATTTAATGACGATAAGTAAGATAGTACCCGTTTTCAAGGCAGGTTGTACCTACTGAGAATGCCACAAATTACAGACCTATCTCAATTCTTCCAGCTTTAAGTAAAATATTTGAAAAGCTCATGCTCATCCTGAATGGGATATAGCATAACAAGCAGTTTAGTTTTTCAAGGGGCCGCTCGACTCAGGATGCAGGGTGTACCCTAATGAAGTCTATATTGGAGGTTTGGGTCACAGGATGCGCTGGGAGTTTTCTGTGATCTCTCCAAGACTTTCGATTGCGTTGATCACCGTACCCTCGTTGTAAAACAGCAGTACTATGGAATATCTGGTACGTCTCTTGATCTTGTAGTGTCCTATTTATCGGGTCGAGAACAGATGGTTTCGATGGATAAATAAAAATGGGCCCAGGGATCCTGGGCCCATTTTTATTTATAGTATAGGTAGGTATATTAATGATCGCCCTTATCTGGTGGAGAAAGTATCAGACATAGTTTTGTTCGCTGATGATACGTCGCTTATATTTAAAGTAAATAGGAAGGACAAAGATCTTATTGAACAAATTAAAACACTCGGCCTTATATTAAAATGGTTTTCAGCAAATAACCTCTTATTAAATGCAGGGAAAACGAAATGTATCAAATTCCCATTACCGAATGTGAGACAGGTTACACCAACATTATGCATTAAATGAGGAAATTTTAGATTTAGTTCCGTCGACTGTATTTCCTGATTGACACTAGACTCAAAACAAAATTGCAATGGGCTCCTCAGATTGAAAAGCTAACAGCTAAATAAGTTCGGCTTCCTATGCCGTTTGGAAAATAAGACAATTGTCAGATGAACAAACTGCTAGATTAGTATATTTCGCGTACTTCCATAGTATTATGTCCTATGGCATTCTGCTGTGGGGTTCGGCAGCTGACATAAGTACTATTTTCATTTTACAAAAAAGAGCAGTCTTAGCCATTTATGGGTTAGGTAGTCGCGAATCTTTGCGAACTTTGTTTAAAGAAGTAAATATACTAGAGGTGCCATCTGAGTATGTAGGTATATCAGAATATATTGTATGTTAGAAAAAATATTAATAACTACCTATAGAAAAAAAGTGGTCTGCATAACTTAAATACTAGAAATAGACAAACTTGCAATGCCAGGCTTTACAGTCAGCAAAACGAATAAATCATTTTTAGGAAATTGTATAGGTTTTGTAACATGCTTCCTACTCATATTACTGATCTGCCTGACACAAGTTTCAAGACACATATTAAACGTATACTTATGGCTAGGGATTATTATACACATCGATGACAAAGACGCCTGGCTCTCACCACCTACCTGCACATTGCTCGCTGGAGATCTTGTAGCCATATAGACATGACTAATTTGTTGAGTTACGTGAACTATCTGTGACCATCTGTAATATGATTGCTAACTTTTACTAAATATAAATTTATTGACTTTGTCTCAAATGAATAATGTTATTGTTTTGATGTTATTCTTTTGTTTCCTAAATATAATCTAAATTAATATTCATTCAGACGACTGATCGAGCAGATATTGTGTTTCATTCAGATAATATGTAGAAAAATATAAATTTCGATAATCAAACCTTAACATAATCTCCTTGGCAATGGCTTAATACAAGCTAGCTAAATATCATTACTATTATAAAATAAGTTTTAGAAATGTTTTAACAATTCGTGTACCTAAATATCTATAATATTTTGTAACTAGAATATTATGTATACCTACCTACTTAACTATATTACCTACTACAGACATGTTCTGACTATTTACAAGCGCTTTTTAAAAGTCTACGTGAATTAAAACCTTTTTTATTTAATTTTATAATTATATCCCCTGGACATCTCACAATAATAAAAATGACATAAATAATTTAATGACATGTAAAAATAGTATATTCGTAGAACATACTAATGCTTTCACAACACATCAGCGGCAGCGGATTATGATAGCATAACAAAAGAGCTCTTGAAGGGCATATCAAAGTATATTTCCTCGCCCTTAGCTTATATAATTAATCAATCTTTAGAACAAGGGTGTTTTCCCTCTAGTTTGAAATATTCCGTGGTAAAACCACTATACATATAAAAAGGATGCTAAATCAAATTTTGACAACTACCGGCCTACAGCGTTGACTCCCGTACGGTCAAAAATATTCGAACGAGTCATGTATAGACTAATATCCTAGCTGATCACAGTATGGTTTTAGGAAAAATAGATCGACTACCTTAGCAATATTTACATACGTTTTAAGAGAGGTAGGGCATAGCGTTCATTCGCTCAAAGAGCAGCCCGACTGGGGAAGTACCTCCACCTTACAGAAGACATGCCTTAATAATAACATTAATAGCTTTAATGTTGTGTTTCTGCGTGTGAGTAAGGTCGCCAGAGCTCATCGGAGTGGGGGAATGGTCAGCAACACTTGTTTCATGACTCTTTTAAAGGCCGGCAACGACTCTTCTGGTGTTGCGAGGGTATATGGGCAGCTGTGATCACCTACCTTCAGGGGAAGTGCTTGCTCGGTTGTCGCCCTATGACATGAAAAAAAATGTTAAATCAATTATGAATAATATCAACAATAAAATACCTTCCTCTACCTTATTTCTAGACTTAAGTAAGGCGTTTGACGTTGTTGAACAAGAGTCCTACACAAAATGGAGAAATATGGTATTAGGAGCCTAGCCAAAAAATGCTTAGAGTCATATTTAAGCGACAAGAGGCCGATAACCAAAGGACTTGGGCAATACCGGCCTGTGATGGACAAAAGTTTTTACTATTAAAAAGAAATTATAATATTTAAAATCCCTCCATGCCTTTTATTTCCTTGTACAACGTGGGAAAATGATTTCAATTCTTAAAAGTAAATCATTTTATTCCGGCATTCATGTTGCTTAAACCGTGTTATAGGATCTGGCTGCTTCGGTCTTTTGAGCCGTTGGGGAAATATTTATTTTTCCATGCAGTTATTATTATATTGTCATTGTCAGGCGTTATAATTTCACTGTATTGAAATATGTATTATTTGCATACATAATATTATCCTCAATAGTCATAATATAATTCTTCATAGTACTAGCAACACTTTTTTATCTGTCATATTGAACTGAATAAACTTTACTACCCAAGAATTTAACACGTTTATACAGAGTTGTTATAATAAAGTATACAATTTTTTTTTTTGCCAATATATATATGGAAATGCGAAACTCCCTGCACTAGGCTGAGCCTGTCCTGCGGGGAGCTTAGACAAAGTTGTAATAGAGTAAATGTATTTCGATTACAAAATACATCTGGTTACATAAAAGTATTGAACAAAACAGTTGATGTTACATTATAAAGAATATACATACTAATTGAAAAAATAACTATTCCAGTGCTAAAATAAATATATATGATCTTATTGTAAATTTACGTACAATTTTCGATAAAATTGCCAATTCAATTTATATTATTATTTTTAAAAGGTCTTCAGTTTGTTCATAGGTCCAACTTATGAGTTCTTTACTTAATTTAGCTTTTACTTCTCGGAGGGACAAGGTATGCAGGTTGTACATTTTTGTTATTTTGTTATAAATATATGGTTTTAGAAAGGCGCCGAATCTTTTTGCAAAAACGGTCTTTACTGGGTAATATGGGAGACTAAAGACGCGTTTTCTGATCATCTCTTCGTACTTTTCTGCAGATAGAACGTCTTTGTGGGCGGTTAAACAAATATTTTTAAAGAACAGCCTCCTAACACTAAGAACCTGACAATCTCGGAAGAGTGCCGAGGTTGGGTAACGAAACGATTTCCCAATCATGGTTTTTAACACTGCCCGTTGAGCACGCTCCAGCTGAATTAAATGAGAGGTTGCCGTGCCACCCCAGGCAAGGATGCAGTATTCCAAGAGAGACTGACCAAGTGTGAGGTAAACTGTTTTCAGCAAGCCTGCAGGAGCCACGTCGCGCAAATGTTTCATTACATATATAAGTTTTCTGACTCTACCAGACGTGGCTGCTACATGCTCCCGGAAGGTGAGTTTTTCATCTATGATGATCCCTAAATACTTCGTGCTTTTGACTCGTTTTATGGATTCACAATTGCAGTATTGTAGGATCGGTGCGTCGCATGTGTGTACTACGAGTTCTGAATGCGGCGGTAAAATTGTGGCTGCGGTCTTATGAAAGCATAAATATGTCGTTTTTGAAGTATTTAGGGTCAGAAGATTATTTTCTAACCAATTCCACACCCGGCCAAGACCCTCTCCGGCAGTCTTTAGAACTCTTTCCCACGTTTTCTCATAAAAAATGATTACAGTATCATCAGCATAATTTATGATATCGGCATTACGTAGACACATTGAGGACAGGTCATTAATGTATACTAGAAACAGGGTAGGTCCCAATATACTACCTTGAGGTACACCGAAATCCACCTGATGCGTGTCACTCAAGTAGGAATCAACCTTAGTGCACTGACTTCTGCCCAATAGATACCCACGGAACCACTCCAGGCAGATTCCTCTGATTCCAACAATTTCGAGCTTCCTTAGTAAGATATTGACTGAGACAGTATCAAAAGCTTTCGCCAGGTCAAGGAATACCCCTAAGCAAGCCGAACCGTCATCAAGATGCTTCGTGATTAAATTTGTTAACGATGTCACGGCTTGCTCCGTGGACCTTCCCCGACGAAACCCAAATTGCTGTTTTGAGAGCAGTTTACCAGCTTCTAGAAAGTCAACTAGCTGTTTGTTTATTATCCTTTCCAATAATTTGGAAAACGTGCTGAGCAACTGATTGTATTTTGATTTACATTCATGCGCGTGTGAGCTTACCACGGTTGTCATAAACATATCTTAACCTGTTTTACTTATTTATATATAGAAAGTAGTATAATTATTATTACAAACATTCTTTCCATGTTCTAATACAATATTGAAATCTTGTTGACCGTATACGCCTTATCTATACAAATAAATAAAATTGGAGTGTCTGTTTGTAATATTGAAATAACCGGTTTTTACTACATAAATATGAATATATATACGGTACATACACCAAAATAACATTTTTTACAATTTTTGTCTGTCTGTCTGTCTGTTTGTTCCGGCTAATCTCTGAAACGACTGGACCGATTTTGACGGGACTTTTATTGGCAGGTAGCTGATGTAATAAGGAGTAACTTAAGCTACTTTTATTTTAGAATAAGTCTTTTATTTTACTAAAAAACTATATAAACTAATTAACACGCGGACTAAGTCGCGGGCACAGCTAGTTATACATAAATCCCATGTTTTACATTTATGCAAATAAATAAAATTGGAGTGTCTGTTTGTAATATTGAAATAACCGTTGTTTACTACATAAATATGAATATATATACGGTACATACACCAAAATAACATTTTTTTAAATTTTTGTCTGCCTGTCTGTTTATCCGGCTAATCTCTGAAATGACTGGACCGATTTTGACGGGACTTTTATTGGCAGGTAGCTTATGTAATAAGGAGTAACTTAGGCTACGATTATTTTAGTAAAATTATTTTATTTTAGAAAAAACAAGTGCACAAGGTAGTTGTCTTTTAAATGTGAATGAGATTTAATAGTAATATCTCGTTTTACTTATGAAAAAGAAATATTTATCTTTCTGAAATACCTAATAATAATTTTCCTTCATTGTTTGTTTGTAATGGGTGACGTAAGTTACTCAACAAAACATGTTTTTGAATGGTAACAAAGCGGTATGATTTTCTTTCCTTGGTCGACAACATTTGATTATTATTATTATGAGAAAAACCTATGCGACAACATCACTGCTGACAGTTTATTGCAATAGTGTAGGAATAATTACGCATAAATACAATTAAATGACTAAACATAATTACCTCTGACCATTAAATTTCTGAAACCTATTTTTACCAGTGCCAAAAACCTGCACTAAAAAGTAGGATGACCCGTAAACGATATGATAATGAAAGACAGAAATAAAATATTCATATGAATTTACTTAAAAAGTACCTATATTAGGTTGGGGAAAAAGTCTTTTCGCATTAAAGTATGTATGAACTTGTCCTAAAATCTCTTTAGCTATACTATTTGTATCTGGCAGGTTTTGTTATCATTGAAAGTTTAAATTTTAAAGAACATAATTCAAATTAGGAAAATGTGTGATTTTCATTTGTTTTTCGTACTGTTAACATGAGTGAATCTAATGTAGAAATTCGATACATTTTATAATATTACTACAAAAACGTTAAAATCGCATAACAAGCCGCGAAAAAAAAAATTTGCGATGTTTATAGTGTAGTATCTGTGAGAGTAGCACAAATTTGGTTTAAGCGTTTTCAATCCGGAAATTTGGATGTCAAAGATGCACGTCGTTCTGGTCGCCCCATTACGAATAACATGGATGCCATTTTTGAAAAAGTCGAGCAAGATCGGCATATCAGTAGTTACGACTTAGCTGAAGAACTGGGAATTGACCACAAACTAGTTTTGGCGCATTTGAAAAAAAACTGGGTACACAAAAAGCTCGATATTTGGGTGCCTCACGAGTTCACTGAAAGAAACCTAATGAACAAATTATAACGATTCTTTATTACGACGTAATGAAACCGAACCATTTTTGAAGAAGCTGATAACTGGTGATGAAATGTGGATCACGTACGACAAGAACGTGCGAAAAAGGTCGTGGTCAAAGGCCGTCGGACATCACAGACGTGTGGCGAAACCCGGGTTAACTCGGAACAAGGTGATGTTGTGTGTGTGGTGGGATTGGAAGGGCATTATTCATTATGAGCGGTTACCACAAGGTAGGACCATCGATTATGAACTCTACTGCGAACAACTGATGAGATTAAAGCAAAAAGTTGAGAGAAAGCGGTCGGAATTAATCAACAGAAAGGGTGTGGTTTTTCATCATGATAACGCTAGACCTCACACATAATTAGCCACTCAGCAAAAATTAAGAGAGTTTGGATGCGACGTATAATCTTGACCTTGCACCATCAGATTTCCACCAGTGTCGGTCTCTTTAGAATTCTTTAGGCAGTGTCAGTTTAACATCACAAGAGGACTGCCTAAACCACTTGCCGCGATATTTTAATCAGAAGTCCCAAAATTTCTATAGCAATGGGATCATGTCCCTATCTACAATATGGCAAGAAGTTATCGAACAAAATGGTACCTACATACTTTAGTTAAATGTAGACAAACTATACTAAAAAATGTATTCAATTTTCTTAAAAAATGCGAAGAAACTTTTTCCCCAACCTATTATAAGTATGATATCAGGGGTCTAGCAGTAGTACCGGTTCTGCCTAGTATGCGATCGGATAACAGGGTGTCACTCGTCGAATGATATTTATTTATCATAATATACTTCATAAACGTTTTGGACTACTAGCAGAATACTGAAATCCGTAGTACCCTTTGTGGACTTCCGGCTAAGTTCAATGACAGTTTCCAACAATACAGGGATACAACGTTCTCTTCCCAGCACGTTTATCGTATTTAAAGACAGACGTTACATCTTCTCGTAGGTCTCGACGTGGCCGCACTGGGCGCAGGCGCGCGAGTACTGGTCGGCCGCCGCGTCGTACCGCTCCGCGCCGAACGCGTGCTCGTGCGCCGCGTGCGTGCGGTCGAACAGGCTGGAGCGCACGTCCATGCGCAGCGCGCGCAGGCGCTTCTGTGTGGCGCCGCGCCGCGCCTGTGCGCGCGCCCCCTCGCGCCGCGCGCGCTCGGCCAGCAGCGCGTCCTCCCCGCCCCACACCTGCAGCGCGCGCGCCTCCACCTGCGCGCGCAGGTACAGGCGCATGTCGCCGAAGCGCGCGCTGTGCGGGTTGCGGCGCCGCACGCAGCGCAGCGCGGGCGGGCGCAGGTCCAGGTCGCAGTCCTTGAGCAGGTACTCGCTCTTGGCCTCGGTGCGCGTCACGAGCGCGTGCGCGTCGGCGTCGTCCCTGCGGGCGGCCACCAGTGAGTACTGCCTCTCCCTTCGTCTCGCCCGCCCCCCGACCGACTACCGACCTGCACTCGTCGCACACGCGGTGGTCGAACGAGTCGAAGAGGTAGGACTGAGGGAAGCTCCGGCCGCACTCGAGGCAGCGCGGCCGCTCGGCCGGGTCCACGACGGGCGCGGAGGGGACGCGCGGCGCGGGCGTCGGCGCCGGGGCGGCGTCCTCGAGCAGGAAACCGCCGCCCGTGTCGGCCGAGACGGGCGCGGCGGGCGGGGCCGACGCGCGGTCCCTGCGAGGCGAGAGGGGGGCGGTGCCCGGTCAGATTCACTAAAGAAAAATGTCGAGACGGAGCATTTTGTGGAAGGTGAATGGCAGAATTCGTCCTGCATCCTTCTTTTGTTGTTCGGCTATATAATTTTTTAGCACTTATTAAGACAACTGAGGCATTGATTTTCATGTATGTATAATATTTTTGGAACTTGGGATCACTTGATAAAATCAATAAGAATATTTCAATTATTTTCAATAAATAAACGTAATAAAATCGTAAACTAAACGCAGTTACGTTTTCAGAAATTTCCGTGTGGAAAATAATACGAATGTCGAAATTATAATTAATAATTTATAAATGGGAACAACATTAGATATAAATCATATAATTATGGACTTATTTATTATACCTATGAAAGCACAGTTTAGAATAGGAACAATTTTCGTCATCAATATTATTTTTGTTCATGGCAATTATTTATTGAGGGGTAAAGACAATCTGTCAGGTATTTATTGCTGTTGTTTTGATACATCTCATCAATTTAGCAAATTATCTTGCAGTTTTTACGTTGAGTTAAGCATTAGTTCCTCCGTAATATACCTGTTGATAGTGGATTAGAGAAAAAGAAAGAAAAGTTTTATTAGACACAACATAAAAGCATTAAAATCAACACAGATATATACTAGTACCTACTTTAAACAAAGAAATATACAAAAACAGCGAGAACAGGTATAGGTAAGTACCTACATAAAAGCTACGATACAAATCTATATATAAGTACAAACATAATTCCATATGTGTCTAAAAGGCTGCAGCTTAGCATATCGTTACAGACTATGTAGACTGTAACACTGATTTTCAGATTCCAGCCTTAAAAGGTTAGGCACAAATGCTTAGGAAGACCTAGCATGTGATACGCGGGCAAAATATGTCAAAAGTATTATTTTAATTATATTTTGACTCACTTTTACATCATCTATTTTATATAAATATCCAATTAGTGCTCAAGAATGCTATCAGCTAGGTGTTATAATTGTTATTTAAACAAATGAATATGAACAATATTAATATACCGCAATTAAACTTAAAAAACACTCAGATTTTTCATATAAATAACATAAAATAATAAAGAAAAGAATACATGAAGTGTTACTTAAATGGCGAAAGATATACATATAATAGAAAGCATGACCCTGATGAGATAATAATAATATAATTTTAAACAAATAAAAAAATTATAATAAATTCAATAATTGAGGCATTTATATTTAAATTTTCAAAGGTAAACGGCAAGAATGTATGGGACTTTTGTACCGCTAGTAAAATTTGGTGTTACGGGGTATTTTACGTTTTAATTAGTGGTCAATGTGATAGAAAAGGCATATTTAATTTCTTCGATTTTTAGAACTTTGGATATAAAAGTTATAGCCAGTTTTATTTTAAGGTTACGTTTGGTAATCTGTGGGTCAACCCCATGACCGTGGAAACATTGCAGTTCGAAAATCACTCTTACTACCTAAGTAATAAAGATACTGTAAATATCAAAGTGTGTCTACTGATGTGGCAATGAAATGCTAGTGTTAACTAGTGTGAAGATTGTTACATATTATATTTACATAAACATTGTTATGGTGATAAAGTAAATGTTGTAGCTCTTTTTATAGTCTTTTACATGGATTTATTCCGAACCTGCCCTGAAAACCCTAACCGGGTCGCGAGTTAGGTTACGAAGATGCAAAAAACTATTATTTATTGAAATAATGAAAAGTTCTTTATTTCCATTAATACATAGTTCATAACCCAGTGTACATTTGTGTGAGGTTGCGAGGGGTTATATCTGGTTATATATGAGATTTTGAGTGGAGGTAAATAAAACAATAGATTCTTTGTTTTTTGTAACTACATTAATTTTATTGATATTATTATTAATTTATCCTTAGTATTACTTCATCTAAGAATATCTTCATATAAGTACCAAACAATAATTATCACATAACACAAAGCAACATTGGGTTTATTGAGAACTTCACTCTCTTCGAATAATGCTTGTCTTCTTAGTCGGAGCAAGCGAATGTTGCAATTAACACATTGCAAACTCGTCATTTTAATTAAATGATAAAGCGTCCTTTCACGAATCCACTGCCAACAGATATATATTATAGTACAGAGGATAACTCAACGTAAAAATTGCAAGATAATTTGCTAAATTGATGACATGTATCAAAACAACAGCAATAAATACCTGACAGATTGTCTTTGCCTGTCAATAAATAATTGTCATTAACAAAAAAAAATATTGACGACGAAAATCGTTCCTATTCAAAATCATTAATTATTACGATTTAATGCAACTACTGAGCTTTTATAGGTATAATAATAAGTATATAATTATATGACTTATATAACATGGCATTTATTCCCATTTAAAAATAATTAATGATTATTTCGATATTTATATTATTTTACACATGGCAATTTCTGAAAACGTAACTGCGTTTAGTTTACTATTTTATTACGTTTATTTATTGAGCATAATTGAAATATTATTTTTGATTTTATTAATTATACCAAAGTTCTAAAAATATTATACATACATGAAAATCAATGCCTTAGTTGCCTTAATAAGTGGTACAAATTATGTAGCTGAACACCAAAAGAAGTAGGCGGTACGATTTTTGCCATTCACATTTACGTTGTGCATCTAACAGATACTGTTTCAGACGTTTTCTAAACGTATGCACTGAAAAGAGATCTCTTATTGGTGGAGGGATATTATTCCAGCATTTGGTTGATGCATATCTGAAACTGCCCCTAAAAGCTGCTGTTTTATGCCTTGGTATTGACAACATTTTCTACGACATTCTCTTTCTTCCGAAACCCAGGTTAGCTTGCCATATAAATACGAAGGTTGTCTGTATTTTATCGTATTAAATAAAAGACAAGCCAAATGCAATTTACGGCGAGATTTCATTTTTAAGATATAGTTTTTATTTAAAAAAGGTGTGATGTGACTTCTAGGCGGAATAGAAAAGCAGAAACGAGCACAGGCATTCTGAACTCTTGGCACCAGTCGCTCCGTTCTAGCCACTAAGTAAACGAGGGTCGTAGACAGTGTCAGCATAGTTAAGGTTTGACAGCACCAGGGACTCCACTAGCTGTATACGTAGTTCCTCTGACAGATAGGGTCTCATTTTGTACAGAACTCTCAGCCGGTAGAAACTATTTTGAACTGCATCAGCTCCATGTTTCTCAAATCTAAGTTTAGCGTTTCCCTTTTGACAGGTTTACCCATCAAACGAATGCTTAAAGACTTAAGACTAGATTAATCTGTCGTTTCGTATTCGTATCCGCATACTAAATATTTTGTTTTAGAAGGGTTCAAAACGAGACAATTTTTGTCAGCCCAAGCAATCATCCTATTTAAGTCTTGATTTAACCGTTTTATAGCGCTATCATACTCATGAGGCCAAAATGAAATGTACACCTGTACGTCATCCGCATATATATGGTATTTGCATTCGCGGAGGCAATCAGTAATCTCTGAACAGGGGCTCTACATAAATAAAGGTTAAAAATGACTTAATTAATCTTTAAATCGGCTTCAACGTTGACAATCGATTCCGGACCATTTATGACGTCACATGTGTTCATGGAAGCCGATCGATTAAGTTATTTTTAACCTTTATTTATATGAAGGCCATTTAAGAAATCGATGTACGGCGACTTAGCCGGTAGAGCCCCAGTACAGGATAAAGAATAAAAGGCCAAAGATTCACAAAAGGACGCTTTATAAACTGTGCTGTATGTACGTGATTTTAGTCGTGAGCGCACGCTCACTGTTAGCGCACAGCTGATCGATGCAAATTTAACGGGCGGTCAGTGAACTTGTGCAAAAAAAAGGCAACAGTAAAGTGTAAGAGTTGTAACATGGTTATAAATGAGCTGCTTGCTTTTATTCAAAATAAAGCGGATATTATGGATGAAATTAGTAATGACCCGTTTATGTATAACGGCTTATTCCGAGGACGAGATTTCTGCTGCCAAAAAACTGTTATTTGAGTAGGTGGATGGGTCAAGACGGAGAAACAGAAACAAGAAGGAAGGAAAAAGCCAACGAGAAATAGAGGACATAACCGCGTTGATTAAGGGTACGGATCCTGAGTTGGTGCCTATTTTCGTAGCCAGGGACCTGCATAAACTTCCCCCAGTGACTATCGACCACCTAGACGCAACGAAAATATTGAGAGACATAATAAAACTACAATACGAAATGGCAGAAATCAAGAACAAATACATTTAAAAAATGATTTGATCCACATGATAACTTTAAGTGCAAAATCACTTGAAGTTTTCATGTTGATCACCTATAGAAGTATGAATATAAATCATAAAATTATTATAAACAGGGTGGTGTGGGGTGAAAGAGATGCTGCACAAATAGAATGTTACAGTAGGTTGTGCACTGAAAAACTTAAAAATACTTCCCACCCGAACTTCGTATATGTAGTGACAAGTTTTGCACAAACATTAAACACAAAACTGTAATAGATAATTTGTACCACTGTATTGTCAAATCAATAAGTGAAGCAGCCGAAGGCAGTTCGAAGCTAGGAGGCGGTGGGAAAAAGCAGCGTACTGTTACTGGATGGAACAAGCATGTAAAGGGCGCTCACGGGAACGCCAGGAGGGCTTTTCTTAACTGGGTATGGCACAATAGGCCCAGAAGTGGACCACTTTATGATAAAATGCATGAAACACGCAAACTGTTTAAGCAGAAATTAAAGTATTGTCAAAATAACCAGGATAAAATCAAAGCGGATATTTAGGCTACTGCACACACAAATAAACGGTTTCAAAAGTTGTATGTATACTGTCATTCTATTTTAATTTTGTACTTAGTTTAATCTTATAGAACTGTTAAATGGGGCGATTATTATGTACGCCGTTATTGTCATATGCATCAGTGACCATTGTTATAATATTTGCTATGTGAATTGTTAATATTTATGATGTGGCTGTACTCAATAAATAAACAAAAATAAATAATATGTAACAATCTTCCTCGGTACACTAGCATTTCATGGCCACATCAGTATAGTATACACTTTGATATTTACAGTATCCTTATTACTTACGCAGTAAGAGTGATTTTCGAACTGCAATGTATCCACGGTCATGGGGTTGACAAAACGTAACTTTTATATCCCAAGTTCTAAAAATCGAAGAAATTAAAAATGCCCTTTCTATCACATTAACTACGAATTAAAACATAAAATATCCCGAAACACGAAATTTTATTAGCGGTACGAAAGTCCCATACAAACCTGCCGTTCACCTTAACGAACCGTGTGGATGTTTGTTTGTAGGGTGTATAGATGGACGTGAGTGAGTACATGAGTGACGTGTGGCGCGGCTACTCACGGGCGCTGCACGAGGCGCGCGTCGCGCAGGGTGCGCGCGCGCAGGCGGTTGCGCTCGATGCGCGCGCGCTGCGCGACGCTCAAGGCCTCTCGGTCCGCCGCCTTTTCCGAGTCGTCCGAAGCTTCAGTGGGCTCGGGTGACTTTTTGATAGGGTTCGACGATGCCATATTATGTTTATATTCTATGGACAGCAAAATTATAAAAATATTTCTTAAACATGTCGATTTGAAATATCAAACTAAGTATCTATTTCAAATTGCGAAGTTCATTTCGATGGCTCTAACTCGCAGAAAATAGTAACGTGTTGAAGCGAATCTAGAAAAAAAAAAATTAATGTTTGTAACTACTAACTATGTTTTAATAATAATAATATCCTGGGACTTTATTCACTCACGGCCATCAGATCCCAAACTAAGCAGAATTTGTACTATGGAAACCAGATAACTGATATAGGTACTACTTTTCTTTTGTAAATACATACTTACACCCAGACTTAGGACAAACAGACATCTTCATGCACACAAATATATGTGCTGGGTGGGAATCGAATCCACGACCTCCAGCGAAAAGCAAACATTTGCCAAGCACGCTAACAGGAACTGTTGTAATTTGTTATATTTTTCCTATGTGTGTGTTTATATTTTAATTTATTTTGTTTCTATTTACCCCAGGTACACGGTAAATTGGATTTAGCAATATTTTGGCATAGATAGAATAATTATAAGTATTTTTAATAGTTTGTGTTTGAGATGCAACCAAGACTGAAGTTTTGGCGTAGGTTACATAGCAATACAACTATCAGGTAATCGGTTATTACAACCCAAAACTATTCTTCATCTTATTTTTAACCATTCCTTTTTCCCCCATTCCACGGTAGGTACCAATACCTCTAAAATATTGCCATTCCGTTTTAATAACACTGATATGGTCAGTGACTGGTCTCAAAATAGTGTATTTTAAAAGTTCTTGAGTTCCTATTACAGTATTAGAAGTGGAAGTACCTACTACGTATAATTATTTAATTAATTCTAATAAATGCAATAGGAACTCAAAGACTACATACGCGACTTTGAGACCTGATACTCACTGATACTTATGCCGTGTTTTCTGGTCAATAAAGTAAAACAGGGCCACGCGATACCATGCCGCGCCCGTGAGTGTCGTAAAAGGCGACTACGGGATACACCAGGTAGTCTGGCAGCAGCGCCTGAATACTAGCTACCACCTATCTGTGGTCGCTAACTCGCATGCGCGAGCGCGGCGACTAAGGTACACCTTTCCAAATGGCAACGTTATAAAAACTTTTGGGAGAGGCCTATATCCAGCAGCGGACTACATAAGGCTGATGATGATGATGTAAATCCTCATGATATCAGATTTCACTAGTATTGATACTCTTAAGGTCAAGTACCTATAAAATATTGCTCTTCCATTTTAATAAAAGTGATTGATCTCAGAATTGTGTAGTTTTACTTAGTTATGTTTTTGATTTAGGGTTAAAATACATTATAAAAAATATGATAGGTATATAATTTTTGTGTAGTTTATATTTACCTGTTGTTGCTTCCTTATGCCATTCATATTGGATACTACCCAGAGTCAAGCAGTAAATTTAGTTTTATGTAAGACAGATAATCTGGTTTTCATTGTTCCCTTGACCGGGGTCGCTAAACATTTTATTTTGATGTATAAGTATGCTGAACAGAATATAACACACATATCTAGTTAATTTTATGCAGTAATTCATCATTCACTTAAGTTGAATTTACCTAACCAAGATTATAAAATAACAATACAATGCAGTACGCATTGTATCTATTATTTCCAAAATATAGAAGAACACCTACATTATTTTCTAAACTTACATTTCATAGTTAATGTTATTTGTAATGATAATGTTATCTGATTTTCAGTCAGAATAGTCAAGTAGTTTATTAGTTGTTTTTTGAAAAATTTGGAACTTAAAATCATTCTATTGAACAATTATTAATACAGTGGTTGTTAATACAATTATGTTTCCTATAAAATTCATATCATATAAAATCATCAAGTAATTCACCCTCACACATACCTTTTCTTTTGGTACTTACATGACATTCTTGTCCAGACTTAATCCAACATATTTTTCTAAGTCCTATTGTTAACTAAAAATCCTTACTAATATTATAAATGCAAAAGTATCTCTGTCCGTCTGTCTACTGCACCAATTTAAATGAAATTTGGTACATACATAGTCTAGAGTCTGTCAAAGAACATACGCTTTTTTTTATTGTGAACAAGCGGTTGAAATGAAGAGATGGAAAGTTGTATGCCATAATCATCATTTTTAGAGCTAGAAGCATTTTAGAGATGCAAGCATAGCTAGTCAAGTATAATTTATCTATGTGCCGGGCAATGGTAGTTACTTGTAAGACATATTAGCTTTACATATTAGCAGCAGTGCAGATCTATGGGAACTCTTTAGGTTGCCACTAGCTCATGGACACAGTGGTACCGTGGCTCCAATGGAGCAATTATATGACAACTACATATTGCCGCAAGGCTCACACAGCAAAACTGAAAAATCAATTAGGTATTTAAGTATTATAGTTTAGTATTAACATTTAGCATTTAAACCTTTATTTATTTATTAGACTTTTACTGTAGCTGAAAATAAATAAGACACCACACACACATTTTTCACTTTAGGTTCCACTATTGGTCCATAGTTATGTGACTACAGTTAGGGATTCGTTATTTATGAACGTACGTAATTCTGCTGGCTGTGGACGGTATTTTTACGGGTATGTGGGATACTAAATATACATAGGTGCTATCGAAACTTAGTTTGACTCATATCGATATACTTAATAATTTCAGTAAATAAAGCAAATTTTACACTTACTTTCACTCTGTACCCGAAGTAATTTTTGTAGACCGTATCTGTTTTACCATGTAGAGATCCGAGTAATTATTAGCTCAAGAAGACATTTGGAGGTGTTTTTTGTTTCAATGTTATTGTATCAAAAATAAGAAACATGACAACACAAGACGTAATTTTAAAGCACTTCCCTTCTGATATTTAATTGCTTTTATGACACAAAATTACATGGGATAATAAAACACCAAACAATAACAATACCTCGTAGCATTCTAAACATGCCTACTTATTTGTAAGAATTTGTTTAGTTTCTCTGTCTACGTAACGAATTGAGCCAAAGAGAATATAGCAACTTATCAGGTGTACTTCCACAGAGTATGTAATCACTAGTCAAAGAGTATTCATGATATGATCATTATCATATCAACCGAAAGACAAAGGCCTTCCCCAAAGATCTCCACAATAGCCAGTCCTGCACTGCCCGCATTAATAATATTTATGTAAAGAAATACCTACCTAGAAACATTGTATAGGATTTCTTTTGTTTCCTTTATTGGTGTTGACTTGGCCAGCTATAACTACTGTTTAGTTATAGCTGACCAAGTTAACAGTATATGATTTTTAACTAACGGCTGTCATTTTTGAGTGGTTAACATACTAGAAAAATAATTTATTTATTTATAATTTATTTATTTAAGGATCTCCAACAAAGAATAAACACAAGATGTACATTCCATGAAATAGTGCATTCAAAAAGATAGTAAGCTAAGTGTTCTTCTTCACTTATAGGAGACCACAGCTTGCGTAAATAAGCTTATAAGGAAAATGAAATTTATACACTTAGGTATAAAATTTTAATATAATCATGTTAGATACTATATAAATTTACAAGAATGCCTACTAGATATTAATAACAATAAAACATATATATCGGCGCAACAACATTAATTTACCAAAAACAAATGCGTCATAGGAGTAGTTTTAAGTCTTTGTTTAAATTACTCTTAAATAGTTAGTTAAACTTAATGAATTTAGTGTTAAAAATCAAGTTACGATTTATAAACCATCTTAACATTTGTACAATTGATGATTTCAATAGTTTAATTTACATTCGTTCATCGAACAAAGAAAATACGTAACATGTTTGTCGCCGCACATTTCGTATAAATACGGCCGACGTGTCGAGTACAAATCACTTTCGCTCGAGCCGTCGGACCGTACGGATCACCTTGTATCGAAGATTGTTATGGAATAAAACTTCACGAAACATATTTTGGGTTTTACTATCGCCATTAGTAAACAACCTTCAGTGGATAACCAACGAGCAGATAATAGTGACGTCAGTCTTGCTGACGTCATCATGACTAAGGACAACGATACCCCCGTTTCTCCGTTATCAGAAGTGGGATTCAACCCAGAAGATGACCAGCGTGAAAACACCCTCGATGACGAAGATAGTGAATGGCGCTTACTTGGGGAGCAGCTAAATCGTAATTTTATGGAGCTGATAGAGGCAATGAGGTTGCCTTCTGCTAGCCAAAACATTCAGAGCTAAACCCGGATAAAGATAAGGTGTACGGCTCGTGCTTGAATTGCGGCCGCAGACATGTGTCTTGTGGATCCGAACTTACAAAGGACTGCTTTCATGATGTCTTTGAGTCAGGCGGGTTTCCGCGTGGCTTTCACACGTTTTTGACTTTGTCGGGGTGTACTTACGTACAGCATTTCGACCCTTCAGAATCTTTCGTACTAAGAACCATTACTTTCTATTCTATCCCTAGTGCCCTGAATGCAGTTTGCACATACTTCAGTACGTTTGTTAGGAGTAGCTCATTGTAATCTCCTGGTGCTGGATATGCCAGTCGCAGGTTGGTTATTCTGTGTCATACCATAGTGGTGGTACTGCTACTATTAGTCGTAGTTGGTTCCATCCACCTGTACTTTCATTGGGTTTTGAACCAGCTCTTTTCTACTCCTTTTATGAGTTTGGAGTGTTCCTTGATTTTGGTTCACCTTTGGTTGTGATTAACTGAGGATTTATCTTTGGGGACTGTTCAAGGGCTATCACAAATTAGTTGATTGACTGATTTGTTTTTCGCATTTAGCCTCCTGATTGGGCCATTGTGCGTGGGCTTGTTTGGCTCCTCTAACCATTTTGGTTCTGTCCGCAGGTGTAAGACGCCTCGAAGATTAGGTTTGAGTACTTCCTGTAGTGTCTACGAGTCATTTAGGAACTTTGCCCGTTGGCAGGAAGAGCTACTGCATTGTGGCGGTATGTTTGCTGGTGATTCTTCAAATTCAGTGCATCCTCTGCAGGGGGCTGTCTGTCGCTACTCTGAAGGAGTGTTTGTTTAGTCTGCAGTGTCATTATATCACACATCACGCCCATTGTGGGGAGCTTCTTCTTTGTCATCCATGAGGTGCATGTAACTTTCCCGGTATAATGTTTCCGCAGCCTAGCTTTGCTGAGCCTTAAGGCTTTATAATATCATCGAATAGTCTTCTCACCGGAATTCTGTTGCAGAACCAACCAAGCCAATTGCATCAACCTCACGAGACCTCATCAACCTTCACAGTAAAGGGCAAGTAACTTAATTCAATAACTCTAAATAACTCTACGAGAACTACTAATAAACCTACGATCACAGCACTTTCCTAATAATATTTCCTTATATTGTGCCACTGTGTTATCAGCCACTCAAAGCACAATATAACACAACTCCTTCTCCCTTAATCTACGAGAACTAAACCTACCCTCACCTTCCTAACCTTATTTCCTTGTATTGCGCTACTGTATGCCACTGTTAACAAGCTCCAGAGCACAATATGACACCACTCCTTTTTCCTAAATCTACGAGAAATCTACGAGAACTCTACAAAAACTAAACCTATCCTCACCTTCCTAACCTTATTTCCTTATATTGCGCTACTGTATGCCACTGTGTTAACAAGCTCCAGAGCACAATATTACACCACTCCTTTTTCCTAAATCTACGAGACCCTCCGAGAACTCAACGAGACCCTCCGAGAACTCTACGAGACCCTCCGAGAACTCTACGAGACCCTCCGAGAACTCTACGAGAACCTTCGAGAACTCTACGAGACCCTCCGAGAACCTACTCATTGATATTACCAAAAGACAGCTACACAAGTTGCTTACAGACTCACTACTCAGAGAAAAATTGTTTCGTTCTTTTCAGGTCTACGAGAATCCATAACAATTTACGAGTATCCATAAGAATCTACGAGAACCAACGAGGCTGGTGCAGAGCGCGCACCGCCTTTCAGAATGGCCGTATCGGCGCAACAACATTAATTTACCAAAAACAAATGCGTCATAGGAGTAGTTTTAAGTCTTTGTTTAAATTACTCTTAAATAGTTAGTTAAACTTAATGAATTTAGTGTTAAAAATCAAGTTACGATTTATAAACCATCTTAACATTTGTACAATTGATGATTTCAATAGTTTAATTTACATTCGTTCATCGAACAAAGAAAATACGTAACATGTTTGTCGCCGCACATTTCGTATAAATCGACATGTCGAGTACAAATCACTTTCGCTCGAGCCGTCGGACCGTACGGATCACCTTGTATCGAAGATTGTTATGGAATAAAACTTCACGAAACATATTTTGGGTTTTACTATCGCCATGAGTAAACAACCTTCAGTGGATAACCAACGAGCAGATAATAGTGACGTCAGTCTTGCTGACGTCATCATGACTAAGGACAACGATACCCCCGTTTCTCCGTTATATATTATACAAAAAAAAGGAATCTTAAAACTAGAACAAATCACAATCTCGAAGAATTAAATAAAAATATAAACAATTAATTGCATTTATTATTGGAGGTGGTAGTAAGTAGTATATTTTTAGGTCCTTCCAGAATATTGCCTACTTTGAGCAGATATCAATAGCTTTGGATTTTGATAGCATGTTGTACTGCCTACAGAGCCTCGGCACGGCAGCAAAGTGCCTAAGATTCGATTTAGACACGGGCACACTTAGTAAACCGTATTTGTTCTTCCTCGGTAATCGATTAGGTACCTACATTGATATGGATTGTTGTTAACAGATTTGCACAAATGATACCACCATTAAATAGTTTATGGAGGAAAGCCAAGTCGTTCACCATCCTGCGACTCTCTAAGGTGTACATATTGTAGTGTTTCAGCCTTTATTGATAACTGTAACAGCGTCTAGCTAGGTTATCTCTGTATGGCAGATGATAAAGAAATCTTCTTTGCACACTTTCAAGCCGCTTTTTGTAGACATCATAATGTGGGTTCCATATTATGGCATTGTACTCCGGCCGAACGTATGTTAAACAAGATAATTTTCGTCGAGGACATCCTGAATTCCTTTGAGTTTCGTATTAGGAACCCGAGTACTTTGAACCCTTGCGTTGTTATGTTGTTGATGTGTTTATCAAACATTAGTTTAGTATCGAGTGTGATTCCTAGGTCCCGGATGGTATTCAGGTTTGTCAGTTCTGAGCCGTCAATAAAATATTAGTTTAGTCGAAAGTTTTTTATTTCGTGTGAATTGTATGTAGTGGCATTTGTCAATGTTCAGATGTAGTTTATTTAATAAACACCACTCTGTCAGTCTGTCAATATCTTCTTGAAGTAGTATTGTGTCTAAGTTGCTTTCAATTGCTTTTATTATTTTTAAATCGTCAGCAAAGAGAAACAAAGTAGAGTTCTGAAAACATTTTGTAATATCATTAATAAAAACGTTAAAGAGAAGAGGACCCAAGTGAGAAATATGGGGAACTCCGGAGGTATTTATGTATGGAGAAGAAGAATGTCCATTTATTACAACTCTTGAATGCCTGTTTTTAATATATGACTCAATCCATTTAATTAAAGCACCGCCTATCGCCATACGTTTCAATTTATGTAGGTATAAGAAGCGAATGATCTACTTGGTCAAATGCCTTGCTGAAGTCAGTATATATTGCATCAACTGGTATACGTTTATCTAGATAATTTGACAGAATAGAAGTGAAGGACAAGAGATTAGTCGCCGTAGATCTTGATTAAATAAAGCCGTGTTGGTGTTCCGTTATTTCATGCTGAAGGTGCCATGTCAGTCGCCTACATACAAGCTTTTCAAATACGTTGCCAAACGTTGTTAGTAATGAGATAGGCCTATAGTTATTGACTAAGTTTTTATAACCGGACTAAAAAGATGGGAACAACCAAGGCGTCCTTCCACCGTCCGGGAAAGGTTCCTTCTTGAATTGAGGTGTTAAAAATTTGTTGAAGTGGAAATGCTAGGAACTTAGAGCATCTCTTTATGAAGATCGGTGGGATTCCATCGCTACCTGCTCCCTTCGATCCGTTCAATTCATTGAGGGCTCGATATATCTCATCAGAAGAAAAAGATATCATACATAGTGCTGACGATTTAGTATTATTGGACTCTTGTATAACATTGCGAAAATATTAGATTTAGTCCCATCGACCGAATTTTTAGGATTGACACTTGATTCAAAATTGCAATGGGGTCCTCAGATTGAAAAGTTAGCAGGTAAATTAAGTTCGGCTTCCTATGCTGTCTGGAAAATAAGGCAATTGTCAGATGAACAAACTGCTAGATTAGTGTATTTCGCGTACTTTCATAGCATTATGTCGTATGGCATTCTGCTGTGGGGTTCGGCGGCTGACATAGGTACTATTTTTGTATTGCAGAAAAGAGCAGTCAGAGCCATTTATGGTTTAGGCAGCCGCGATTCTTTGCGAAATTTGTTTAAAGAAATAAATATACTTACTGTGCCATCGGAATATATATATCAGAATATAATGTTTGTTAGAAAAAATATTCATAATTATAAAAAGAAAAGTGAACTGCATAATATAAATACTAGGAATAAAAACAAACTAGCCGTGCCAGGCTTTAGAGTAAGCAAAACTAATAAATCATTTTTAGGAAATTGTATTAGGTTTTATAACAAGCTTCCTACTCAAATTACTGATCTGCCTGACACAAGTTTTAAAACACATATTAAACGTGTACTTATGGCTAGGGGTTATTACACCACTAAAGAGTACATCGATGACAAAGACGTCTGGCTCTCACTTCCTACCTGCACATTGCTCGCTGGAGATCTTGTAGCCATATAGACATGACTGATCTGCTGTGTTACGTGAACTATCTGTAAATGATTGCTATCATATACTTAATTTAAAATTATTGACTCTGTCTCAAAATGAATAATGTTATTGTTTCGAAGTTTTTCTTTTGTATACCTAAATATAATCTAAAATAATAAGCATTCAGACAACCGATCGAGCATATATTGTGTTTGCCTACTAAATAATTACTCTAATTGGACCAAATCCCGTGTTCATGCCCGCTTGAGTATGTTTCGCCGGACCGTCTCAACTGGGTCGTGTTGAAACCGGTAGTAGATGAACCCACTGAGTTTGTTTCGCTGGGTCTTCTCAGTTGGGGCGCATTGGATCCGGTGGTAGCATTAAAGCGCGACCATCGTTATTAACACAAGGTCCGTCATAATAATAATACCTTTAATATAGACAGAACCATTGACAATATGTAGTAAAAATATTAGACTTAAACTAGATAATTAAACATAATCTCTTGACAATAACTTGATACGAGCTAGCTAAATATCATTTCTGTAATAAAATAAAGTTTATAAATGTTTTCATACAAGATGTACCTAAATATCTATGTTACTAGAAATAATATCTAATGTATACAACTATATTACTTCACACATGTTCTGACTATTTACAAGCGCTTTTTTAAAGTCTACGTGAATAAAAACCTTTTTTATTTTATTTTATTTTATTTACTCTTGTATTTATGAACTAATCGAATATAATAACCACCTTCTTCCCGTAATAACCCATATCGTCAATTATTCCTTGTGCCATGGATCTTTTCCAACTTTATGGTGTAAAGCCTATGTCCGTCCACTTCCTAAAGTCACCAACCCATCACTTCTCACCCACTATCGTCCTATCTCTATCCTTCCCTTCCTATCCAAGGTACTTGAGTCCGCTGTCCATAAACAACTGTCCCATTTTATCCTATCCAATAACTTAATAAGTCCCTTACAATCCGGATTTAGGCCTGGTCATAGCACCACCACCGCTCTCCTAAAAGTGACTGGCGATATTAGGGCTGGTATGGAGGGCACTATGGTCACATTCCTGGTGCTGGTTGATTTCTCCAACGCCTTTAATACCGTCAGTCACGATATCCTTTTATGTATCCTTTCCTACCTTAGGGTGTCTGACGAATCTCTGGAGTGGTTTTCTTCCTATCTTCAAGGGCGCCAACAGTCTGTTCGCAGTGGTGATGTTACATCAAACTGGTGTAAATTAGACACTGGCGTTCCTCAAGGCGGTATCCTTTCTCCCCTCTTATTTTCGGTATTTATAAATCTCTTAACTCAAAATCTTCAGTGCTCGTATCATCTATACGCTGATGATCTACAACTTTACGCACAGGCAAGCATCGATAAGTTAGCAGAAGCGATCGTCGCCATAAATAGGGATCTAGATTTAATTAGGGAGTGGGCTAACAGGTTTGGCTTGACTGTCAATCCCCTCAAATGTCAGGCTATCATTGTGGGCAGTTCCCGAATGATGAGTTTAGTGGATGTTGACAGTCAACCTCCAGTCTTATACAACAATTCTGTTATCCCATACTGCCAGAATGTTAAGGACCTTGGTCTGCTGGTTGATGCTACTTTAAGCTGGCAAAACCAAATCATTAGCGTCAGCCAAAGAGTGACTTGGATCTTGCGGTCACTGTATAGATTGAAGAATTTCCTACCATCCGAAACAAAAGTAACGCTCGTGCAGGCCCTTCTTTTTCCTATAATCGACTATGGTGATGTGTGCTACTTTGACCTGAATGCAGATCAACTCAATAAATTAGACCGTCTTCTGAATAACTGCATTCGATTCGTATTCAATCTTCGTAAGTACGACCATGTGTCATCTTACCGTTCTCAATTGAATTGGATGCCCATTCGGCACCGAAGAAATCTCAGAGCACTCACTACACTATTTTCTCTTCTCGACTCTCCAATATCTCCATCCTACTTAGCTCCCTATTTTCAGTATCTATCTTCTAACCACAACAAAAATCTCCGTTCCACTCATAACAGACTTTTACAATGCCCTTCCCATCGGACTAACTTCTTACATTCTTCCTTCTTCGTACAAGCTATTCTTCTCTGGAATGCGCTACCTCTGGAAATCAGAATGGCTAAGACGCGGGTTACTTTTAAAATCAAAACTCGTGACTACATTCACAAAAAAATTAAGGCAGAATCATCTTAATATTACAGCTTGTTTAAATATTATTATATATGTAATATATTTATAAATTTATATATATTCAATATATTTGTCTATATATTTATATATATATTTATGTATTTATAGTATAGTGTGTAGTTATGTAACTATTATATTTATACGATTGTATTATATAGTACTTGTCAAGTATTTTAGTAATTTTTATTATACTTGGTCTATAGTGCACCTACCATATTATCTCTGCATCACCCTAAGGTTGACTGGGAGAGAATGCCTTTGGCATTAAGTCCGCCTTTGTACAGTTTTGTGCAATAAGTATAAATAAATAAATAAATAATAAGTCGAATTTGTTCCTCCTGGTTGAAATTACTTGGACACGGCGGGTCACAATGAAGAATAGTCATTTCCGAAGGACAAAACTATAGTACCTATACACGTCTGTGAAAAGTTGGTTTATAACCCTTAATTTGGCAGTGTAAAAACATTTGAAATTTCCACCTATATTTCGTCAAAGTCGTAGAATAGTGACAGATCTGACAAATATCAAAGTTTACAGGGCAGCCATTTCAAATAAAAACGTTAGTTTTGTTGTCATAACTTTATAAATTCAAAACCTGTAATTATGAAAATTGGCATACTAGTATAAAATAAGGTTCTTTTTTTGAATATAATAAAAAGAACAACGTAATATTATAAAGTTTTCCAGAAAAATCACATGCTTCATATTTCTTCGGGCTCGACACAGTCGTATAGAATAATCCGACATTGTTCTTCGAAAAGATACCGTGCCAAGAATGGCGGATGTTACTTTCCTGCAATGTTCTACCGACTTACTGATTAATATTTTGGCGGATGTGTTATGTGACATATTTTATTTTGACCAGGATAAGTAGGAAGGCAGGTGGTAGGTAAGTAATAAATAAGTAGGTAGCATATTTTAAATAAAACACAGCCTGTTTACTCAGATCTTTGGCCTCTTTTTTAATCAATACTATGAACATATAGTTTGAAACTTTGAATTAAGCATTGATCAATAGCATTTTTGTATAATATAGACTTACTTAATTAGGTGTTAAAGCTATTTAGTATATTTCCAATCATAATATTAAACATTAATCATATTTAAGCAAAGCTTATTACGATAATTCGTATACGGTATAAGTATTTAGGGTAGTAAACATATTAAATAAAATCACAACTTCTTCGATCCAATGATAAGAATTAAGCATATTTGAATATTAATAAATAAACAAAAAGTATAACTAAGAGGCGTTGAACCTATTTGGTAAATTACCAATCAAGATGTTAAACATTAACCATTTTAAAATCAAAGCTTATGACGATAATTCTTATATATGTATAGACTAATAAGATCTTTATATTTATCATTACTAATTGGAATTGTATCCATATACGCTCGGGACTAGTCCCTTCTTCTTACCCACCACTGCAACTCCTGTAAGCCAGGATCAACAGTGACACACAATGAAATGACACTGAGCAGTGAGGCTCAGGCATGTCCCGGGGAATCGCGACAACTGTCTTGGATCCCGCTACGAATTTAATCAGAAAGAAAAAAGTTAGAAATAAATAGTTCCATTTCCCTCCAGATCAAAGCGGGAGACAGAATTATATAAAGAGGCTATAGTCTCATAAAATGAGAAAATTGCAACTAGAGAAGCCAGCTGCGAAAGCATCGAGGATCAATTTAAGGGTCCTAAGTGAGCTGTTATATTTGATTCCAATAGTAGGTACGGCAAAAGCGCTTAAACGCACGGAAGTTGTTCCTTGTTGCTACAAGATCCGTATAATAAACTACTCCAAATATTGATTTCAAGCTATATAACATAATATCATGCTGATTTTGCCAGAGATTACACTCCCAAAGTATGTGGTGAGGGGTGTTGAGCATAGACATATTGGTGAAGATACTAATTTGAAACTAAACAATTTACATTTAAAATTGCCGTGTCTGGTAAGAAATTGTGCAACACAATGGTTTATGATTAGTCAAGTTTTATTCAACCCTCGGTTGAGGTATTGTATATACATTGCCATTCATTTAGTAGTTCGTCATCTAAGTTAGCTATAGGCATAAATAGCCTGGATATTTTAGCACGGTCGCGTAATATATATACATCGCTGTTCGCCTTTGAACCTCAAGATCAACCGGAAGTACACCCGCTAGCACAGATGGACCTCTGTTCTTACTGTTCTATAGGCTTTACACAAAAATATTAACGCCAACCAACAGCATAGTTTTTTCTGGAATAATGACACCCTTTGTGGAGGAGTATTCTTTTCCTGCATTAGCTAAACGCTTTCTTTTAATTTCTTCCCTATTATCATAATTTCGAATACGTTTTTTACCTCTACATCGAAGAGGCGCTGGAGATGAGTGGCATGAAGACACAGCTATGCTGATTGGTGGTTAGTTTCTATATTCACCATCGTGAGATGGACAAAAAAAAATCGTAACCTACTTCATTATGGGACTGCGCTGGTGATGGCATAGGGGTTTGTACATTGTTGTCACTAGCCGGGTTAACCGGCTGAGGAAATGGTGACAGATCTGATATCAAGGTATTTAAAGGGGTTAAGGCAGCGCTGATGCTAGAGAGGGACACGCCACCAGGCTGATTTTTTTATGGAAGTAGATATGGTGAGGCTGTACTTGGACGCACGGCCATAAAAGGATCTTCTCCGTAAACACACGTAGGAGGTGGTTTGTTCGGGTTAATATTTTCATCTGTTAATGTTATGGCTTCGCCCGTTCCACGTACGTTTTTTGAAAAGGCGTCCTCATAAATGTCTTTCATATTTTATTTTCTCTGCTCCTAGGAGTAATGGCGAAATGCACTCTGAAAAGATACAAAGGCATCAATATAATTATGTGAAACGTACATGTGTAAAAATGAATAATGATGCAGGTCATCATCCGCTAAAAGGCTATTCCTATATATATCAAGTTTCTATGAAAATACAAACAAATATTTAATTTTATTTATACAGGTGCATTATTACATAGACCAGATTATTTTTGTTTATAATTAAATAATAAATAAATAGAAATAATCATGGTTTTACAATAGAAAAAAGGTGGAACTGAATTAAGATCCAAGAACAAAGTGGGATAGTCTGATACGTTAGATAAAAAATCATGTCCGCAGAATATCATCGGTTGTGATCAAGCGTCACTATCATGTCCATAGAAAAATGTTATGTAGTTATATATGTATACGCCTTAAAAATTTTAACTGTCAAATATAACACAAATTTAACAAACTAATCGTATGTCTATCACTAAGCAAATAAAATTTTAATGGAAATGTAATTTTAAATTGATTTATAATTTTCAGTAGAATACTGACGGTTAACCAGAACCGGCTCTTTAAACTATACTTTGTAAAATTTGTGTAAAAACAATTAATATTAAATACTAGCAACATGTTAATACATATTTACTAACTTACCTGGAGTACCTAGTTATAATTCACCTCATCACTGCATTCTTCATGAGGGAGATTCGTAACTTGTTAATTTTTGTTGTTTCTGCCACAAGTCTTGACATAATTTTCGATCGTCCTGTTTTCATTGTGGTATGTATGATGTTTAAGATAATATGTCAAAACTAGGCATAGAATAACTATAAAAGAGGCAAAATAGATTAAGTAGCGTAATTGTTTACGAAAAATCGAATATTGCCGACTTGAGGACCGTCTTTGCCTCTACGTAAGAGGCGTAGAGGCGGTCCTCCTCGGCCTGACATCGGCTGGTGCGCCGCCGACTCCGCGTGTAGGCCCTCCTGGCCTCCACGCACGCGGCCCGGAGCGCCGCCAGCTCCCCCGTCCACCAATAAACGGCGCGACGGGGAGGCGGACGGCGAGACCGAGGCATGCTGGAATTGCACACCTCGGTCAGGGACCTCCGCAGCTGGACCGCTGCGGCGTCCACGTCCGTCACCTCCACAGGGGGCAAGAGCCAGTCCTCGAGGAACGCTGCCTCCTGGGCTGACTCCCGGTCCAGGCGGGTGAGAGCCCACCGCGGGAAGGGAGATTGGCCCGAGCGGTTTATTTTTAATTCGAAGTGTATTGCATGTTATGTTTAAATTTAATTTGGTTAGGTTTTTGTTGATTTTGAATAAATACATATTTTTAGGTGTGGGTTTGGTTAGGTTAGGTTAGGTTAGGTTAGGTTGGGGACCGGGAGGTCCTCCTGGCGGACAGGACGGCCAGGATCAGGCGCTACGGCGCGGAGTCCGGTGTTCCACAGGGTTCGGTGCTAGGACCTCTCTTGTGGAACATCGGATTCGATTGGCTGCTGCGCGGCACCCTCCTCCAGGGCACGAGTGTCATCTGCTACGCGGATGACACTCTCCTCGTTGCCCGGGGGAGGGACTTTAGGGAGGCGGCCTGTCTGGCCTCAGCTGGCGGATCCTTAGTGGCAGGTAGGATCCGCCAGCTTGGATTGAGGGTGGCGCTGAACAAGACCGAGGCCGTGTTCTTTCACGGGCCTCGGCAGCGCTGCCCTCCAGACGCCCACATTGTGGTGGAGGGCGTCCGGATAGGGGTCGGGGCCCAGATGAAGTATCTGGGCCTCGTGCTGGACAGCAGGTGGCGCTTCGGCCCGCACTTTAGCGGGCTGTCGACGCGCCTGCTGAAAGCCGCGGACGCCCTCTCATGGCTCCTCCCAAACCTGGGAGGGCCCAAGGAGCGATGCCGGCGCCTCTATGCCGGCATCCTCAAGAGTATGGCCCTGTATGGGGCACCCATCTGGGCGGACTCCCTCCACAGGAGGGAGAATGCAACCGCCATCCGCAGGCCCCAACGGGCCATTGCACAGCGGGTGGCGAGAGCCTACCGCTCAGTGGGCTTCGCGGCGGCGTGCGCTCTGGCCGGCACCCCTCCATGGGAATTGGAGGCATGGGTGCTCGCCAGAGTGTACGAATGGGCGGCGCGGCGTAGGGCGCTGGGTGAGCGCCCCGCCGCGCAAGAGCGGGATGCCGTGCGGCGGGAGGCGAGGGACGCAATCGTCCTACACTGGACACGGGACCTCGCCTCCGCCACATTTGGACGCCGGACGCTGGACGCGCTCGGTCCAGTCCTGCGGGACTGGCTCGAGCGCCCCCACGGTTTCCTCTCTTTCCGTCTGGTGCAGGTGTTGTCCGGGCATGGCTGCTTCGGAACGCACCTGCATCGGATCCAGAGGGAGGAAACCCCGGCGTGCCACGACTGTGGAGCCGCGGAGGACACGGCGCAGCACACCCTCGAGGTGTGCCCAGCCTGGGCTGAGCTGCGCCGTGCCCTGACAGATGTGGTCGGAATGGACCTCTCACTTCCCAGTGTGGTGAACTCCATGCTGGGGAGTGAGGAGGCTTGGGCGGCGGTTGCCTCCTTTTGCGAGAATGTCATGTCGCAAAAGGAGGCGGCGGAGCGCGCGCGGGAGGATGATCCTCTCGCGCCGCCGCTCCGCAGGCGAAGAAGGGGTGGGAGACGGCGGTTGTACGATCGTCGCCTCCCTCCTTCTGGTGGTGATTAGCGGGCGACAGGCGCGGGGGCGCCTTCGCTCGCATTGCACAAATCGCCACCATCGTCGGGCGGGAACGGCCGAGCACTCACGGTCGTTCCCGGGCCCCTCCACTTAGGGAGGGGCGTGCGGGCCCCGCTGTAAAGGCGGGCGGTCGTCGGTGGGGGACTGGACGTAAAGGCTGTGCCGGTTTCCCAGTCCTCCTCCACACAGACGATGCGGGAGTGCCGCTGGGTTATTTTAGTGGGTATGCCGGAATAGCCGGAGAGTCCCACATAACCCGTCCATCCCCCAATGGGCGGGTATGCGTAACGCATTTTTTCCCAGCGCAAACAAAAAAAAAAAAAAAAAAAAAAAAAAAAAAAAAAAAAAAAAAAAAAAAAAAAAAAAAAGGTTAGGTTGGGGAACCACCCCACAGTGCTTACGTCCTCGTCGTGTTCCCCGGAAACGTCCCAGTTCTGACCACCGTAACGGAGTGGCAGACTGGGTACGGCTAAAGTGCACTGTGCGTCGTAGCTATCTATTGCCTTGCGAGCTACGAAATTGATTGAATTTGATATGCCAAAACCTGTGCGGGATGCCCTCGGGCATTTTGTAAAAAAAGGCCCTTCTCAGGGCCAACCCAAAGGCCCTTCTCAGGGCCAACCCAAAGGCCCTTCTCAGGGCCAACCAAAAGGCCCTTCTCAGGGCCAACGCGACGCGTCGGCGTCGAACGAAGGCAGGGCCTTCTACGGAGGAAAAGTTGTCGAATTGTCGGACTCCGACAACGAGTCCGTTGGGTCGGATGCTAGTGCGATGGCGATCGAAGATCGGTCACGCTCGGCATCAAGGAAGCGAACCTTCCTGAAAGTTGTGTCTGATGGCTCCTCAGGCTCGGGTTCGGCGAAGGAGTCCAAGAGAAAGGTCAAGGCCAAAAAGGCGTTGACAGCAGCTGACACCCATGACGTGGGTTTGGCCGATGCCCAACGTGAGTTGGACCTGGCATGGCGGGAGCAGCTCCAGCAAGAGCTGGAGGAGCGGGTTGCGGCCCAGGAGGAACGGGCGCGCGTCGCCCGTGCAAAGTCCGGGTACGGGGCGTCCCGCGTCCTGTACGCGGACCACTCCCTGGCCGAACTCCAAAGGATGGCCTTGGAGGACGAGGAGGCGATCGTAGAGGTCGCCGCCAAGTCTTCGCATCTGAAGGGGACTTTCCAGAAGTCCCTCAAATGCCGGGCCGCCAGCATGCGTGGCATCGTCGCGGAGCTGGTGGACCGCAAGGCCAGCGACGAAACGCGGCAACTGCAGGCGAAGGTAGATCGCCTGCAGTCGGAGGTCAGCCAGCTGCACATGAAGCTGGCTGAGGCCACAGCCCGGCCATCGCAAGCCGAGCCCGGACCTGCGTCGGAGGGTCTTGCCTCCTCCCCCGGCCTTGAGGATGTCCTCCGCAAGGTGATGGCGGAGGAGAGGGCATTTGTTCGGGCCTGCCTAGCGGGTATTGAGGACCGGCTCTTACCGGCGAAGACCCTCCGACCGCCGCTTGCAGCGGACAAGAGGCGAGAGGAGCCGGTGCCTGCCTCTCAGAGGGAGGACGCCCTTCTGCCTTCCACCACCCCGACCAACCAGCAGGGCTGGACGAAGGTGGTCGGTAAGGGGAGGGGCAAAGGCAAAAGGACGGCACCTGTTGTCACTGCCGTTCCCACCACCACTCCCGGCCAGTCGCAGCCGACTGGCAAAGGAAAAGGGAAGGGGAAGGGGAAGAGCACCCCCCCAGCCCCAGCCGTCTCCGCCACCACCCCTGCCGGTCAGTCGTCGACTGGCAAGGGAAAGGGGAAGGGTTCGCCCCCAGCCGGTGCCAAGAGGAACCTGGTTCCTCCAAAGACCGCGGCCGTCGTGGTGACACTCACCGCGAAGGCCGCGGAGCGGGGTGAGACGTACGCGTCCATGTTGGTGCGGGCGCGTGCCACTGCCGATCCCACCAAACTGGGGATCGGCAAGGTCTCATGCCGCCGGACCCAGGCTGGGGCCCGAATCTTTGAGTTCCCGGGAGCGGAAGGCAGTAAGAACGCGGACCTCTTCGCAGCGAAGCTGCAGGAGGTCATCGCGGACGTGGCGAAGGTGGCCAGGCCGGTGAAGTCGGCGGCCATCGAGGTGACGGATCTGGACGACTCCGTCACCAAGGAGGAGGTGGTGGCAGCAATCGCAGCCATAGGGGGCTGCGAAGTCGCAGCGGTGCAGGGCGGGGGCATCAGGCCCGGGCGCGGCGGCATGGGCACGATTCGCCTGGAGTGCCCAGTTGCCGCTGCCAAAGCCGTCCTCGAGAAGGGACGGCTCGCCGTCGGGTTCAGCTCGGCGGCGGTCCGGGCCCTTGAGGACCAGCCTCTGCGGTGTTACCGGTGCTTCGGCATCGGTCACACCCGAGCCCTCTGTCCGTCCAGCATTGACAGGACGGACAGCTGCTACCGCTGCGGCAAGGAGGGGCACAAAGCCGCCTCCTGCAAGGCCGCCGCACCGCACTGCGCGGTATGCGCCGCCAGTGGCCGCCCAGCGGGCCACATTATGAAGGGGAGGAATTGCAGTCCTCCCCTTAAGAAGGGCAAGGAACAGGCGCCGACCCGGCCTGTCGCTGCCACCGCCGTCCCAGTGGCTGGGACCTCAGCGGCTGTGGAGGAGGGGGGTGCGATGACCGACTAATGGGTAGAGTCGAACATCGCATCCTCCAGGCGAACACCAACCACTGCAGAGCGGCACAGGATCTGCTGATGCAGACTGTGGCCGAGTGGTTGGTGGACGTGGCGGTGGTCGCCGAGCCGTACTCGATACCTGGCCGCTGGCTGGGTGATCGGGACGGCTTGGTGGCGTTGGTGTCGCGGCCTGCCACGGACTCCCCTCCCCTCTCGTTCTTAGAGAGGGGTCCGGGATACGTGGCCGCCGCGTGGGGAGAAATAGCCCTGGTCGGGGTCTATTTCTCCCCAAACCGCCCTCTAAGGGACTTCGAGAATTTTCTCGAGGTCCTTACGGCAGTCGTCGGGAGGGCGGCGCCACGTCAGGTCATTGTGTGTGGTGACCTGAACGCCAAGTCGGTGGCCTGGGGCAACCCAGCGGCGTCCTGTAACGTCCGGGGGCGCGCCGTCGAATTTTGGGCGGCTTCGTGCGGCGTGTCCCTCCTGAACAGGGGGGATGTTCACACGTGTGTGCGGCAACAGGGAGGGTCAGTGGTGGACGTGTCGTTCGCCACCCCTGTGCTAGCCACACGCGTCGTGAACTGGCGGGTGGAGATGGTGGAGACCCTGTCGGACCACCGATATGTGCGGTTCGACATCTCCACCCAGAGCCCGCGGGGGATGGCCCGCTCGGGCCAATCTCCCTTCCCGCGGTGGGCTCTCACCCGCCTGGACCGGGAGGCAGCCCAGGAGGCTGCGTTCCTCCGGGACTGGCTCTCGCCCCCTGTTGAGGTCACGGACGTGGACGCCGCAGCGGTTCAGCTGCGGGGGTCCCTGACCGAGGTGTGCAACTCCAGCATGCCTCGGTCTCGCCGTCCGCCTCCCCGTCGCGCCGTTTATTGGTGGACGGGGGAGCTGGCGGCGCTACGGGCCGCGTGCGTGGAGGCCAGGAGGGCCTACACGCGGAGTCGGCGGCGCACCAGCCGATGTCAGGCTGAGGAGGACCGCCTCTACGCCTCTTACCTAGAGGCAAAGACGGTCCTCAAGTCGGAAATGTGCGCCGCCGAGGACTCGGCAAAGGCCGAGATGCTGGAGGGCCTCGACAGGGATCCGTTTGGGAGGCCGTATAAGCAGGCGCGGAGCCAGCTGCGCCCTTACGGCCCCCCATTAGCGGAGACCCTAGAGCCGGCGTTGCTGGATGGGGTGGTTCGGTCACTGTTTCCGCGCAGGACCGACTTCACCCCACCAACGATGAACCCCCCGCTGGGGGGGGTGGTGGCTTCGCCGGAGGAGGAGGTCCCTCCAGTATCGGTGGAGGAACTTCGCGCGGGGGTTCTGCTCCTCCGCACGAAGAAGACGGCCCCTGGACCGGACGGCGTCCCCGCACGGGTGGTGGCCATCGCGGCGTCCCTCATGGAGGAAAGGCTTCGGGACCTCTTCAGCGCGTGCCTGACGGCTGGGAGGTTCCCGAAGCTATGGAAGGAAGGCAAGTTGTGCCTTCTTCGCAAGGAGGGACGCCCGGTGGACTCCCCCTCGGCATACCGGCCCATCGTTTTACTCGATGAGGTCGGTAAACTGTTCGAGGGGATCATCGCCACCCGGCTTAATAGCCAGCTGCGGGAGGTAGGGCCGGACCTGTCGGACGCCCAATTCGGGTTCCGACAAGGGCGTTCGACGGTCGACGCGTTGGCCCTACTCAGGGGCCAGGTGCGGGAGGCGGTCGAGGCTGGGGACGGAGTGTTGGCGGTGTCGTTCGACATCGCCAACGCCTTCAACTCCGTGCCCCACTCGACCATATTGGAGGCACTCCGGTACCACGGAGTGCCCCAATATCTGCGGGTGATCCTGGCCAACTACCTGGAGGACCGGGAGGTCCTCCTGGCGGACAGGACGGCCAGGATCAGGCGCTACGGCGCGGAGTCCGGTGTTCCACAGGGTTCGGTGCTAGGACCTCTCTTGTGGAACATCGGATTCGATTGGCTGCTGCGCGGCACCCTCCTCCAGGGCACGAGTGTCATCTGCTACGCGGATGACACTCTCCTCGTTGCCCGGGGGAGGGACTTTAGGGAGGCGGCCTGTCTGGCCTCAGCTGGCGGATCCTTAGTGGCAGGTAGGATCCGCCAGCTTGGATTGAGGGTGGCGCTGAACAAGACCGAGGCCGTGTTCTTTCACGGGCCTCGGCAGCGCTGCCCTCCAGACGCCCACATTGTGGTGGAGGGCGTCCGGATAGGGGTCGGGGCCCAGATGAAGTATCTGGGCCTCGTGCTGGACAGCAGGTGGCGCTTCGGCCCGCACTTTAGCGGGCTGTCGACGCGCCTGCTGAAAGCCGCGGACGCCCTCTCATGGCTCCTCCCAAACCTGGGAGGGCCCAAGGAGCGATGCCGGCGCCTCTATGCCGGCATCCTCAAGAGTATGGCCCTGTATGGGGCACCCATCTGGGCGGACTCCCTCCACAGGAGGGAGAATGCAACCGCCATCCGCAGGCCCCAACGGGCCATTGCACAGCGGGTGGCGAGAGCCTACCGCTCAGTGGGCTTCGCGGCGGCGTGCGCTCTGGCCGGCACCCCTCCATGGGAATTGGAGGCATGGGTGCTCGCCAGAGTGTACGAATGGGCGGCGCGGCGTAGGGCGCTGGGTGAGCGCCCCGCCGCGCAAGAGCGGGATGCCGTGCGGCGGGAGGCGAGGGACGCAATCGTCCTACACTGGACACGGGACCTCGCCTCCGCCACATTTGGACGCCGGACGCTGGACGCGCTCGGTCCAGTCCTGCGGGACTGGCTCGAGCGCCCCCACGGTTTCCTCTCTTTCCGTCTGGTGCAGGTGTTGTCCGGGCATGGCTGCTTCGGAACGCACCTGCATCGGATCCAGAGGGAGGAAACCCCGGCGTGCCACGACTGTGGAGCCGCGGAGGACACGGCGCAGCACACCCTCGAGGTGTGCCCAGCCTGGGCTGAGCTGCGCCGTGCCCTGACAGATGTGGTCGGAATGGACCTCTCACTTCCCAGTGTGGTGAACTCCATGCTGGGGAGTGAGGAGGCTTGGGCGGCGGTTGCCTCCTTTTGCGAGAATGTCATGTCGCAAAAGGAGGCGGCGGAGCGCGCGCGGGAGGATGATCCTCTCGCGCCGCCGCTCCGCAGGCGAAGAAGGGGTGGGAGACGGCGGTTGTACGATCGTCGCCTCCCTCCTTCTGGTGGTGATTAGCGGGCGACAGGCGCGGGGGCGCCTTCGCTCGCATTGCACAAATCGCCACCATCGTCGGGCGGGAACGGCCGAGCACTCACGGTCGTTCCCGGGCCCCTCCACTTAGGGAGGGGCGTGCGGGCCCCGCTGTAAAGGCGGGCGGTCGTCGGTGGGGGACTGGACGTAAAGGCTGTGCCGGTTTCCCAGTCCTCCTCCACACAGACGATG
Source organism: Pseudoips prasinana (assembly GCA_951640165.1). Classification (NCBI taxonomy): domain Eukaryota; kingdom Metazoa; phylum Arthropoda; class Insecta; order Lepidoptera; family Nolidae; genus Pseudoips; species Pseudoips prasinana. The sequence goes on along the minus strand of OX621235.1, from coordinate 195,649 downwards.
CGGGAGTGCCGCTGGGTTATTTTAGTGGGTATGCCGGAATAGCCGGAGAGTCCCACATAACCCGTCCATCCCCCAATGGGCGGGTATGCGTAACGCATTTTTTCCCAGCGCAAACAAAAAAAAAAAAAAAAGGTTAGGTTAGGTTCCGGCGCTGGGATCTAATCTCAGCGCGTGAGAGTATGCGGCGTCCGGCTGGCTTCTCCCCGGCTTGACGTCGCCCCTGGGACCGCTGGCGTTTGGAGGAGGGGAACTCCACTCGTCTTACATAAGCGGTCCCGGGAAGAGGTAACCTGCTGTAGCTCGGGTTGCCTAAACGCGCTTGTGCGTGCTGGGGAGGGGAGGAGGCATTTTGGCCCCCTCTCGTCCCCGGAGGAGAGTCTCAGACGCTCAGTGTACAGCGGGGGTACTGGCGAGATCGTTCACGAGTACCCAGGCCCCCCGCTACAGGCATTGTGAGGCTGGCTACCATGGTGGTTTTAGTGCGTATCCCGGGACTAGCCCGAGTGAGTCCCACATAACCCGTCGCCTCCCCAAGCGGCGGGTATGCGTAAGATTTTTGCATTTCCACCATGTAAAAAAAAAAGGTTAGGTTAGGTTAGGTTAGGTTTCCCGTCTGTAGGATTGGACCTCTCGCTGCCATCAGTGGTTTCGGCTATGCTGGCGGCGACAACCGGATGGAACGCGGTGGCCTCATTCTGTGAAGCTGTTATGCTCAAGAAGGAGGCCGCCGAGCGCGAGAGGGAGCGCAACGATCCCTCCCGTAGGAGAACGAGACGGCGCCGATGAACTGGATATTGACACCAATGACCGCTTCATCGGCGCCGGCGCTGGGAGCTTATCTCAGCGCGGGAAAGTATGCGGCGTCCGGCTGGCTTCTCCCCGGCTTGACGTCGCCCCTGGGACCGCTGGCGTTTGGAGGAGGGGAACTCCACTCGTCTTACATAAGCGGTCCCGGGAAGAGGTAACCTGCTGTAGCTCGGGTTGCCTAAACGCGCTTGTGCGTGCTGGGGAGGGGAGGAGGCATTTTGGCCCCCTCTCGTCCCCGGAGGAGAGTCTCAGACGCTCAGTGTACAGCGGGGGTACTGGCGAGATCGTTCACGAGTACCCAGGCCCCCCGCTACAGGCATTGTGAGGCTGGCTACCATGGTGGTTTTAGTGCGTATCCCGGGACTAGCCCGAGTGAGTCCCACATAACCCGTCGCCTCCCCAAGCGGCGGGTATGCGTAAGATTTTTGCATTTCCACCATGTAAAAAAAAAAGGTTAGGTTAGGTTAGGTTAGGTTTCCCGTCTGTAGGATTGGACCTCTCGCTGCCATCAGTGGTTTCGGCTATGCTGGCGGCGACAACCGGATGGAACGCGGTGGCCTCATTCTGTGAAGCTGTTATGCTCAAGAAGGAGGCCGCCGAGCGCGAGAGGGAGCGCAACGATCCCTCCCGTAGGAGAACGAGACGGCGCCGATGAACTGGATATTGACACCAATGACCGCTTCATCGGCGCCGGCGCTGGGAGCTTATCTCAGCGCGGGAAAGTATGCGGCGTCCGGCTGGCTTCTCCCCGGCTTGACGTCGCCCCTGGGACCGCTGGCGTTTGGAGGAGGGGAACTCCACTCGTCTTACATAAGCGGTCCCGGGAAGAGGTAACCTGCTGTAGCTCAGGTTGCCTAAACGCGCTTGTGCGTGAAGGGGAGGGGAGGAGGCATTTGGCCCCCTCCCGTCCCCGGAGGAGAGTCTCAGACGCTCAGTGTACAGCGGGGGTACTGGCGAGATCGTTCACGAGTACCCAGGCCCCCCGCTACAGGCATTGTGAGGCTGGCTACCATGGTGGTTTTAGTGCGTATCCCGGGACTAGCCCGAGTGAGTCCCACATAACCCGTCGCCTCCCCAAGCGGCGGGTATGCGTAAGTTTAACGCATTTCCACCATGTAAAAAAAAAAAAAAAAAAAAAAAAAGAAAAGGTTTCCCGTCTGAGTGGAAGGAGGCCAAGCTCGTCCTCATCCAAAAGAGAGGGAGAAATGCGGACTCTCCCTCTTCGTTCCGACCCATATGCCTTCTGGACGAGGTGGGCAAACTCTTTGAGCGAGTAGTGTCCGCCCGTCTCAGCGGGCACCTTTCACGGGATGGACCTGACCTGTCGGATTGCCAGTTCGGCTTCCGTCGCGGTCGTTCGACGGTGGACGCAATCCGGCGGGTCCAATCCCTGGCACAGGACGTCACTCGGGAGGGGGGGGTGGCGATGGCTGTCAGTCTTGATATTGTCAACGCCTTCAACTCCCTCCCGTGGTGGCAATAAGGGAGGCACTGGTTTACCACAACGTGCTCCCTTACCTACAGGGGATTGTTAGCTCGTATCTGAGCGATAGGCTCATCGTTTACACGGCTCGGGGCGGAGAGGGAATGTCAAGGGAGGTCGATCGCGGGGTTCCACAGGGATCTGTTTTAGGACCCCTCTTGTGGAACCTCGCTTTTGACACGGTCCTCAGGACTAGGCTCCCCCTCGGCGTAGATGTCGTTTGCTATGCAGATGACACTCTCGTGTTGGCCAGGGGGAGCAATTTCACGGATGTGGCACGGCTTGCCGAACTGAGAGTGGCCTGCGTCGTCGGCAGTGTCCGCGGGCTGGGCCTTCAGGTAGCGCCTCATAAAACTGAGGCGCTTTGGTTCCACAGCCTCCGTCGGGGTAGGGAACCTCCCAGCACGCGGATTCAGGTGTGTGGTGAGGCGGTCCCAGTTGGGCAAACCCTCAAATACCTCGGGCTGACGCTGGACAGTAGGTGGGCTTTTGACGCCCACTTTGTCCAGCTAGTCCCCCGACTTCGCGGAGCGGCGGGCGCACTCCAGCGTCTGCTGCCCAACCTCGGGGGACCCCGGGAAGAAGTCCGCCGCCTCTACTGTGGGGTTATCCGGTCTATGGCCCTCTACGGTGCTCCCGTCTGGTCGTCTAGACTGGCGAGAGCTTCCCGCTGCAAAGCTCTTTTGAATAGCGTGCAGCGGGTGGTTGCCATCAGAGTGGTCCGTGGATACCGGACGATCTCCTTCGAGGCGGCGACTTTACTAGGACGATTCCCACCACTGGACATCCTGGCGGACATGGACGCGAGAGTTTACAATCTCGTCCGTGCCCGCTCGGATGCCGGCGGCCAACAACCGGACTGGACAAACGTACGGCGGGACGCGCACCGACAGGCCTTAGAGATTTGGCGCGAGCGGCTTGAATTGCCGAGAGGCTCGCGTCAGCGCTCTGTCGGTGCGGTCCTGCCGTGGTTTGACGCATGGCTGCTCCGGAAACGGGGCAGCCTAACCTTCAGATTGACACAGGTACTCACCGGACACGGGTGCTTCGGTGAGTACCTGTGTCGAATAGGTAGAGAGGCGACACCATCGTGTCACCATTGTGGCGGCGGCCCGGACTCGGCCCAACATACACTCGAGGAGTGCCCAGTTTGGGCCCCCGAGAGGCGAGTCCTGGTCGCTGAAATAGGATTGGACCTCTCGCTGCCAGCAGTGGTTTCGGCTATGCTGGCGGCGACAACCGGATGGAACGCGGTGGCCTCCTTCTGTGAAGCTGTTATGCTCAAGAAGGAGGCCGCCGAGCGCGAGAGGGAGCGCAACGATCCCTCCCGTAGGAGAACGAGACGGCGCCGATGAACTGGATATTGACACCAATAACCGCTTCATCGGCGCCGGCGCTGGGATCTAATCTCAGCGCGTGAGAGTATGCGGCGTCCGGCTGGCTTCTCCCCGGCTTGACGTCGCCCCTGGGACCGCTGGCGTTTGGAGGAGGGGAACTCCACTCGTCTTACATAAGCGGTCCCGGGAAGAGGTAACCTGCTGTAGCTCAGGTTGCCTAAACGCGCTTGTGCGTGAAGGGGAGGGGAGGAGGCATCTAGCCCCCTCCCGTCCCCGGAGGAGAGTCTCAGACGCTCAGTGTATAGCGGGGGTACTGGCGAGATCGTTCACGAGTACCTAGGCCCCCCGCTACAGGCATTGTGAGGCTGGCTACCATGGTGGTTTTAGTGCGTATCCCGGGACTAGCCCGAGTGAGTCCCACATAACCCGTCGCCTCCCCAAGCGGCGGGTATGCGTAAGTTTAATGCATTTCCACCATGTAAAAAAAAAAAAAAAAAAAAGTTAGGTTAGGTTAGGTTGGGGCACGTGGTCGGAAAACCTCCTCGTGGTCCGAGGCTTCTGGTCCCATTCGAATATTTATATTCGGTGGGAACGGAAGTTTTTCGGATTGGTGTGCCCTGGGCATGGGCGCTGGCTTTTTCCTATGCATGCATGGGGATAAGCCACCGTCCGTGGCGAATATTCCGACATCTCTCGCCTCTTTTCCCCCTTCTATTCACTAGAAGGGGAGTATTCAGAGGTTTAACCCCTTAACCCCTGAGCATTACCCGGCGCAGGGGCTACCGGGGGGTAAACCGGCCCGCAGGGTAATAAGGATCAGAATGTCTTCTAGGAAAACACTACCCCAGGAGGGTACCGGCTATGCCGGAGAATCCCTCCCGGGTCCATTAGGGCCCGGCTGTCCCACCGTATCTGGGGGGGACACCATGAGACAATTGCCTACAGAGGTTGCGGATAGGGCGCACACGCCCAGTTTTGTGCGTCCTAATAATAATGAAGAAGACGAGGAAGTCGAGTTGGCGCACTGTGCAAGAAGGAGTAGGGGGACCACCAGGTCCAGGTCCCGTCCAGCCACTCCTCTTCCTGACCAAATGTCCGACGAGGACACACGCGGGTGCCGTTCCAGGTCTGGATCTGGATCCAGGTCCGGACATGGGAGGAAGCGCAGCGGGTCCTCAAGTAGGGAGAACTTGGTGGTCGCCAAAGTCTCCACGGCCCGGAGAGGCAAAGTTCGCGCGGTTCCGAGTGGAGCCATTGCTCGGATGCCGGAGCGTGACGGGCGGGGTCGCTTTGTTGCGCCAGCTCCAGTGGAGCATGTGGAGGGCGCGGAGAGCGACCCTGGGCTAGCCATGGCTGACTCGAGCGGGGGCTCAACTGCTTCACTGCTGGGCAGCAATCGTGCGGAGGCCGCTGCTGCTAGGCGGGCACAACGAAAAGAAGCCGCGGCTGACGAAGTCAGTGAGTTAGCCCGACGAGCCAGAGAGCAGCGCTCCGCTCGGATGGCTGGAGGGAGCCCATCGGCGGTGGCGCTCAGCCGCCAGGTTTTGGACGGAGTGGACGTGGTTCTGAGGGTTGCCACCAAATCGGGCAACCTGAAGGGCACGTTCACTCGAGCTCTGAAGGAGGCAGCTGACGGCATCCGGGAGGCGGTTGAGGTCCTCGCCAATCGCACCAGCACCGAGGAGACGGCGAAGTTGTGGGAGGAGAACGGCCGTCTCCGATCGGAGCTGGAGGACCTCAAGCGGCAGGTTGCCGCCCAAGGGACGGCTCCCGCAGTCACCGGGTCCTCTCCTGTGGCGGCCCCATCGTCGGCTCCATCGCCGGCCTCTTTCTCGACCCCTGCACTTGTGGATGCGGAGGTCGAAAAGATCGTCCGCGTCTGCATGATGCAGTGCGGTAAGATGGTTGGTGCCCGCCTCGAGGCCATAGAGGCGAGGCTCCTCCCGGCGGAGTCCGTCCGCCCTCCACTCGCCGGGGACGGGCGGAGGAGGGAGGTTGTCCACGAACGGGGCCCGGCGGCCGCGGTGGCCGTGGCAGCTAAACCGAGCCGACCAGGAAGGACAGTGACCTCAAAGCCCGTGTCCCAGATGCCGACCTCCCGGACAACGGGACCTCCAGCGGCGCCTCCAGCGGTGCCTCCAGCGGCGCCTCCAGCGGCTGCGTCTGGGCCTAGTACTGAGGCCTGGACGACAGTCGTCAAGAGGGGCCGCAAAAAGAAGAAGGCGGCCCCGCCAGCACCAGCACCCGCTGGAGCACCGGTACCCAAGAAGGCACAGGGACCGCCTAAGGTCAGAGCCCCACGCTCCGCGGCTGTAGTGATAACACTGCAGCCCGGAGCCGCCGAAAGGGGCATTACGTATAAGGCGGTCCTGACCGAGGCAAAAGCCAAAGTCGCGTTCCCCGACCTTGGCACACCGTCCGGCTTCAGGATGAAGTCGGCGGTTACGGGGGCGCGGCTGCTTGAGGTGTCGGGTGACTCCAGCGGGGCGAAGGCGGACATCCTGGCCGCCAAGTTGAAGGAGGTCCTAAACCCGGATGACGTCCGGGTGTCCAGGCCGGTGAAGACCGCGGAGCTGCGTGTCGACGGCCTGGATGACTCGACGACTCCGGCCGAGGTTTTGGCGGCCGTTGCCCGGGTCGGTGGATGTCGACCCGAGGATGTGCGGACGGGCGACATTCGCGCCGACGCCTCCGGACTCGGATTTATCTGGGTGCGGTGTCCGGTGGCGGCGGCGAATATCGTCGCCAGTGCTGGGCGACTGTTGGTGGGGTGGGTTGCAGCCAGGGTCAAGCTGATGCAGCCCAGGGCTATGCGGTGCTACCGATGCCTGAACATTGGGCATGTCCGGGCGCGGTGCACCGCTGAAACGGACCGCAGCGAGGAGTGTTATCGCTGCGGCCAGCCCGGCCACAAGGCGGCCCAGTGCTCTGCGGCGCCAAACTGCAGCCTCTGTACAGCTGCAGGGAGGCCCGCGGGGCACAGAGCGGGCGGGAAGGCCTGTGGCGCACCCATCAAGAGCAAGAAAAAGGGAGCCAAGGCTGCCGGGGGCTCTCTACCCCCCCGACAGCCTGGCTGCCCTACGGCTGACTCCCGGCCTGAGAGGGGTGCGGAGGGAATGGACACAGCCTAATGGCGCTGTTACATTTCCTCCAGGGCAATATCAACCACTGTGCCAGAGCTCAGGATCTCTTGCTCCAGAGCATGGCGGAGTGGTCGATTCGCGTGGCGGTGGTCGCCGAGCCGTACTTTGTCCCCCCCAGGGATAATTGGTTGGGGGACTTGGACGGCTTGGTGGCCATCATTGGCGGGGCTCTTGTCCACCCGTCCCGAGGTCACGGCTGGGTAGCAGCCCTCGTGGACGGCATTGGTACGGTTGGGGCGTATTTTTCGCCCAACAAGAGTCTCGCCGACTTCGAGAACTTCCTTGTCGAGTTGGGTGCCGTCGTAGGCCGGCTCCACCCTCGCCCCGTGCTGTTGCTCGGGGATCTCAACGCCAAGTCTGCGGCGTGGGGATCTCCGGTGACGGATGCCCGGGGTGAGGTGCTGGAGGAGTGGGCGGTCACGACTGGCTTGACCGTCCTAAATCGGGGGTCGGTCCACACGTGCGTGCGGCAGCGGGGTGGTTCAATAGTGGACGTCTCGTTCGCTAGCCCTGCTGTCGCGAGCCGTGTCCGCGACTGGCGTGTCGCCGTGGAGGTGGAGACATTGTCGGACCATCGGTATATCCGTTTCGACGTCTCCGCCCAGACCACTGGCGGCCGCAGTCCACCGGCCCCGCGAGCGGACGGTCCGCGCTGGGCGCGTAAGCGCATCGACAAGGAACTTCTCGAGGAGGCCGCCATTGTCCAGGCCTGGTACCGGGAGTCGGCGACGAATGGACCCGTCGACGTCGAAGAGGAGGCGCTGTGGTTCCGCGGGGCGATGACGCAAATCTGCGACGCGTCTATGCCCCGGGTCCACACACAGACAGGAAGGCGCCAGGTGTACTGGTGGACCGCCGAGATCGCACAGTTGCGCGTCCCTGTGGAACATCGGGTACGACTGGGTGCTGAGGGGCGAACTCCAGCCGGGCGTGGACCTGACGTGTTATGCGGACGACACGCTGGTCACGGCCCGTGGGAGTTCGCACAGGGAGGCAGCGTTGCTGGCGACGGCGGCGGTCTCACAGGTGGTGGGCCGCATCCGGCGCCTCGGCCTGGAGGTGGCCCTCAGCAAGTCGGAGGCCATGATGTTCCATGGTCCCCGGCGGGCGCCGCCGCCCGGATCACACATTGTGGTCGGGGGGGTCCGGATCGCTGTCGAGCCTACCATGAAGTACCTGGGATTGGTGCTCGACAGCCGGTGGGACTTCGGACCCCACTTCCGGCGGCTGGTGCCCAAGCTGATGGTCGCGGCTGGGGCGCTGTCAACGCTGCTTCCCAATCTGGGGGGCCCGAGCGCAGCCTGTAGGCGGCTCTACGTGGGGATCGTGCGATCGATGGCCCTGTACGGGGCCCCGATCTGGGCGGCTGACCTGACGGCCGGTAGCATCGCTGTTTTGCGGAGACCGCAGAGAGCTATGGCCGTCAGAGTTATCAGGGGGTATCGCACGGTCTCCTACGAGGCGGCTTGTGTACTGGCCGGATCCCCGCCCTGGGACCTCGAGGCGAAAGTACTCGCGTCACTGTACCGGTGGCGCGAGGAGATGCTGGCGCAAGGCGAGGGGCCGATGCAGCAACACATGGGGCTGCGTCGGTCCCAGCTTCGCGAGGCCCTGGTGGCGGAATGGCGGGACAGGCTATCGCGCCCAACCGCCGGCCTCGTCACTATCGAGGCGGTCCGGCCGGTACTCGAGCGTTGGCTCGGGAGGAGGCACGGCTCCCTGACGTTTCGGGTGACGCAGGTACTCTCGGGGCATGGCTGCTTCGGGAAGTACCTGTGTCGCATAAACAGGGAGCCGGACGCCCGGTGTCACCACTGCGTCGACTGTCGGGAGGACACGGCGCTGCATACGCTGGCAGAGTGTGCCGCTTGGGAGGAGCAGCGCCGTGCCCTCATTTTTGGAGTAGGCAGTGACTTGTCGCTGACGGCCGTCGTGAACTCGATGGTTGGCAGCGAGGAGTCCTGGGACGCGGTGGTTTCCTTCTGCGAGACAGTCATCTCGCGGAAGGAAGCTGCGGAGCGGGAGAGGGAGATTACATCCTCTCATCCGGCCCGCAGCAGACGCACCGGGCGTCGGCGGAGGGCGGACAATGCCCTCTTCCAGCCCCCCTAAATGGGTCCAGGGGCGACGGACTCGGGGGCGTCCGTCGCCCACTACACATCTGGACCCGAGGCGGCGGCGCGACGTGTTCCACGCGCGCCCCTCTTAGACGTTGCGGGGGGAGTTTAACACCTCACTCCCCCCGCTAATGCGAGGAGGCCCGCAGGCATGGGCCAGCACCAGCTGGGGTTGCGGAAGTATCATTCGTTCCCGCGACCCCCGGCGCAGGTGTGAGATGGAACACCGGGGTGGTTTTTAGTCAGTAGGAGTCTGACAGACCCCTCCGCCTCCCCCAAGGCGGAGGACATCCTTCTAACCTAACCTAACCTAACCTTTTTTTTTTTTTTTTTTGTTTGTTTGCGCTGGGAAAAAATGCGTTACGCATACCCGCCCATTGGGGGATGGACGGGTTATGTGGGACTCTCCGGCTAGTCCGGCATACCCACTAAAATAACCCAGCGGCACTCCCGCATCGTCTATGTGGAGGAGGACTGGGAAACCGGCTCAGCCTTTACGTCCAGTCCCCCACCGACGACCGCCCGCCTTAACAGCGGGGCCCGCACGCCCCTCCCTAAGTGGAGAGGCCCGGGAACGACCGTGAGTGCTCGGCCGTTCCCGCCCGACGAGGGTGGTGATCAGTGCAATGCGAGCGAAGGCGCCCCCGCGCCTGTCGCCCGCTAATCACCACCAGAAGGAGGGAGGCGACGATCGTACAACCGCCGTCTCCCACCCCTTCTTCGCCTGCGGAGCGGCGGCGCGAGAGGATCGTCCTCCCGCGCGCGCTCCGCCGCCTCCTTTTGCGACATGACGTCCTCGCAAAAGGAGGCAACCGCCGCCCAAGCCTCCTCACTCCCCAGCATGGAGTTCACCACACTGGGAAGTGAGAGGTCTAACCCGACTACATCGGTCAGGGCACGGCGCAGCTCAGCCCAGGCTGGGCACACCTCGAGGGTGTGCTGCGCCGTGTCCTCCGCGGCTCCACACTCGTGGCACGCCGGGGTTTCCTCCCTCTGGATCCGATGCAGGTGCGTTCCGAAGCAGCCATGCCCGGACAACACCTGCACCAGACGGAACGAGAGGAAACCGTGGGGGCGCTCGATCCAGTCCCGCAGGACTGGACCGAGCGCGTCCAACGTCCGGCGTCCAAAGGTGGCGGAAGCGAGGTCCTGTGTCCAGTGGAGGACGATTGCGTCCCTCGCCTCCCGCCGCACGGCATCCCGCTCTTGCGCGGCGGGGCGCTCACCCAGCGCCCTACGCCGCGCCGCCCATTCGTACACTCTGGCGAGCACCCATGCCTCCAATTCCCAGGGAGGGGTGCCGGCCAGAGCGCACGCCGCCGCAAAACCCACCGAGCGGTACGCCCTCGCCACCCGCTGTGCAATGGCGCGTTGGGGCCTGCGGATGGCGGTTGCATTCTCCCTCCTGTGGAGGGAGTCCGCCCAGATGGGTGCCCCGTACAGGGCCATACTTTTCAGAATGCCGGCATAGAGGCGCCGGCATCGCTCCTTGGGCCCGCCCAGGTTTGGGAGGAGCCATGAGAGGGCGTCCGCGGCTTTCAGCAGGCGGGCTTTCGACAGCCCGCTGAAGTGCGGGCCGAAGCGCCACCTGCTGTCCAGCACGAGGCCCAGATACTTCATTTGGGCCCCGACCCCTATCCGGACGCCCTCCACCACAATGTGGGCGTCAGGAGGGCAGCGCTGCCTAGGCCCGTGAAAGAACACGGCCTCGGTCTTGTTCAACGCCACCCTCAATCCAAGCTGGCGGATCCTACCTGCCACTAAGGATCCGCCAGCTGAGGCCAAACAGGCCGCCTCTCCAAAGTCCCTCCCCCGGGCAACGAGGAGAGTGTCATCCGCGTAGCAGATGACACTCGTGCCCTGGAGGAGGGTGCCCCGCAGGAGCCAATCGAATCCGATGTTCCACAAGAGGGGCCCTAGCACCGAACCCTGTGGAACACCGGACTCCGCGCCGTAGCGCCTGATCCTGGCCGTCCTGTCCGCCAGGAGGACCTCCCGGTCCTCCAGGTAGTTGGCCAGGATCGCCCGCAGATATTGGGGCACTCCGTGGTACCGGAGTGCCTCCAGTATGGTCGAGTGGGGCACGGAGTTGAACGCGTTGGCGATGTCGAACGACACCGCCAACACTCCGTCCCCAGCCTCGACCGCCGCCTTTACTTGGCCCCTGAGTAGGGACACCGCGTCGACCGTCGAACGCCCCTGTCTAAAGCCGAACTGGGCGTCCGACAGGTCCGGCCCTACCTCCCGCAAATGGCTGTTAAGCCGGGTGGCGAGGATCCCCTCGAACAATTTACCGACCTCATCGAGCAGGACGATGGGCCGGTATGCCGAGGGGGAGTCCACCGGGCGTCCCTCCTTCCGGAGCAGGCAAAGCTGCCCCTCCTTCCAGAGCTTCGGGAACCTCCCAGCCGTCAGGCAAGCGCTGAAGAGGTCCCGAAACCTCTGCTCCATTAGGGACGCCGCGATGGCCACCACCCGTGCGGGGACGCCATCCGGTCCAGGGGCCGTCTTTTTCGCGCGGAGGGACAGAACCCCCGCGCCAAATTCCTCCGCCGAAACCGGAGGGACCTCCTCCGCCGGCGAAGCCACCACCCCCCCCAGTGGGGGGTTCATCGTTGGTGGGGTGAATTCAGTCCTGCGCGGAAACAGTGACCGAACCACCCCATCCAGCAACGCCGGCTCTAGGGTCTCCGTTAGTGGGGGGCCATAAGGGCGCAGCTGGCTCCGCGCCAGCTTATACGGCCTCCCAAACGGATCCCTGTCGAGTCCCTCCAGCATCTCGGCCTTTGCCGAGTCCTCGGCGGCGCACATTGCCGACTTGAGGACCGTCTTTGCCTCTACGTAAGAGGCGTAGAGGCGGTCCTCCTCGGCCTGACATCGGCCGGTGCGCCGCCGACTCCGCGTGTAGGCCCTCCTGGCCTCCACGCACTCGGCTCGGAGCCCCGCCAGCTCCACCGTCCACCAATAAACGGCGCGACGGGGAGGCGGACAGCGAGACCGAGGCATGCTAGAGTTGCACACCTCGGTCAGGGACCTCCGGAGCTGAACCGCTGCGGCGTCCACATCCGTGCCCTCTACAGGGGGCGAGAGCCAGTCCTCGAGGAACGCTGCCTCCAGGGCTGCCTCCCGGTCCAGGCGGGTGAGAGCCCACCGCGGGAAGGGAGATTGGCCCGAGCGGGCCACCCCCCGCGGGCTCTGGGTGGAGATGTCGAACCGCACATATCGGTGGTCCGACAGGGTCTCCACCATCTCCACCCGCCAGTTCACGACGCGGGCGGCTAGCACGGGGGTGGCGAACGACACGTCCACCACTGACCCTCCCCGTTGCCGCACACACGTCTGAACATCCCCCCTGTTCAGGAGGGACACGCCGCACGAAGCCGACCAAAATTCGACGGCGCGCCCCCGGACGTTGCAGGACGCCGCTGAATTGCCCCAGGCCACCGACTTGGCGTTCAGGTCGCCTAACACGACGACCTGACGTGGTGCCGCCCTCCCGACGACTGCCGTAAGGACTTCGAGAAAGTTCTCGAAGTCCCTTAGAGGGCGGTTTGGGGAGAAATAGACCCCGACTAGGGCTATTTCTCCCCACGCGGCGGCCACGTATCCCGGACCCCTCTCTAAAAGCGAGAGGGGAGGGGAGTCCGTGGCAGGCCGCGACACCAACGCCACCAAGCCGTCTCGATCACCCAGCCAACGGCCAGGTACCGAGTACGGCTCGGCGACCACCGCCACGTCCACCAACCACTCGGCCACAGTCTGCATCAGCAGATCCTGGGCCGCTCCGCAGTGGTTGGTGTTCGCCTGGAGGATGCGATGTTCGACTCTACCCATTAGTAGGACATCGCACCCTCCTCCTCCACAGCCGCTGAGGTCCCAGCCACTGGGACGGCGGTGGCAGCGACAGGCCGGGTCGGAGCCTGGGCTTTGCCCTTCTTAAGGGGAGGACTGCAATTCCTCCCCTTCATAATGTGGCCCGCAGGGCGACCACTGGCGGCACAAACTGCGCAGTGCGGCGCGGCGGCCATGCAGGAGGCGGACTTGTGGCCCTCCTTGCCGCAGCGGTAACAACTGTCCGCCCTGTCAATGCTGGACGGACAGAGGGCTCGGGTGTGACCGATGCCGAAGCACCGGTAACACCGCAGAGGCTGGTCCTCAAGGGCCCGGACCGCAGCCGAGCTGAAGCCGACGGCGAGCCGTCCCTTTTCGAGGACGGCTTTGGCAGCGGCGACTGGGCACTCAAGGCGAATGGTGCCCATGCCGCCGCGCCCGGGCCTGATGCCCCCGCCCTGCACCGCTGCGACTTCGCAACCCCCAATGGCTGCGATCGCTGCCACCACCTCCTCCTTGGTGACGGAGTCGTCCAGATCCGTCACCTCCATGGCTGCCGACTTCACCGGCCTGGCCACCTTCGCCGAGTTCGCGATGACCTCCTGCAGCTTCGCTGCGAAGAGGTCCGCGTTCTTCGCGCCCTCGGCGCCAGGGAACTCAAAAATTCGAGCCCCAGCCTGCGTCCGGCGGCACGAGACTTTACCGATCCCCAGTTTGGTAGGATCGGCATTAGCACGCGCCCGCAACATTACGGACGCGTACGTCTCGCCCCGCTCCGCAGCCTCCGTGGTGAGCGTCACCACGACGGCCGCGGTCTTGGGAGGAACTAGGTTCCTCTTGGCACCGGCTGGGGGCGAACCCTTCCCCTTTCCCTTGCCAGTCGACGACTGACCGGCAGGGGTGGTGGCGGAGACGGCTGGGGCTGGAGGGGTGCTCTTCCCCTTCCCCTTCCCTTTCCCCTTCCCTTTGCCAGTCGGCTGCGACTGGCTGGGAGTGGTGGTGGCGGGGACGGCAGGGACAACAGGTGCCGTCCTTTTGCCTTTGCCCTTCCCCTTACCGACCACCTTCGTCCAGCCCTGCTGGTTGGTCGGGGTGGTGGAAGGGAGAAGGGCGTCCTCCCTCGTGGAGCTAGGCACCGGCTCCTCTCGCCTTCTGTCCGCCGCAAGCGGCGGTCGAACGACTTTCGCCGGCAAAACCTAACCTAACCTAACCTAACCTTTTTTTTTTTTTTTTTTTTTTTTTTTTTTTTTTTTTTTTTTGCGGGGTGGATTTTCCACCCCGCAAAAAAAAAAAAAAAAAAAAAGGTTAGGTTAGGTTAGTTAAGGTTAGGTTGGGGAACCACCCCACAGTGCTTGCGTCCACGTCGCGTTCCCCGGAAACGTCCCAGTTCTGACCACCGTAACGGAGTGGCAGACTGGGTACGGCTAAAGTGCACTGTGCATCGTAGCGATCTTATTGCCTGGAAGCTACGAACTTGTTGGAAATGCCTAAACCCGCGCGGGATGCCCTCGGGCATTTCATTAAAAAAGGCCCTTCTCAGGGCCAACCCAAAGGCCCTTCTCAGGGCCAACCCAAAGGCCCTTCTCAGGGCCAACCAAAAGGCCCTTCTCAGGGCCAACGCGACGCTTCCTTAGCGTCGAACGAAGGCAGGGCCTTCTACGGCGGGAACGTGGACTCCGACGATGAGTCCATTGTTTCGGATGCGGACTCGATGGCGGTCGAGGATTCGCGATCGCGATCCTTGTCAAGAAAGCGGAAGACCTTTTTGAAGGACGGGTCGGATGGCTCCTCGGCTTCAGATTCTGCAAAGAAGAAGGTGAAAGCCAAGAAGACAACGACAGCGGCAGACACCCACGATGTGGGCTTAGCCGACGCCCAGCGCGAGCTGGACCTGGCTCGGCGGGAGCAGCTCCAGCAAGAGCTGGAGGAGCGGGTAGCGGCCAAAGAAGAACGGGCGCGCGTCGCCCGTGCCAAGTCCGGGTACGGTGCGTCTCGCGTGCTGTACTCGGACCACTCCCTGGCCGAACTGCAGAGGATGGCCTTGGAGGACGAGGAGGCGATCGTGGAGGTCGCCGCCAAGTCGTCGCATCTGAAGGGGACTTTTCAGAAGTCCCTCAAATGCCGGGCTGCCAGCATGCGTGGCATCGTCGCGGAGCTGGTGGACCGCAAGGCCAGCGATGAGTCGCGGCAACTGCAGGCGAAAGTTAAGGATCGCCTGCAGTCGGAGGTCAGCCAGCTGCACATGAAGCTGGCTGAAGCCACGGCCCGGCCATCGCAAGCCGAGCCCGGACCTGCAGCGAAGGGTCTTGCCTCCTCCCCCGGCCTTGAGGATGTCCTCCGCAAGGTGATGGCGGAGGAGAGGGCCTTCGTAAGGGCCTGCCTAGCGGGCATTGAGGACCGGCTCTTGCCGGCGAAAGTCGTTCGACCGCCGCTTGCGGCGGACAGAAGGCGAGAGGAGCCGGTGCCTAGCTCCACGAGGGAGGACGCCCTTCTCCCTTCCACCACCCCGACCAACCAGCAGGGCTGGACGAAGGTGGTCGGTAAGGGGAAGGGCAAAGGCAAAAGGACGGCACCTGTTGTCCCTGCCGTCCCCGCCACCACCACTCCCAGCCAGTCGCAGCCGACTGGCAAAGGGAAAGGGAAGGGGAAGGGGAAGAGCACCCCTCCAGCCCCAGCCGTCCCCGCCACCACCCCTGCCAGTCAGTCGCAGTCGACCGGCAAGGGAAAGGGAAAGGGGAAGAGTTCCACCCCAGCCGGCCCCAAGAGGAACTTGGTTCCTCCCAAGACCGCAGCCGTCGTGATGACGCTCACCGCGGAGGCTGCGGAGCGGGGCGAGACGTACGCGTCCGTGATGGTGCGGGCGCGTGCCAATGCCGATCCTACCAAACTTGGGATCGGTAAAGTCTCGTGCCGCCGGACGCAGGCTGGGGCGCGAATTTTCGAGTTCCCGGGTGCCGAGGGCGCGAAGCACGCGGACCTCTTTGCAGCGAAGCTGCAAGAGGTCATCGCGAACTCGGCGAAGGTGGCCAGGCCGGTGAAATCGGCGGCCATCGAGGTGACGGACCTGGATGACTCCGTCACCAGGGAGGAGGTGGTGGCAGCGATCGCAGCCATTGGGGGCTGTGAAGTCGCAGCGGTGCAGGGCGGGGGCATCAGGCCCGGGCGCGGCGGCATGGGCACTATTCGCCTGGAGTGCCCTGTCGCCGCTGCCAAAGCCGTCCTCGAAAAGGGACGGCTCGCCGTCGGGTTCAGCTCGGGTGCGGTCCGGGCACTTGAGGACCAGCCTTTGAGGTGCTTCAAGTGCTTCGGAATCGGCCACACCCGAGCCCTCTGTCCGTCCAGCGTAGATAGGACGGACAGCTGCTACCGCTGCGGCAAGGAGGGGCATAAATCCGCCTCCTGCAAGGCCGCCGCACCGCACTGCGCGGTATGTGCCGCTAGTGGCCACCCTGCGGGACATATTATGAAGGGGAGGAACTGCAGTCCTCCCCTTAAGAAGGGCAAGATACAGGCGCCGACCCGGCCTGTCATTGCCACCGCCGTCCCAGTGGCTGGGACCTCAGCGGCTGTGGAGGAGGGGGGTGCGATGACCGACTAATGGGTAGAGTCGAGCATCGCATCCTCCAGGCGAACACCAACCACTGCAGAGCGGCCCAGGATCTGCTGATGCAGACTGTGGCCGAGTGGTTGGTGGACGTGGCGGTGGTCGCCGAGCCGTACTCGATACCTGGCCGTTGGCTGGGTGATCGGGACGGCTTGGTGGCGTTGGTGTCGCGGCCTGCCACGGACTCCCCTCCCCTCTCGCTTTTAGAGAGGGGTCCGGGATACGTAGCCGCCGCGTGGGGAGAAATAGCCCTGGTCGGGGTCTATTTCTCCCCAAACCGCCCTCTAAGGGACTTCGAGAACTTTCTCGAAGTCCTTACGGCAGTCGTCGGGAGGGCGGCACCACGTCAGGTCGTCGTTTTGGGCGACCTGAACGCCAAGGCGGTGGCCTGGGGCAACCCAGCGGCGTCCTGTAACGTCCGGGGGCGCGCCGTCGAATTTTGGGCGGCTTCGTGCGGCGTGGCCCTCCTGAACAGGGGGGATGTTCACACGTGTGTGCGGCAACAGGGAGGGTCAGTGGTGGACGTGTCGTTCGCCACCCCTGTGCTAGCCACACGCGTCGTGAACTGGCGGGTGGAGATGGTGGAGACCCTGTCGGACCACCGATATGTGCGGTTCGACATCTCCACCCAGAGCCCGCGGGGGAGGGCCCGCTCGGGCCAATCTCCCTTCCCGCGGTGGGCTCTCACCCGCCTGGACCGGGAGTCAGCCCAGGAGGCAGCGTTCCTCGAGGACTGGCTCTCGCCCCCTGTGCAGGGCACGGACGTGGACGCCGCAGCGGTTCGGCTGCGGGGATCCCTGACCGAGGTGTGCAACTCCAGCATGCCTCGGTCTCGCCGTCCGCCTCCCCGTCGCGCCGTTTATTGGTGGACGGTGGAGCTGGCGGGGCTCCGGGCCGCGTGCGTGGAGGCCAGGAGGGCCTACACGCGGAGTCGGCGGCGCACCAGCCGATGTCAGGCTGAGGAGGACCGCCTCTACGCCTCTTACCTAGAGGCAAAGACGGTCCTCAAGTCGGAAATGTGCGCCGCCGAGGACTCGGCAAAGGCCGAGATGCTGGAGGGCCTCGACAGGGATCCGTTTGGGAGGCCGTATAAGCAGGCGCGGAGCCAGCTGCGCCCTTACGGTCCCCCATTAGCGGAGACCCTAGAGCCGGCGTTGCTGGATGGGGTGGTTCGGTCACTGTTTCCGCGCAGGACCGACTTCACCCCACCAACGATGAACACCCCACTGGGGGGGGTGGTGGCTTCGCCGGAGGAGGAGGTCCCTCCAGTGTCGGTGGAGGAACTTCGCGCGGGGGTTCTGTCCCTCCGCGCGAAGAAGACGGCCCCTGGACCGGATGGTGTCCCCGCACGGGTGGTGGCCATCGCGGCGTCCCTCATGGAGGAGAGGTTTCGGGACCTCTTCAGCGCGTGCCTGACGGCTGGGAGGTTCCCGAAGATCTGGAAGGAGGGGCAGCTTTGCCTGCTCCGGAAGGAGGGACGCCCGGTGGACTCCCCCTCGGCATACCGGCCCATCGTCCTGCTCGATGAGGTCGGTAAATTGTTCGAGGGGATCATCGCCACCCGGCTCAATAGCCAGTTGCGGGAGGTAGGGCCAGACCTGTCGGACGCCCAGTTCGGGTTCCGACAAGGGCGTTCGACGGTCGATGCGTTGGCCCTACTCAGGGGCCAAGTGCGGGAAGCGGTCGAGGCTGGGGACGGAGTGTTGGCGGTGTCGTTCGACATCGCCAACGCCTTCAACTCCGTGCCCCACTCGACCATATTGGAGGCACTCCGGTATCACGGAGTGCCCCAATATCTGCGGGTGATCCTGGCCAACTACCTGGAGGACCGGGAGGTCCTCCTGGCGGACAGGACGGCCAGGATCAGGCGCTACGGCGCGGAGTCCGGTGTTCCACAGGGTTCGGTGCTAGGGCCCCTCTTGTGGAACATCGGATTCGATTGGCTGCTGCGCGGCACCCTCCTCCAGGGCACGAGTGTCATCTGCTACGCGGATGACACTCTCCTCGTTGCCCGGGGGAGGGATTTTAGGGAGGCGGCCTGTCTGGCCTCAGCTGGCGGATCCTTAGTGGCAGGTAGGATCCGCCAGCTTGGTTTGAGGGTGGCGCTGAACAAGACCGAGGCCGTGTTCTTTCACGGGCCTCGGCAGCGCTGCCCTCCTGACGCCCACATCGTGGTGGAGGGCGTCCGGATAGGGGTCGGGGCCCAGATGAAGTATCTGGGCCTCGTGCTGGACAGCAGGTGGCGCTTCGGCCCGCACTTCAGCGGGCTGTCGACGCGCCTGCTAAAAGCCGCGGACGCCCTCTCGTGGCTCCTCCCGAACCTGGGCGGGCCCAAGGAGCGATGCCGGCGCCTCTATGCCGGCATCCTCAAAAGCATGGCCCTATATGGGGCTCCCATCTGGGCGGACTCCCTCCATAGGAGGGAGAATGCAACCGCCATCCGCAGGCCCCAACGGGCCATTGCACAGCGGGTGGCGCGAGCCTACCGCTCGGTGGGCTTCGCGGCGGCGTGCGCTCTGGCCGGCACCCCTCCATGGGAATTGGAGGCATGGGTGCTCGCCAGAGTGTACGAATGGGTGGCGCGGCGTAGGGCGCTGGGTGAGCGCCCAGCCGCGCAAGAGCGGGAGGCCGTGCGGCGGGAGGCGAGGGACGCAATCGTCCTTCACTGGACACGAGACCTCGCCTCCGCCACCTTTGGTCGCCGGACGCTGGACGCGCTCGGTCCAGTCCTGCGGGACTGGCTCGAGCGCCCCCACGGTTTCCTCTCTTTCCGTCTGGTGCAGGTGTTGTCCGGGCATGGCTGCTTCGGAACGCACCTGCATCGGATCCAGAGGGAGGAGACCCCGGCGTGCCACAACTGTGGAGCCGCGGAGGACACGGCGCAGCACACCCTCGAGGTGTGCCCAGCCTGGGCTGAGCTGCGCCGTGCCCTGACAGATGTGGTCGGGATGGACCTCTCACTTCCCAGTGTAGTGAACTCCATGCTGGGGAGTGAGGAGGCTTGGGCGGCGGTTGCCTCCTTTTGCGAGAATGTCATGTCGCAAAAGGAGGCGGCGGAGCGCGCGCGGGAGGATGATCCTCTCGCGCCGCCGCTCCGCAGGCGAAGAAGGGGTGGGAGACGGCGGTTGTACGATCGTCGCCTCCCTCCTTCTGGTGGTGATTAGCGGGCGACAGGCGCGGGGGCGCCTTCGCTCGCATTGCACTAATCACCACCCTCGTCGGGCGGGAACGGCCGAGCACTCACGGTCGTTCCCGGGCCCCTCCACTTAGGGAGGGGCGTGCGGGCCCCGCTGTAAAGGCGGGCGGTCGTCGGTGGGGGACTGGACGTAAAGGCTGTGCCGGTTTCCCAGTCCTCCTCCAAATAGACGATGCGGGAGTGCCGCTGGGTTATTTTAGTGGGTATGCCGGAGTAGCCGGAGAGTCCCACATAACCCGTCCATCCCCCAATGGGCGGGTATGCGTAACGCATTTTTTCCCAGCGCAAACAAAAAAAAAAAAAAAAAAAAAAAAAAAAAAGGTTAGGTTAGGTTGCCCCAACGGTTGCCTCCTTTTGCGAGGATGTCATGTCGCAAAAGGAGGCGGCGGAGCGCGCGCGGGAGGATGATCCTCTCGCGCCACCGCTCCGCAGGCGAAGAAGGGGTGGGAGAAGGCGGTTATACGACCGTCGCCTCCCACCTTCTGGTGGTGATTAGCGGGCGACAGGCGCGGGGGCGCCTTCGCTCGCATTGCACAAATCGCCACCATCGTCGGGCGGGAACGGCCGAGCACTCACGGTCGTTCCCGGGCTCCTCCACTTAGGGAGGGGCGTGCGGGCCCCGCTGTAAAGGCGGGCGGTCGTCGGTGGGGGACTGGACGTAAAGGCTGTGCCGGTTTCCCAGTCCTCCTCCAAATAGACGATGCGGGAGTGCCGCTGGGTTATTTTAGTGGGTATGCCGGAGTAGCCGGAGAGTCCCACATAACCCGTCCATCCCCCAATGGGCGGGTATGCGTAACGCATTTTTTCCCAGCGCAAACAAAAAAAAAAAAAAAAAAAAAAAAAAAAAAAAAAAAAAAAAAAAGGTTGCCCCAACGGGCCATTGCACAGCGGGTGGCGAGAGCCTACCGCTCAGTGGGCTTCGCGGCGGCGTGCGCTCTGGCCGGCACCCCTCCCTGGGAATTGGAGGCATGGGTGCTCGCCAGAGTGTACGAATGGGCGGCGCGGCGTAGGGCGCTGGGTGAGCGCCCCGCCGCGCAAGAGCGGGATGCCGTGCGGCGGGAGGCGAGGGACGCAATCGTCCTACACTGGACACGGGACCTCGCCTCCGCCACATTTGGACGCCGGACGCTGGACGCGCTCGGTCCTGTCCTGCGGGACTGGCTCAAGCGCCCCCACGGTTTCCTCTCTTTCCGTCTGGTGCAGGTGTTGTCCGGGCATGGCTGCTTCGGAACGCACCTGCATCGGATCCAGAGGGAGGAAACCCCGGCGTGCCACGACTGTGGAGCCGCGGAGGACACGGCGCAGCACACCCTCGAGGTGTGCACAGTGACAGATGTGGTCGGAATGGACCTCTCACTTCCCAGTGTGGTGAACTCCATGCTGGGGAGTGAGGAGGCTTGGGCGGCGGTTGCCTCCTTTTGCGAGAATGTCATGTCGCAAAAGGAGGCGGCGGAGCGCGCGCGGGAGGATGATCCTCTCGCGCCGCCGCTCCGCAGGCGAAGAAGGGGTGAGAGACGGCGGTTGTACGATCGTCGCCTCCCTCCTTCTGGTGGTGATTAGCGGGCGACAGGCGCGGGGGCGCCTTCGCTCGCATTGCACAAATCGCCACCATCGTCGGGCGGGAACGGCCGAGCACTCACGGTCGTTCCCGGGCCCCTCCACTTAGGGAGGGGCGTGCGGGCCCCGCTGTAAAGGCGGGCGGTCGTCGGTGGGGGACTGGACGTAAAGGCTGTGCCGGTTTCCCAGTCCTCCTCCACACAGACGATGCGGGAGTGCCGCTGGGTTATTTTAGTGGGTATGCCGGAGTAGCCGGAGAGTCCCACATAACCCGTCCATCCCCCAATGGGCGGGTATGCGTAACGCATTTTTTCCCAGCGCAAAAAAAAAAAAAAAAAAAAAAAAAAAAAGGTTAGGTTAGGTTGGGGAGGGGAACCACCCCACAGTGCTTGCGTCCACGTCGCGTTCCCCGGAAACGTCCCAGTTCTGACCACCGTAACGGAGTGGCAGACTGGGTACGGCTAAAGTGCACTGTGCATCGTAACTATCTTATTGTCTTGTGAGTTACGAATACTGCGGAAATGCCAAAACCAGCGCGGGATGCCCTCGGGCATTTTGTGAAAAAAGGCCCTTCTCAGGGCCAACCCAAAGGCCCTTCTCAGGGCCAACCCAAAGGCCCTTCTCAGGGCCAACCCAAAGGCCCTTCTCAGGGCCAACCAAAAGGCCCTTCTCAGGGCCAACGCGACGCTTCCTTAGCGTCGGATGAAGGCAGGGCCTTCTACGGCGGGCAGGTGGACTCCGACGATGAGTCCATTGTATCGGATTCCGATTCGATGGCGGTCGAAGATTCGCGATCGCGATCTGCTTCCAGAAAGCGGAAGACCTTTTTAAAGGACGGGTCGGATGGCTCCTCGGCGTCGGGTTCGTCGAAGAAAAGGGTCAAGGCTAAGAAACCCACAACAGCGGCAGACACCCACGATGTGGGTTTAGCCACCGCCCAGCGCGAGCTGGACCTGGCACGGCGGGAGCACCTCCAGCAAGAGCTGGAGGAGCGGGTTGCGGCCAGGGAAGAACGGGCGCGAGTCGCTCGTGCCAAGGCCGATTACGGTGCGGCCCGCGTCCTGTACGCGAACCACTCACTGGCCGAACTGGAGAAGATGGCCTTGGAGGACGAAGAGGCGATCGTGGAGGTCGCCGCCAAGTCCTCGCATCTGAAGGGGACTTTCCAGAAGTCCCTCAAATGCCGGGCCGCGAGTCTTCGCGAAATCGTCGCGGAGCTGGTGGACCGCAAGGCCAGCGATGAGTCGCGGCAACTGCAGGCGAAAGTAGATCGCCTGCAGTCGGAGGTCAGCCAGCTGCACTTAAAGCTGGCTGAAGCCACGGCCCGGCCATCGCAAGCCGAGCCCGGACCTGCGGTGGAGGGTTTTTCCTCCACTCCCGGCCTTGAGGATGTCCTCCGCAGGGTCATGGCGGAGGAGAGGGCGTTCGTTCGCTCCTGCCTAGCGGGCATCGAGGACCGGCTCCTACCGGAGAAACGCCTCCGACCGCCGCTTGCGGCAGACAAGAGGCGAGAGGAGCGAGTGGAAACCTCCCAGAGGGAAGACGCCCTACTCCCTTCGACCACCCCGACCAACCAGCAGGGCTGGACGAAGGTGGTCGGTAAGGGCAAGGGAAAAAGGACGGCAGCTGTCGTCCCTGCCGTTCCCGCCACCACCACTCCCAGCCATTCGCAGCCGACTGGCAAAGGGAAGGGAAAAGGGAAAGGGAAGGGGAAGAGCACCCCCCCAGCCCCAGCCGTCCCCGCCACCACCCCTGCTGGTCAGTCGACTGGCACGGGAAAGGGGAAGGGTTCGACCCCAGCCGGTGTCAGGAGGAACTTGGTTCCTCCCAAGACCGCAGCCGTCGTGATGACGCTCACCACGGAGGCTGCGGAGCGGGGCGAGACGTACGCGTCCGTGATGTTGCGGGCGCGTGCTAACGCCGATCCCACCAAACTAGGGATCGGTAAAGTCTCGTGCCGCCGGACACAAGCTGGGGCTCGAATTTTTGAGTTCCCGGGTGCCGAGGGCGCGAAGAACGCAGACCTCTTTGCAGCGAAGCTGCAGGAGGTCATCGCGGACGCGGCGAAGGTGGCGAGGCCGGTGAAGTCGGCGGCCATTGAGGTGGCTGATCTTGATGATTCAGTCACCAAGGAGGAGGTGGTGGCAGCGATCGCAGCCATTGGGGGCTGCGCAGTCGCAGCAGTGCAGGGCGGGGGCATCAGGCCCGGGCGCGGCGGCATGGGCGCAATTCGCCTGGAGTGCCCAGTCGCCGCTGCCAAAGCCGTCCTCGAGAAGGGACGGCTGGCCGTCGGCTTCAGCTCGGGTGCGGTCCGGGCACTTGAGGACCAGCCTTTGAGGTGCTTCAAGTGCTTCGGAATCGGCCACACCCGAGCCCTCTGTCCGTCCACTGTCGACAGGACGGACAGTTGCTACCGCTGCGGCAAGGAGGGCCACAAGTCCGCCTCCTGCATGGCCGCCGCGCCGCACTGCGCAGTTTGTGCCGCCAGTGGTCGCCCTGCGGGCCACATTATGAAGGGGAGGAATTGCAGTCCTCCCCTTAAGAAGAGCAAAGCCCAGGCTCCGACCCGGCCTGTCGCTGCCACCGCCGTCCCAGTGGCTGGGACCTCAGCGGCTGTGGAGGAGGAGGGTGCGATGTCCTACTAATGGGTAGAGTCGAACATCGCATCCTCCAGGCGAACACCAACCACTGCAGAGCGGCCCAGGATCTGCTGATGCAGACTGTGGCCGAGTGGTTGGTGGACGTGGCGGTGGTCGCCGAGCCGTACTCGGTACCTGGCCGTTGGCTGGGCGATCGAGACGGCTTGGTGGCGTTGGTGTCGCGGCCTGCCACGGACTCCCCTCCCCTCTCGCTTTTAGAGAGGGGTCCGGGATACGTGGCCGCCGCGTGGGGAGAAATAGCCCTGGTCGGGGTCTATTTCTCCCCAAACCGCCCTCTAAGGGACTTCGAGAATTTTCTCGAAGTCCTTACGGCAGTCGTCGGGAGGGCGGCACCACGTCAGGTCGTCGTAATGGGCGACCTGAACGCCAAGTCGGTGGCCTGGGGCAACCCGGCGGCGTCGTGCAACGTCCGGGGGCGCGCCGCCGAATTTTGGTCGGCTTCGTGCGGCGTGTCCCTCCTGAACAGGGGGGATGTTCACACGTGTGTGCGGCAACGGGGAGGGTCAGTGGTGGACGTATCGTTCGCCACCCCCGTGCTAGCCGCCCGCGTCGTGAACTGGCGGGTGGAGATGGTGGAGACCCTGTCGGACCACCGATATGTGCGGTTCGACATCTCCACCCAGAGCCCGCGGGGGATGGCCCGCTCGGGCCAATCTCCCTTCCCGCGATGGGCTCTCACCCGCCTGGACCGGGAGGCAGCCCTGGAGGCAGCGTTCCTCGAGGACTGGCTCTCGCCCCCTGTGGAGGTGACGGACGTGGACGCCGCAGCGGTCCAGCTGCGGAGGTCCCTGACCGAGGTGTGCAATTCCAGCATGCCTCGGTCTCGCCGTCCGCCTCCCCGTCGCGCCGTTTATTGGTGGGCGGGGGAGCTGGCGGCGCTTCGGGCCGAGTGCGTGGAGGCCAGGAGGGCCTTCACGCGGAGTCGGCGGCGCGCCAGCCGATGTCAGGCGGAGGAGGACCGCCTCTACGCCTCTTACGTAGAGGCAAAGACGGTCCTCAAGTCGGCAATGTGCGCCGCCGAAGACTCGGCAAAGGCCGAGATGCTGGAGGGCCTCGATAGGGATCCGTTTGGGAGGCCATATAAGTTGGCGCGGAGCCAGCTGCGCCCTTATGGCCCCCCACTAACGGAGACCCTAGAGCCGGCGTTGCTGGATGGGGTGGTTCGGTCACTGTTTCCGCGCAGGACCGAATTCACCCCACCAACGATGAACCCCCCACTGGGGGGGGTGGCGGCTTCGCCGGCGGAGGAGGTCCCTCCGGTTTCGGCGGAGGAATTCGGCGCGGGGGTTCTTTCCCTCCGCGCGAAAAAGACGGCCCCTGGACCGGATGGCGTCCCCGCACGGGTGGTGGCCATCGCGGCGTCCCTAATGGAGCAGAGGTTTCGGGACCTCTTCAGCGCTTGCCTGATGGCTGGGAGGTTCCCGAAGCTCTGGAAGGAGGGGCAGCTTTGCCTGCTCCAGAAGGAGGGACGCCCGGTGGACTCCCCCTCGGCATACCGGCCCATCGTTCTGCTCGATGAGGTCGGTAAACTGTTCGAGGGGATCATCGCCACCCGGCTTAACAGCCACTTGCGGGAGGTAGGGCCAGACCTGTCGGACGCCCAGTTCGGATTTCGACAGGGGCGTTCGACGGTCGACGCGGTGGCCCTACTCAGGGGCCAAGTTCAGGAGGCGGTCGAGGCTGGGGACGGAGTGTTGGCGGTGTCGTTCGACATCGCCAACGCGTTCAACTCCGTGCCCCACTCGACCATATTGGAGGCACTCCGGTACCATGGAGTGCCCCAATATCTGCGGGTGATCCTGGCCAACTACCTGGAGGACCGGGAGGTCCTCCTGGCGGACAGGACGGCCAGGATCAGGCGCTACGGCGCGGAGTCCGGTGTTCCACAGGGTTCGGTGCTAGGACCTCTCTTGTGGAACATCGGATTCGATTGGCTGCTGCGCGGCACCCTCCTCCAGGGCACGAGTGTCATCTGCTACGCGGATGACACTCTCCTCGTTGCCCGGGGGAGGGACTTTAGGGAGGCGGCCTGTCTGGCCTCAGCTGGCGGATCCTTAGTGGCAGGTAGGATCCGCCAGCTTGGATTGAGGGTGGCGCTGAACAAGACCGAGGCCGTGTTCTTTCACGGGCCTCGGCAGCGCTGCCCTCCAGACGCCCACATTGTGGTGGAGGGCGTCCGGATAGGGGTCGGGGCCCAGATGAAGTATCTGGGCCTCGTGCTGGACAGCAGGTGGCGCTTCGGCCCGCACTTCAGCGGGCTGTCGACGCGCCTGCTGAAAGCCGCGGACGCCCTCTCATGGCTCCTCCCAAACCTGGGAGGGCCCAAGGAGCGATGCCGGCGCCTCTATGCCGGCATCCTGAAGAGCATGGCCCTGTACGGGGCACCCATCTGGGCGGACTCCCTCCACAGGAGGGAGAATGCAACCGCCATCCGCAGGCCCCAACGGGCCATTGCACAGCGGGTGGCGAGGGCCTACCGCTCGGTGGGTTTTGCGGCGGCGTGCGCTCTGGCCGGCACCCCTCCCTGGGAATTGGAGGCATGGGTGCTCGCCAGAGTGTATGAGTGGACGGCGCGGCGTAGGGCGCTGGGTGAGCGCCCCGCCGCGCAAGAGCGGGATGCCGTGCGGCGGGAGGCGAGGGACGCAATCGTCCTACACTGGACACAGGACCTCGCCTCCGCCACCTTTGGACGCCGGACGTTGGATGCGCTCGGTCCAGCCCTGCGGGACTGGCTCGAGCGCCCCCACGGTTTCCTCTCGTTCCGTCTAGTGCAGGTGTTGTCCGGACATGGTTGTTTCGGAACGCACCTGCACCGGATCCGGAGGGAGGAAACCCCGGCGTGCCACCATTGCGGAGCCGCGGAGGACACGGCGCAGCACACCCTCGAGGTGTGCCCAGCCTGGGCTGAGCTGCGCCGTGCCCTGACAGATGTGGTCGGGCAGGACCTCTCACTTCCCAGTGTGGTGAACTCCATGCTGGGGAGTGAGGAGGCTTGGGCGGCGGTTGCCTCCTTTTGCGAGGATGTTATGTCGCAAAAGGAGGCGGCGGAGCGCGCGCGGGAGGATGATCCTCTCGCGCCGCCGCTCCGCAGGCGAAGAAGGGGTGGGAGACGGCGGTTGTACGATCGTCGCCTCCCTCCTTCTGGTGGTGATTAGCGGGCGACAGGCGCGGGGGCGCCTTCGCTCGCATTGCACTAATCACCACCCTCGTCGGGCGGGAACGGCCGAGCACTCACGGTCGTTCCCGGGCCCCTCCACTTTGGGAGGGGCGTGCGGGCCCCGCTGTAAAGGCGGGCGGTCGTCGGTGGGGGACTGGACGTAAAGGCTGTGCCGGTTTCCCAGTCCTCCTCCACACAGACGATGCGGGAGTGCCGCTGGGTTATTTTAGTGGGTATGCCGGGCTAGCCGGAGAGTCCCACATAACCCGTCCATCCCCCAATGGGCGGGTATGCGTAACGCATTTTTTCCCAGCGCAAACAAAAAAAAAAAAAAAAAAAAAAAAAAAAGGTTAGGTTAGGTTGGGGAGGGGAACCACCCCACAGTGCTTGCGTCCACGTCGCGTTCCCCGGAAACGTCCCAGTTCTGACCACCGTAACGGAGTGGCAGACTGGGTACGGCTAAAGTGCACTGTGCTTCGTAGCTACCTTTTGCCTTGAGTGCTACGACATCGTTGGAAAATGCCTAAACCCGCGCGGGATGCCCTCGGGCATTTCATAAAAAAAGGCCCTTCTCAGGGCCAACCCAAAGGCCCTTCTCAGGGCCAACCAAAAGGCCCTTCTCAGGGCCACCGCGACGCATCAGCGTCGGAGGAAGGCAGGGCCTTCTATGGCGGGAGGGAGGGCGATTTGTCGGACTCCGAAATTGAGTTCTTCGAATCGGACGCCGATTCCATGGTGTTGGAGGATTCGCGATCGAGATCCGCGTCCCGAAAGCGGAAATCCTTTTTAAAGGACGGGTCCGATGGCTCCTCGGCTTCAGGTTCTGTAAAGAAGAAACCGAAGGCTAAGAAGCCGGCAATAGTGGCAGATACCCACGAGGTGGGTTTAGCGGACGCCCAGCGCGAGCTGGACCTAACCAGGCGGGAGCGGCTCCAACATGACCTGGAGGAGCAGGTTGTGGCCAGGGAGGAACGTGCGCGCCGCCCGTGCCAAGTCCGGGTACGGGGCGTCCCGCGTCCAGTACGCGGACCACTCCCTGGCCGAACTGGAGCGGATGGCTTTGGAGGACGAGGAAGTGATCATCGAGGTCGCCACCAAGTCCTCCCACCTAAAAGGGACTTTTCAGAAGTCCCTTAAATGCCGGGCCGCGAGCATGCGAGGCATCGTCGCGGAGCTGGTCGACCGCAAGGCCAGCGACGAGACGCGGCAACTGCAGGCGAGAGTGGATCGCCTGCAGTCGGAGGTGAGCCAGCTTCACCTGAAGCTGGCTGAAGCCACGGCCCGGCCATCCCAAGCCGAGCCCAGACCTGCGGAAGAGGGCTTCGCCCCCCCCTCCGGCCTTGAGGATATCCTCCGCAAGGTCATGGCGGAGGAGAGGTCATTTGTCCGCGCCTGCCTGGCAGGCATTGAGGACCGGCTCTTGCCGGCGAAAGTCGTCCGACCGCCGCTTGCGGCGGACAGGAGGCGAGAGGAGCCGGTGCCTAGCTCCTCGAGGGAGGACGCCCTTCTCCCTTCCACCACCCCGACCAACCAGCAGGGCTGGACGAAGGTGGTCGGTAAGGGGAAGGGCAAAGGCAAAAGGACGGCACCTGTTGTCACTGCCGTTCCCACCACCACTCCCGGCCAGTCGCAGCCGACTGGCAAAGGAAAAGGGAAGGGGAAGGGGAAGAGCACCCCCCCAGCCCCAGCCGTCTCCGCCACCACCCCTGCCGGTCAGTCGTCGACTGGCAAGGGAAAGGGGAAGGGTTCGCCCCCAGCCGGTGCCAAGAGGAACCTGGTTCCTCCAAAGACCGCGGCCGTCGTGGTGACACTCACCGCGAAGGCCGCGGAGCGGGGTGAGACGTACGCGTCCATGTTGGTGCGGGCGCGT
This sequence comes from Pseudoips prasinana, assembly GCA_951640165.1. Taxonomy (NCBI): domain Eukaryota; kingdom Metazoa; phylum Arthropoda; class Insecta; order Lepidoptera; family Nolidae; genus Pseudoips; species Pseudoips prasinana. The sequence continues at coordinate 166,887 of OX621235.1, read as the reverse complement.
GCCACTGCCGATCCCACCAAACTGGGGATCGGCAAGGTCTCATGCCGCCGGACCCAGGCTGGGGCCCGAATCTTTGAGTTCCCGGGAGCGGAAGGCAGTAAGAACGCGGACCTCTTCGCAGCGAAGCTGCAGGAGGTCATCGCGGACGTGGCGAAGGTGGCCAGGCCGGTGAAGTCGGCGGCCATCGAGGTGACGGATCTGGACGACTCCGTCACCAAGGAGGAGGTGGTGGCAGCAATCGCAGCCATAGGGGGCTGCGAAGTCGCAGCGGTGCAGGGCGGGGGCATCAGGCCCGGGCGCGGCGGCATGGGCACGATTCGCCTGGAGTGCCCAGTTGCCGCTGCCAAAGCCGTCCTCGAGAAGGGACGGCTCGCCGTCGGGTTCAGCTCGGCGGCGGTCCGGGCCCTTGAGGACCAGCCTCTGCGGTGTTACCGGTGCTTCGGCATCGGTCACACCCGAGCCCTCTGTCCGTCCAGCATTGACAGGACGGACAGCTGCTACCGCTGCGGCAAGGAGGGGCACAAAGCCGCCTCCTGCAAGGCCGCCGCACCGCACTGCGCGGTATGCGCCGCCAGTGGCCGCCCAGCGGGCCACATTATGAAGGGGAGGAATTGCAGTCCTCCCCTTAAGAAGGGCAAGGAACAGGCGCCGACCCGGCCTGTCGCTGCCACCGCCGTCCCAGTGGCTGGGACCTCAGCGGCTGTGGAGGAGGGGGGTGCGATGACCGACTAATGGGTAGAGTCGAACATCGCATCCTCCAGGCGAACACCAACCACTGCAGAGCGGCACAGGATCTGCTGATGCAGACTGTGGCCGAGTGGTTGGTGGACGTGGCGGTGGTCGCCGAGCCGTACTCGATACCTGGCCGCTGGCTGGGTGATCGGGACGGCTTGGTGGCGTTGGTGTCGCGGCCTGCCACGGACTCCCCTCCCCTCTCGTTCTTAGAGAGGGGTCCGGGATACGTGGCCGCCGCGTGGGGAGAAATAGCCCTGGTCGGGGTCTATTTCTCCCCAAACCGCCCTCTAAGGGACTTCGAGAATTTTCTCGAGGTCCTTACGGCAGTCGTCGGGAGGGCGGCGCCACGTCAGGTCATTGTGTGTGGTGACCTGAACGCCAAGTCGGTGGCCTGGGGCAACCCAGCGGCGTCCTGTAACGTCCGGGGGCGCGCCGTCGAATTTTGGGCGGCTTCGTGCGGCGTGTCCCTCCTGAACAGGGGGGATGTTCACACGTGTGTGCGGCAACAGGGAGGGTCAGTGGTGGACGTGTCGTTCGCCACCCCTGTGCTAGCCACACGCGTCGTGAACTGGCGGGTGGAGATGGTGGAGACCCTGTCGGACCACCGATATGTGCGGTTCGACATCTCCACCCAGAGCCCGCGGGGGATGGCCCGCTCGGGCCAATCTCCCTTCCCGCGGTGGGCTCTCACCCGCCTGGACCGGGAGGCAGCCCAGGAGGCTGCGTTCCTCCGGGACTGGCTCTCGCCCCCTGTTGAGGTCACGGACGTGGACGCCGCAGCGGTTCAGCTGCGGGGGTCCCTGACCGAGGTGTGCAACTCCAGCATGCCTCGGTCTCGCCGTCCGCCTCCCCGTCGCGCCGTTTATTGGTGGACGGGGGAGCTGGCGGCGCTACGGGCCGCGTGCGTGGAGGCCAGGAGGGCCTACACGCGGAGTCGGCTGCGCACCAGCCGATGTCAGGCTGAGGAGGACCGCCTCTACGCCTCTTACCTAGAGGCAAAGACGGTCCTCAAGTCGGAAATGTGCGCCGCCGAGGACTCGGCAAAGGCCGAGATGCTGGAGGGCCTCGACAGGGATCCGTTTGGGAGGCCGTATAAGCAGGCGCGGAGCCAGCTGCGCCCTTACGGCCCCCCATTAGCGGAGACCCTAGAGCCGGCGTTGCTGGATGGGGTGGTTCGGTCACTGTTTCCGCGCAGGACCGACTTCACCCCACCAACGATGAACCCCCCGCTGGAGGTCCCTCCAGTATCGGTGGAGGAACTTCGCGCGGGGGTTCTGCCCCTCCGCACGAAGAAGACGGCCCCTGGACCGGACGGCGTCCCCGCACGGGTGGTGGCCATCGCGGCGTCCCTCATGGAGGAAAGGCTTCGGGACCTCTTCAGCGCGTGCCTGACGGCTGGGAGGTTCCCGAAGCTATGGAAGGAAGGCAAGTTGTGCCTTCTTCGCAAGGAGGGACGCCCGGTGGACTCCCCCTCGGCATACCGGCCCATCGTTTTACTCGATGAGGTCGGTAAACTGTTCGAGGGGATCATCGCCACCCGGCTTAATAGCCAGCTGCGGGAGGTAGGGCCGGACCTGTCGGACGCCCAATTCGGGTTCCGACAAGGGCGTTCGACGGTCGACGCGTTGGCCCTACTCAGGGGCCAGGTGCGGGAGGCGGTCGAGGCTGGGGACGGAGTGTTGGCGGTGTCGTTCGACATCGCCAACGCCTTCAACTCCGTGCCCCACTCGACCATATTGGAGGCACTCCGATACTACGGAGTGCCCCAATATCTGCGGGCGATCCTGGCCAGCTACCTGGAGGACCGAGAGGTCCTTCTGGTGGACAAGGCGGCCAGGATCAGGCGCTACGGAGTGGAGTCCGGTGTTCCACAGGGTTCGGTGCTGGGGCCCCTCCTGTGGAACATCGGATTTGACTGGCTCCTGCGGGGCACCCTCCTCCAGGGCACGAGTGTCATCTGCTACGCGGATGACACTCTCCTCGTTGCCCGGGGGAGGGATTTTAGGGAGGCGGCCTGTCTGGCCTCAGCTGGCGGATCCTTAGTGGCAGGTAGGATCCGCCAGCTTGGATTGGGGGTAGCGCTGAACAAGACCGAGGCCGTGTTCTTTCACGGGCCTCGGCAGCGCTGCCCACCTGACGCCCACATCGTGGTGGAGGGCGTCCGGATAGGGGTCGGGGCCCAGATGAAGTATCTGGGCCTCGTGCTGGACAGCAGGTGGCGCTTCGGCCCGCACTTTAGCGGGCTGTCGACGCGCCTGCTGAAAGCCGCGGACGCCCTCTCATGGCTCCTCCCAAACCTGGGAGGGCCCAAGGAGCGATGCCGGCGCCTCTATGCCGGCATCCTCAAGAGCATGGCCCTGTATGGGGCACCCATCTGGGCGGACTCCCTCCACAGGAGGGAGAATGCAACCGCCATCCGCAGGCCCCAACGGGCCATTGCACAGCGGGTGGCGAGGGCCTACCGCTCAGTGGGCTTTGCGGCGGCGTGCGCTCTGGCCGGCACCCCTCCCTGGGAATTGGAGGCATGGGTGCTCGCCAGAGTATACGAATGGGCGGCGCGGCGTAGGGCGCTAGGTGAGCGCCCCGCCGCGCAAGAGCGGGAGGCCGTGCGGCGGGAGGCGAGGGACGCCATCGTCCTGCACTGGGCACGGGACCTCGCCTCCGCCACCTTTGGGCGCCGGACGCTGGACGCGCTCGGTCCAGTCCTGCGGGAATGGCTCGAGCGCCCCCACGGTTTGCTCTCGTTCCGTTTGGTGCAGGTGTTGTCCGGACATGGCTGTTTCGGAAAGCACCTGCACCGGATTCGGAGGGAGGAAGCCCCGGCGTGCCACGACTGTGGAGCCGCGGAGGACACGGCGCAGCACACCCTCGAGGTGTGCCCAGCCTGGGCTGAGCTGCGCCGTGCCCTGAATACCGTCGTTGGGCTGGACCTCTCACTTCCCAGTGTGGTGAACTCCATGCTGGGGAGTGAGGAGGCTTGGGCGGCGGTTGCCTCCTTTTGCGAGGACGTCATGTCGCAAAAGGAGGCGGCGGAGCGCGCGCGGGAGGACGATCCTCTCGCGCCGCCGCTCCGCAGGCGAAGAAGGGGTGGGAGACGGCGGTTGTACGATCGTCGCCTCCCTCCTTCTGGTGGTGATTAGCGGGCGACAGGCGCGGGGGCGCCTTCGCTCGCATTGCACTGATCACCACCCTCGTCGGGCGGGAACGGCCGAGCACTCACGGTCGTTCCCGGGCCTCTCCACTTAGGGAGGGGCGTGCGGGCCCCGCTGTTAAGGCGGGCGGTCGTCGGTGGGGGACTGGACGTAAAGGCTGAGCCGGTTTTCCAGTCCTCCTCCACATAGACGATGCGGGAGTGCCGCTGGGTTATTTTAGTGGGTATGCCGGACTAGCCGGAGAGTCCCACATAACCCGTCCATCCCCCAATGGGCGGGTATGCGTAACGCATTTTTTCCCAGCGCAAACAAAAAAAAAAAAAAAAAAAAAAAAAAAAAAGGTTAGGTTGGGGAACCACCCCACAGTGCTTGCGTCCACGTCGCGTTCCCCGGAAACGTCCCAGTTCTGACCACCGTAACGGAGTGGCAGACTGGGTACGGCTAAAGTGCACTGTGCATCGTAACTATCTTATTGTCTTGTGAGTTACGAATACTGCGGAAATGCCAAAACCAGCGCGGGATGCCCTCGGGCATTTTGTGAAAAAAGGCCCTTCTCAGGGCCAACCCAAAGGCCCTTCTCAGGGCCAACCCAAAGGCCCTTCTCAGGGCCAACCCAAAGGCCCTTCTCAGGGCCAACCAAAAGGCCCTTCTCAGGGCCAACGCGACGCTTCCTTAGCGTCGGATGAAGGCAGGGCCTTCTACGGCGGGCAGGTGGACTCCGACGATGAGTCCATTGTATCGGATTCCGATTCGATGGCGGTCGAAGATTCGCGATCGCGATCTGCTTCCAGAAAGCGGAAGACCTTTTTAAAGGACGGGTCGGATGGCTCCTCGGCGTCGGGTTCGTCGAAGAAAAGGGTCAAGGCTAAGAAACCCACAACAGCGGCAGACACCCACGATGTGGGTTTAGCCACCGCCCAGCGCGAGCTGGACCTGGCACGGCGGGAGCACCTCCAGCAAGAGCTGGAGGAGCGGGTTGCGGCCAGGGAAGAACGGGCGCGAGTCGCTCGTGCCAAGGCCAATTACGGTGCGGCCCGCGTCCTGTACGCGAACCACTCACTGGCCGAACTGGAGAAGATGGCCTTGGAGGACGAAGAGGCTAACGTGGAGGTCGCCGCCAAGTCCTCGCATCTGAAGGGGACTTTCCAGAAGTCCCTCAGATGCCGGGCCGCCAGCATGCGTGGCATCGTCGCGGAGCTGGTGGACCGCAAGGCCAGCGATGAAACGCGGCAACTGCAGGCGAAGGTAAATCGCCTGCAGTCGGAGGTCAGCCAGCTGCATCTGAAGCTGGCTGAAGCCACGGCCCGGCCATCCCAAGCCGAGCTCAGACCTGCGGCAGAGGGCCTCGCTCCCCCCTCCGGCCTTGAGGACATCCTCCGCAAGGCTATGGAGGAGCAGAGGGTCTTCGTCAGGGCCTGCCTGGCGGGAATAGAGGACCGGCTCTTGCCGGAGAAACGCCTCCGACCGCCACTTGCGGCGGACAAGAGGCGAGAGGAGCCGGTGACCTCCCAGAGGGAGGACGCCCTTCTCCCTTCCACCACCCCGACCAACCAGCAGGGCTGGACGAAGGTGGTCGGTAAGGGGAAGGGCAAGGGCAAAAAGACGGCAGCGGTCGTCCCTGCCGTCCCCGCCACCACCACTCCCAGCCAGTCGAAGCCGACTGGCAAGGGAAAAGGGAAGGGGAAAACCACCCCCCCAGCCGCCTCCGCCACCGCCCCTGCCGGTCCGTCACAGACAACTGGCAAGGGAAAGGGGAAGGGTTCGACCCCAGCCGGTGTCAGGAGGAACTTGGTTCCTCCCAAGACCGCAGCCGTCGTGATGACGCTCACCACGGAGGCTGCGGAGCGGGGCGAGACGTACGCGTCCGTGATGTTGCGGGCGCGCGCCAGTGCCGATCCCACCAAACTAGGGATCGGTAAAGTCTCGTGCCGCCGGACACAGGCTGGGGCTCGAATCTTCGAGTTCCCCGGTGCAGAGGGCGGAAAAAACGCTGACCTCTTCGCAGCGAAGCTGCAAGAGGTCATTGCGGACGCGGCAAAGGTGGCCAGGCCGGTGAAGTCGGCGGCCTTCGAGGTGACGGACCTGGACGACTCCGTCACCAAGGAGGAGGTGGTAGCGGCGGTCGCAGCCATAGGTGGCTGCGCAGTCGCAGCGGTGCAGGGCGGGGGCATCAGGCCCGGGCGCGGCGGCATGGGCGCAATTCGCCTGGAGTGCCCAGTCGCCGCTGCCAAAGCCGTCCTCGAGAAGGGACGGCTCGCCGTCGGGTTCAGCTCGGCGGCGGTCCGGGCCCTTGAGGTCCTGCCGCTGAGGTGTTACCGGTGCTTCGGCATCGGCCACACCCGGGCCCTCTGTTCGTCCAGTGTCGACAGGACGGACAGCTGCTACCGCTGCGGCAAGGAGGGGCACAAAGCCGCCTCCTGCAATGCCGCCACGCCGCACTGCACGGTCTGTGCCGCCAGTGGCCGCCCTGCGGGCCACATAATGAAGGGGAGGAACTGCAGTCCTCCCCTTAAGAAGGGGAAAGTACAGGCGCCGACCCGGCCTGTCGTTGCCACCGCCGTCCCAGTGGCTGGGACCTCAGCGGCTGTGGAGGAGGGGGGTGCGATGACCGACTAATGGGTAGGGTCGAACATCGCATCCTCCAGGCGAACACCAACCACTGCAGAGCGGCACAGGATCTGCTCATGCAGACTGTAGCCGAGTGGTTGGTGGACGTGGCGGTGGTCGCCGAGCCGTACTCGGTACCTGGCCGTTGGCTGGGTGATCGAGACGGCTTGGTGGCGTTGGTGTCGCGGCCTGCCACGGACTCCCCTCCCCTCTCGCTTTTAGAGAGGGGTCCGGGATACGTGGCCGCCGCGTGGGGAGAAATAGCCCTGGTCGGGGTCTATTTCTCCCCAAACCGCCCTCTAAGGGACTTCGAGAATTTTCTCGAGGTCCTTACGGCAGTCGTCGGGAGGGCGGCGCCACGCCAGGTAATGGTGTTAGGCGACCTGAACGCCAAGTCGGTGGCCTGGGGAAACCCAGCGGCGTCCTGCAACGTCCGGGGGCGCGCCGTCGAATTTTGGTCGGCTTCGTGCGGCGTGTCCCTCCTGAACAGGGGGGATGTTCACACGTGTGTGCGGCAACAGGGAGGGTCAGTGGTGGACGTGTCGTTCGCCACCCCTGTGCTAGCCACACGCGTCGTGAACTGGCGGGTGGAGATGGTGGAGACCCTGTCGGACCACCGATATGTGCGGTTCGACATCTCCACCCAGAGCCCGCGGGGGATGGCCCGCTCGGGCCAATCTCCCTTCCCGCGGTGGGCTCTCACCCGCCTGGACCGGGAGGCAGCCCTGGAGGCAGCGTTCCTCGAGGACTGGCTCTCGCCCCCTGTGGAGGTGACGGACGTGGACGCCGCAGCGGTCCAGCTGCGGAGGTCCCTGACCGAGGTGTGCAACTCCAGCATGCCTCGGTCTCGCCGTCCGCCTCCCCGTCGCGCCGTTTATTGGTGGACGGGGGAGCTGGCGGCGCTACGGGCCGCGTGCGTGGAGGCCAGGAGGGCCTACACGCGGAGTCGGCGGCGCACCAGCCGATGTCAGGCTGAGGAGGACCGCCTCTACGCCTCTTACATGGAGGCAAAGACGGTCCTCAAGACGGCAATGTGCGCCGCCGAAGACTCGGCAAAGGCCGAGATGCTGGAGGGACTCGATAGGGATCCGTTTGGGAGGCCATATAAGCTGGCGCGGAGCCAGCTGCGCCCTTATGGCCCCCCACTAACGGAGACCCTAGAGCCGGCGTTGCTGGATGGGGTGGTTCGGTCACTGTTTCCGCGCAGGACCGAATTCACCCCACCAACGATGAACCCCCCACTGGGGGGGATGGTGGCTTCGCCGGCGGAGGAGGTCCCTCCGGTTTCGGCGGAGGAATTTGGCGCGGGGGTTCTTTCCCTCCGCGCGAAAAAGACGGCCCCTGGACCGGATGGCGTCCCCGCACGGGTGGTGGCCATCGCGGCGTCCCTAATGGAGCAGAGGTTTCGGGACCTCTTCAGCGCGTGCCTGACGGCTGGGAGGTTCCCGAAACTATGGAAGGAGGGGCAGCTTTGCCTGCTCCGGAAGGAGGGACGCCCGGTGGAATCCCCCTCGGCATACCGGCCCATCGTTCTGCTCGATGAGGTCGGTAAACTGTTCGAGGGGATCCTAGCCACCCGGCTTAACAGCCATTTGCGGGAGGTAGGGCCAGACCTGTCGGACGCCCAGTTCGGGTTTCGACAGGGGCGTTCGACGGTCGACGCGGTGGCCCTACTCAGGGGCCAAGTGCAGGAGGCGGTCGGAGCTGGGGACGGAGTGTTGGCGGTGTCGTTCGACATCGCCAACGCGTTCAACTCCGTGCCCCACTCGACCATATTGGAGGCACTCCGGTACCACGGAGTGCCCCAATATCTGCGGGCGATCCTGGCCAACTACCTGGAGGACCGGGAGGTCCTCCTGGCGGACAGGACGGCCAGGATCAGGCGCTACGGCGCGGAGTCCGGTGTTCCACAGGGTTCGGTGCTAGGGCCCCTCTTGTGGAACATCGGATTCGATTGGCTGCTGCGCGGCACCCTCCTCCAGGGCACGAGTGTCATCTGCTACGCGGATGACACTCTCCTCGTTGCCCGGGGGAGGGACTTTGGAGAGGCGGCCTGTCTGGCCTCGGCTGGCGGATCCTTAGTGGCAGGTAGGATCCGCCAGCTCGGTTTGAGGGTAGCGCTGAACAAGACCGAGGCCGTGTTCTTTCACGGGCCTCGGCAGCGCTGCCCTCCTGACGCCCACATCGTGGTGGAGGGCGTCCGGATAGGGGTCGGGGCCCAGATGAAGTATCTGGGCCTCGTGCTGGACAGCAGGTGGCGCTTCGGCCCGCACTTCAGCGGGCTGTCGACGCGCCTGCTCAAAGCCGCGGACGCCCTCTCATGGCTCCTCCCGAACCTGGGCGGGCCCAAGGAGCGATGCCGGCGCCTCTATGCCGGCATCCTCAAGAGCATGGCCCTATATGGGGCACCCATCTGGGCGGACTCCCTCCATAGGAGGGAGAATGCAACCGCCATCCGCAGGCCCCAACGGGCCATTGCACAGCGGGTGGCGAGAGCCTACCGCTCAGTGGGCTTTGCGGCGGCGTGCGCTCTGGCCGGCACCCCTCCCTGGGAATTGGAGGCATGGGTGCTCGCCAGAGTGTACGAATGGGCGGCGCGGCGTAGGGCGCTGGGTGAGCGCCCCGCCGCGCAAGAGCGGGATGCCGTGCGGCGGGAGGCGAGGGACGCAATCGTCCTCCACTGGACACGGGACCTCGCCTCCGCCACATTTGGACGCCGGACGTTGGACGCGCTCGGTCCAGTCCTGCGGGACTGGCTCGAGCGATCCCACGGTTTCCTCTCTTTCCGTCTGGTGCAGGTGTTGTCCGGGCATGGTTGTTTCGGAACGCACCTGCATCGGATCCAGAGGGAGGAGACCCCGGCGTGCCACGACTGTGGAGCCGCGGAGGACACGGCGCAGCACACCCTCGAGGTGTGCCCAGCCTGGGCTGAGCTGCGCCGTGCCCTGACTGATGTGGTCGGGCAGGACCTCTCACTTCCCAGTGTGGTCAACTCCATGCTGGGGAGTGAGGAGGCTTGGGCGGCGGTTGCCTCCTTTTGCGAGAATGTCATGTCGCAAAAGGAGGCGGCGGAGCGCGCGCGGGAGGATGATCCTCTCGCGCCGCCGCTCCGCAGGCGGAGAAGGGGTGGGAGACGGCGGTTGTACGATCGTCGCCTCCCTCCTTCTGGTGGTGATTAGCGGGCGACAGGCGCGGGGGCGCCTTCGCTCGCATTGCACCAATCACCACCCTCGTCGGGCGGGAACGGCCGAGCACTCACGGTCGTTCCCGGGCCCCTCCACTAAGGGAGGGGCGTGCGGGCCCCGCTGTAAAGGCGGGCGGTCGTCGGTGGGGGACTGGACGTAAAGGCTGTGCCGGTTTCCCAGTCCTCCTCCAAATAGACGATGCGGGAGTGCCGCTGGGTTATTTTAGTGGGTATGCCGGAGTAGCCGGAGAGTCCCACATAACCCGCCCATCCCCCAATGGGCGGGTATGCGTAACGCATTTTTTCCCAGCGCAAACAAAAAAAAAAAAAAAAAAAAAAAAAAAAAAAAAAAAAGGTTAGGTTAGGTTGGGGAACCACCCCACAGTGCTTGCGTCCACGTCGCGTTCCCCGGAAACGTCCCAGTTCTGACCACCGTAACGGAGTGGCAGACTGGGTACGGCTAAAGTGCACTGTGCATCGTAGCGACTATCTGCCTTGAGTGCTGCGATATTGATTTGTTTGAACATGCCAAAACCTGCGCGGGATGCCCTCGGGCATTTTGTCAAAAAAGGCCCTTCTCAGGGCCAACCCAAAGGCCCTTCTCAGGGCCAACCCAAAGGCCCTTCTCAGGGCCAACCAAAAGGCCCTTCTCAGGGCCAACGCGACGCGACGGCGTCGGAAGGCAGAGCCTTCTACGGAGGGATAGCGGGCGATTTGTCGGACTCCGACAATGAGTCCGTAGCGTCGGATGCCAGCTCTATGGCGATCGATCCTCGATCGAGATCGACATCGAGGAAACGGACCTTCCTCAAGGTCGTGTCCGATGGCTCCTCGGGCTCGGGTTCGGCTCGGGTTAAGGAGCCAAAGAAGAAGATAAAGGCCAAAAAGGCAACGACAGCGGCAGACACCCACGATGTGGGTTTAGCCGACGCCCAGCGCGAGCTGGACCTGGCTCGGCGGGAGCAGCTCCAGCAAGAGCTGGAGGAGCGGGTTGCGGCCAAGGAGGAGCGGGCGCGCATCGCTCGTGCCAAGGCCGAGTACGGTGCGTCCCGCGTCCTGCAAAAAGACGGCACCTGTTGTCACTGCCGTTCCCACCACCACTCCCGGCCAGTCGCAGCCGACTGGCAAAGGAAAAGGGAAGGGGAAGGGGAAGAGCACCCCCCCAGCCCCAGCCGTCTCCGCCACCACCCCTGCCGGTCAGTCGTCGACTGGCAAGGGAAAGGGGAAGGGTTCGCCCCCAGCCGGTGCCAAGAGGAACCTGGTTCCTCCAAAGACCGCGGCCGTCGTGGTGACACTCACCGCGAAGGCCGCGGAGCGGGGTGAGACGTACGCGTCCATGTTGGTGCGGGCGCGTGCCACTGCCGATCCCACCAAACTGGGGATCGGCAAGGTCTCATGCCGCCGGACCCAGGCTGGGGCCCGAATCTTTGAGTTCCCGGGAGCGGAAGGCAGTAAGAACGCGGACCTCTTCGCAGCGAAGCTGCAGGAGGTCATCGCGGACGTGGCGAAGGTGGCCAGGCCGGTGAAGTCGGCGGCCATCGAGGTGACGGATCTGGACGACTCCGTCACCAAGGAGGAGGTGGTGGCAGCAATCGCAGCCATAGGGGGCTGCGAAGTCGCAGCGGTGCAGGGCGGGGGCATCAGGCCCGGGCGCGGCGATATGGGCACGATTCGCCTGGAGTGCCCAGTTGCCGCTGCCAAAGCCGTCCTCGAGAAGGGACGGCTCGCCGTCGGGTTCAGCTCGGCGGCGGTCCGGGCCCTTGAGAACCAGCCTCTGCGGTGTTACCGGTGCTTCGGCATCGGTCACACCCGAGCCCTCTGTCCGTCCAGCATTGACAGGACGGACAGCTGCTACCGCTGCGGCAAGGAGGGGCACAAAGCCGCCTCCTGCAAGGCCGCCTCACCGCACTGCGCGGTATGCGCCGCCAGTGGCCGCCCAGCGGGCCACATTATGAAGGGGAGGAATTGCAGTCCTCCCCTTAAGAAGGGCAAGGAACAGGCGCCGACCCGGCCTGTCGCTGCCACCGCCACCCCAGTAGCTGGGACCTCGGCGGCTCTGGAGGAGGAGGGTGTGATGTCCGATGCATAGAGTCGAACATCGAATCCTCCAGGCGAACACCAACCACTGCAGAGCGGCCCAGGATCTGATGATGCAGACTGTGGCCGAGTGGTTGGTGGACGTGGCGGTGGTCGCCGAGCCGTACTCGGTGCCTGGCCGTTGGCTGGGTGATCGAGACGGCTTGGTGGCGTTGGTGTCGCGGCCTGCCACGGACTCCCCTCCCCTCTCGCTTTTAGAGAGGGGTCCGGGATACGTGGCCGCCGCGTGGGGAGAAATAGCCCTGGTCGGGGTCTATTTCTCCCCAAACCGCCCTCTAAGGGACTTCGAGAATTTTCTCGAGGTCCTTACGGCAGTCGTCGGGAGGGCGGCACCACGTCAGGTCGTAGTGTTGGGCGACTTGAACGCCAAGTCGGTGGCCTGGGGCAACCCAGCGGCGTCCTGCAACGTCCGGGGGCGCGCCGTCGAATTTTGGGCGGCCTCGTGCGGCGTGTCCCTGCTAAACAGGGGGGATGTTCACACGTGTGTGCGGCAACAGGGAGGGTCAGTGGTGGACGTGTCGTTCGCCACCCCTGTGCTAGCCACACGCGTCGTGAACTGGCGGGTGGAGATGGTGGAGACCCTGTCGGACCACCGATATGTGCGGTTCGACATCTCCACCCAGAGCCCGCGGGGGATGGCCCGCTCGGGCCAATCACCCTTCCCGCGGTGGGCTCTCACCCGCCTGGACCGGGAGTCAGCCCAGGAGGCGGCGTTCCTCGAGGACTGGCTCTCGCCCCCTGTGCAGGGCACGGACGTGGACGCCGCAGCGGTTCGGCTGCGGGGATCCCTGACCGAGGTGTGCAACTCCAGCATGCCTCGGTCTCGCCGTCCGCCTCCCCGTCGCGCCGTTTATTGGTGGACGGTGGAGCTGGCGGGGCTCCGGGCCGCGTGCGTGGAGGCCAGGAGGGCCTACACGCGGAGTCGGCGGCGCACCAGCCGATGTCAGGCTGAGGAGGACCGCCTCTACGCCTCTTACCTAGAGGCAAAGACGGTCCTCAAGTCGGAAATGTGCGCCGCCGAGGACTCGGCAAAGGCCGAGATGCTGGAGGGCCTCGACAGGGATCCGTTTGGGAGGCCGTATAAGCAGGCGCGGAGCCAGCTGCGCCCTTACGGTCCCCCATTAGGGGAGACCCTAGAGCCGGCGTTGCTGGATGGGGTGGTTCGGTCACTGTTTCCGCGCAGGACCGAATTCACCCCACCAACGATGAACCCCCCACTGGGGGGGGGTGGCGGCTTCGCCGGCGGAGGAGGTCCCTCCAGTGTCGGCGGAGGAAGTTCGCGCGGGGGTTCTGCCTCTCCGCGCGAAGAAGACGGCCCCTGGACCGGACGGCGTCCCCGCACGGGTGGTGGCCATCGCGGCGTCCCTCATGGAGGAAAGGCTTCGGGACCTCTTCAGCGCGTGCCTGATGGCTGGGAGGTTCCCGAAGCCATGGAAGGAAGGCAAATTGTGCCTTCTCCGGAAGGAGGGACGCCCGGTGGACTCCCCCTCGGCATACCGGCCCATCGTTCTGCTGGATGAGGTCGGTAAACTGTTCGAGGGGATACTCGCCACCCGGCTTAACAGCCATTTGCGGGAGGTAGGGCCGGACCTGTCGGACGCCCAGTTCGGGTTCCGACAGGGGCGTTCGACGGTCGACGCGTTGGCCCTACTCAGGGGCCAGGTGCGGGAGGCGGTCGAGGCTGGGGACGGAGTGTTGGCGGTGTCGTTCGACATCGCCAACGCCTTCAACTCCGTGCCCCACTCGACCATATTGGAGGCACTCCGATACTACGGAGTGCCCCAATATCTGCGGGCGATCCTGGCCGACTACTTGAGGGACCGAGAGGTCTTTCTGGTGGACAAGACGGCCAGGATCAGGCGCTACGGCGCGGAGTCCGGTGTTCCACAGGGTTCGGTGCTAGGGCCCCTCTTGTGGAACATCGGATTCGATTGGGTCCTTCGGGGCACCCTCCTCCAGGGCACGAGTGTCATCTGCTACGCGGATGACACTCTCCTCGTTGCCCGGGGGAGGGACTTTGGGGCGGCGGCCTGTTTGGCCTCGGCTGGCGGATCCTTAGTGGCAGGTAGGATCCGCCAGCTCGGATTGAGGGTGGCGCTGAACAAGACCGAGGCCGTGTTCTTTCACGGGCCTCGGCAGCGCTGCCCTCCTGACGCCCACATCGTGGTGGAGGGCGTCCGGATAGGGGTCGGGGCCCAGATGAAGTATCTGGGCCTCGTGCTGGACAGCAGGTGGCGCTTTGGCCCGCACTTCAGCGGGCTGTCGACGCGCCTGCTCAAAGCCGCGGACGCCCTCTCATGGCTCCTCCCAAACCTGGGAGGGCCCAAGGAGCGATGCCGGCGCCTCTATGCCGGCATCCTCAAGAGCATGGCCCTATATGGGGCACCCATCTGGGCGGACTCCCTCCATAGGAGGGAGAATGCAACCGCCATCCGCAGGCCCCAACGGGCCATTGCACAGCGGGTGGCGAGAGCCTACCGCTCAGTGGGCTTTGCGGCGGCGTGCGCTCTGGCCGGCACCCCTCCCTGGGAATTGGAGGCATGGGTGCTCGCCAGAGTGTACGAATGGGCGGCGCGGCGTAGGGCGCTGGGTGAGCGCCCCGCCGCGCAAGAGTGGGATGCCGTGCGGCGGGAGGCGAGGGACGCAATCGTCCTACACTGGACACGGGACCTCGCCTCCGCCACATTTGGACGCCGGACGCTGGACGCGCTCGGTCCAGTCCTGCGGGACTGGCTCGAGCGCCCCCACGGTTTCCTCTCGTTCCGTCTAGTGCAGGTGTTGTCCGGACATGGCTGTTTCGGAACGCACCTGCACCGGATTCGGAGGGAGGAAACCCCGGCGTGCCACGATTGTGGAGCCGCGGAGGACACGGTGCAGCACACCCTCGAGGTGTGCCCAGCCTGGGCTGAGCTGCGCCGTGCCCTGACAGATGTGGTCGGGCAGGACCTCTCACTTCCCAGTGTGGTGAACTCCATGCTGGGGAGTGAGGAGGCTTGGGCGGCGGTTGCCTCCTTTTGCGAGAACGTCATGTCGCAAAAGGAGGCGGCGGAGCGCGCGCGGGAGGATGATCCTCTCGCGCCGCCGCTTCGCAGGCGAAGAAGGGGTGGGAGACGGCGGTTGTACGATCGTCGCCTCCCTCCTTCTGGTGGTGATTAGCGGGCGACAGGTGCGGGGGCGCCTTCGCTCGCATTGCAGTAATCACCACCCTCGTGGGGCGGGAACGGCCGAGCACTCACGGTCGTTCCCGGGCCCCTCCACTTAGGGAGGGGCGTGCGGGCCCCGCTGTAAAGGCGGGCGGTCGTCGGTGGGGGACTGGACGTAAAGGCTGTGCCGGTTTCCCAGTCCTCCTCCACACAGACGATGCGGGAGTGCCGCTGGGTTATTTTAGTGGGTATGCCGGGCTAGCCGGAGAGTCCCACATAACCCGTCCATCCCCCAATGGGCGGGTATGCGTAACGCATTTTTTCCCAGCGCAAACAAAATAAAAAAAAAAAAAAAAAAAAAAAAAAAAAAAAAAAAAAAAAGGTTAGGTTAGGTTGGGGAACCACCCCACAGTGCTTGCGTCCACGTCGCGTTCCCTGGAAACGTCCCAGTTCTGACCACCGTAACGGAGTGGCAGACTGGGTACGGCTAAAGTGCACTGTGCATCGTAACAATCAACTGCCTTGTGTGTTACGAGTTTGCGGATTATGCCTAAAATGCATAAACCTGCGCGGGATGCCCTCGGGCATTTCGTCACAAAAGGCCCTTCTCAGGGCCAACCCAAAGGCCCTTCTCAGGGCCAACCCAAAGGCCCTTCTCAGGGCCAACCCAAAGGCCCTTCTCAGGGCCAACCAAAAGGCCCTTCTCAGGGCCAACGCGACGCTGAAGCGTCGAAGGAAGGTCGAGCCTTCTACGGCGGGAGGGTGGATGAATTGTCGGACTCCGACAACGACTCCACTGCGTCAGATGGCGCGATGGTGATCGAGATTGCTCGATCACGATCGGCTTCGAGGAAACGTTCATTCCTCAAAGTCGTGTCGGATGGCTCCTCTGGCTCGGGCTCGGTGATGGAGCAAAAAAAGAAGATCAGGGCTATAAAGCCGAGGACAGCAGCGGACACCCACGATGTGGGTTTAGCAGACGCCCAGCGCGAGTTGGACCAGGCTCGGCGGGAGCAGCTCCAGCAAGAGTTGGAGGAGCGGATTGCGGCCCAGGAGGAACGGGCACGCGTCGCCCGTGCCAAGTCCGGGTACGGTGCGTCCCGCATCTTATACTCGGACCACTCCCTGGCCGAATTGGAAAGGATGGCCTTGGAGGACGAGGAGGCGATCGTGGAGGTCGCCGCCAAGTCCTCCCACCTAAAGGGGACTTTCCAGAAGTCCCTGAAATGCCGGGCCGCCAGCATGCGATGCATCGTCGCGGAGCTGGTGGAAAGGAAGGCCTGCGATGAAACGCGGCAACTGCAGGCGAAGGTAGATCGCCTGCAGTCGGAGGTCAGCCAGCTGCACATGAAGCTGGCTGAAGCCACGGCCCGGCCATCCCAAGCCGAGCCCAGACCTGCGGCAGAGGGCCTTACCTCCTCCCCCGGCCTTGAGGATGTCCTCCGCAGGGTCATGGCGGAGGAGAGGGCCTTCGTCAGATCCTGCCTAGCGGGAATAGAGGACCGGCTCTTGCCGGAAAAACGCCTCCGACCGCCACTTGCGGCGGACAAGAGGCGAGAAGAGCCGGTGCCTACCTCCACGAGGGAGGACGCCCTTCTCCCTTCGACCACCCCGACCAACCAGCAGGGCTGGACGAAGGTGGTCAGTAAGGGGAAGGGCAAAGGCAAAAGGACGGCACCTGTCGTCCCTGCCGTCCCCGCCACCACCACTCCCAGCCAGTCGCGGCCAGCTGGCAAAGGGAAAGGGAAGGGGAAGGGGAAGAGCACCCCTCCAGCCCCAGCCGTCTCCGCCACCACCCCTGCCGGTCAGTCGTCGACTGGCAAGGGAAAGGGGAAGGGTTCGCCCCCAGCCGGTGCCAAGAGGAACCTAGTTCCTCCCAAGACCGCGGCCGTCGTGGTGACGCTCACCGCAAAGGCCGCGGAGCGGGGTGAGACGTACGCGTCCATAATGGTGCGGGCGCGTGCAAATGCCGATCCCACCAAATTGGGGATCGGTAAAGTCTCATGCCGCCGGACACAGGCTGGGGCCCGAATCTTCGAGTTCCCGGGTGCCGAGGGCGGGAAGAACGCTGACCTCTTCGCAGCAAAGCTGCAAGAGGTCATTGCGGACGACGCGAAGGTGGCCAGGCCGGTTAAGTCGGCGGCCTTCGAGGTGACGGACCTAGACGACTCCGTCACCAAGGAGGAGGTGGTAGCGGCGGTCGCAGCCATAGGTGGCTGCGCAGTCGCAGCGGTGCAGGGCGGGGGCATCAGGCCCGGGCGCGGCGGCATGGGCGCAATTCGCCTGGAGTGCCCAGTCGCCGCTGCCAAAGCCGTCCTCGAGAAGGGACGGCTCGCCGTCGGGTTCAGCTCGGCGGCGGTCCGGGCCCTTGAGGTCCCGCCGCTGAGGTGTTACCGGTGCTTCGGCATCGGTCACACCCGGGCCCTCTGTCCGTCCAGTGTCGACAGGACGGACAGCTGCTACCGCTGCGGCAAGGAGGGGCACAAAGCCGCCTCCTGCGAGGCCACCGCACCGCACTGCGCGGTGTGTGCCGCCAGTGGCCGCCCTGCGGGCCACATTATGAAGGGGAGGAATTGTATTCCTCCCCTTAAGAAGGGCAAAGCGCAGGCGCCGACCCGGCCTGACCATATTGGAGGCACTCCGGTACCACGGAGTGCCCCAATATCTGCGGGTGATCCTGGCCAACTACCTGGAGGACCGGGAGGTCCTCCTGGCGGACAGGACGGCCAGGATCAAGCGCTACGGCGCGGAGTCCGGTGTTCCACAGGGTTCGGTGCTGGGGCCCCTCTTGTGGAACATCGGATTCGATTGGCTGCTGCGCGGCACCCTCCTCCAGGGCACGAGTGTCATCTGCTACGCGGATGACACTCTCCTCGTTGCCCGGGGGAGGGACTTTCGGGAGGCGGCCTGTCTGGCCTCAGCTGGCGGATCCTTAGTGGCAGGTAGGATCCGCCAGCTTGGTTTGAGGGTAGCGCTGAACACGACCGAGGCCGTGTTCTTTCACGGGCCTCGGCAGCGCTGCCCTCCTGACGCCCACATCGTGGTGGAGGGCGTCCGGATAGGGGTCGGGGCCCAGATGAAGTATCTGGGCCTCGTGCTGGACAGCAGGTGGCGCTTCGGCCCGCACTTTAGCGGGCTGTCGACGCGCCTGCTGAAAGCCGCGGACGCCCTCTCATGGCTCCTCCCAAACCTGGGCGGGCCCAAGGAGCGATGCCGGCGCCTCTATGCCGGCATCCTGAGGAGTATGGCCCTATACGGGGCACCCATCTGGGCGGACTCCCTCCACAGGAGGGAGAATGCAACCGCCATCCGCAGGCCCCAACGGGCCATTGCACAGCGGGTGGCGAGAGCCTACCGCTCAGTGGGCTTCGCGGCGGCGTGCGCTCTGGCCGGCACCCCTCCCTGGGAATTGGAGGCATGGGTGCTCGCCAGAGTGTACGAATGGGCGGCGCGGCGTAGGGCGCTGGGTGAGCGCCCCGCCGCGCAAGAGCGGGATGCCGTGCGGCGGGAGGCGAGGGACGCAATCGTCCTACACTGGACACGGGACATCGCCTCCGCCACATTTGGACGCCGGACGCTGGACGCGCTCGGTCCAGTCCTGCGGGACTGGCTCGAGCGCCCCCACGGTTTCCTCTCTTTCCGTCTGGTGCAGGTGTTGTCCGGGCATGGCTGCTTCGGAACGCACCTGCATCGGATCCAGAGGGAGGAAACCCCGGCGTGCCACGACTGTGGAGCCGCGGGGGACACGGCGCAGCACACCCTCGAGGTTTGCCCAGCCTGGGCTGAGCTGCGCCGTGCCCTGACAGATGTGGTCGGAATGGACCTCTCACTTCCCAGTGTGGTGAACTCCATGCTGGGGAGTGAGGAGGCTTGGGCGGCGGTTGCCTCCTTTTGCGAGAATGTCATGTCGCAAACGCGCACGATCGTCGCCTCCCTCCTTCTGGTGGTGATTAGCGGGCGACAGGCGCGGGGGCGCCTTCGCTCGCATTGCACAAATCGCCACCATCGTCGGGCGGGAACGGCCGAGCACTCACGGTCGTTCCCGGGCCCCTCCACTTAGGGAGGGGCGTGCGGGCCCCGCTGTAAAGGCGGGCGGTCGTCGGTGGGGGACTGGACGTAAAGGCTGTGCCGGTTTCCCAGTCCTCCTCCACACAGACGATGCGGGAGTGCCGCTGGGTTATTTTAGTGGGTATGCCGGAATAGCCGGAGAGTCCCACATAACCCGTCCATCCCCCAATGGGCGGGTATGCGTAACGCATTTTTTCCCAGCGCAAACAAAAAAAAAAAAAAAAAAAAAAGGTTAGGTTAGGTTGGGTTGAGTGGGGCCAACGCGACGCGTCGGCGTCGAGCGAAGGCAGGGCCTTCTACGGAGGGAATGTGGACGAATCGTCGGACTCCGACAACGAGTCCACTGCGTCAGATGGTGCGATGGTGATCGAGGATCCTCGATCACGATCGGCTTCGAGGAAACGTTCCTTCCTTAAAGCCGTGTCGGATGGCTCCTCGGGCTCGGGTTCGGCAAAGGAGCCAAATAAGAAGATCAGGGCAAAGAAGCCGACGATAACAGCGGACACCCACGATGTGGGTTTAGCAGATGCCCAGCGCGAGTTGGGCCTGGCTCGACGGGAGCAGCTCCAGCAAGAGCTGGAGGAGCGGGTTGCGGCCCAGGAGGAACGGGCGCGCGTCGCCCGTGCCAAGTCCGGGTACGGGGCGTCCCGCGTCCTGTACGCGGACCACTCCCTGGCCGAACTCCAGAGGATGGCCTTGGAGGACGAGGAGGCGATCGTGGAGGTCAGCGACGAAACGCGGCAACTGCAGGCGAAGGTAGATCGCCTGCAGTCGGAGGTCAGCCAGCTGCACATGAAGCTGGCTGAAGCCACGGCCCGGCCATCCCAAGCCGAGCCCAGACCTGCGGCAGAGGGCCCCGCCCTCTCCTCCGGCCTTGAGGACGTCCTCCGCAAGGTTATGGCGGAGGAGAGGGCGTTTGTTCGTTCCTGCCTGGCGGGAATAGAGGACCGGCTCTTGCCGGAGAAACGCCTCCGACCGCCGCTTGCGGCGGACAAGAGGCGAGAGGAGCCGGTGCCTACCTCCACGAGGGAGGACGCCCTTCTCCCTTCGACCACTCCGACCAACCAGCAGGGCTGGTCGAAGGTGGTCGGTAAGGGGAAGGGCAAGGGCAAAAGGACGGCAGCTGTCGTCCCTGCCGTCCCCGCCACCACCACTCCCAGCCAGTCGCGGCCAGCTGGCAAAAGGAAAGGGAAAGGGAAAGGGAAGGGGAAGAGCACCCCCCCGGCCCCAGCCGTCTCCGCCACCACCCCTGCCGGTCAGTCGTCGACTGACAAGGGAAGGGGGAAGGGTTCGCCCCCAGCCGGTACCAAGAGGAACCTAGTTCCTCCCAAGACCGCGGCCGTCGTGGTGACGCTCACCGCAAAGGCCGCGGAGCGGGGTGAGACGTACGCGTCCATAATGGTGCGGGCGCGTGCAAATGCCGATCCCACCAAATTAGGGATCGGTAAAGTCTCATGCCGCCGGACACAGGCTGGGGCCCGAATCTTCGAGTTCCCGGGTGCCGAGGGCGGGAAGAACGCTGACCTCTTCGCAGCAAAGCTGCAAGAGGTCATTGCGGACGACGCGAAGGTGGCCAGGCCGGTGAAGTCGGCGGCCTTCGAGGTGACGGACCTAGACGACTCCGTCACCAAGGAGGAGGTGGTAGCGGCGGTCGCAGCCATAGGTGGCTGCGCAGTCGCAGCGGTGCAGGGCGGGGGCATCAGGCCCGGGCGCGGCGGCATGGGCGCAATTCGCCTGGAGTGCCCAGTCGCCGCTGCCAAAGCCGTCCTCGAGAAGGGACGGCTCGCCGTCGGGTTCAGCTCGGCGGCGGTCCGGGCCCTTGAGGTCCCGCCGCTGAGGTGTTACCGGTGCTTCGGCATCGGTCACACCCGGGCCCTCTGTCCGTCCAGTGTCGACAGGACGGACAGCTGCTACCGCTGCGGCAAGGAGGGGCACAAAGCCGCCTCCTGCGAGGCCACCGCACCGCACTGCGCGGTGTGTGCCGCCAGTGGCCGCCCTGCGGGCCACATTATGAAGGGGAGGAATTGTATTCCTCCCCTTAAGAAGGGCAAAGCGCAGGCGCCGACCCGGCCTGTCGCTGCCACCGCCACCCCAGTAGCTGGGACCTCGGCGGCTGTGGAGGAGGAGGGTGTGATGTCCGATTAATGGGTAGAGTCGAACATCGCATCCTCCAGGCGAACACCAACCACTGCAGAGCGGCACAGGATCTGCTGATGCAGACTGTGGCCGAGTGGTTGGTGGACGTGGCGGTGGTCGCCGAGCCGTACTCGATACCTGGCCGTTGGCTGGGTGATCGGGACGGCTTGGTGGCGTTGGTGTCGCGGCCTGCCACGGACTCCCCTCCCCTCTCGCTTTTAGAGAGGGGTCCGGGATACGTGGCCGCCGCGTGGGGAGACATAGCCCTGGTCGGGGTCTATTTCTCCCCAAACCGCCCTCTAAGGGACTTCGAGGATTTTCTCGAAGTCCTTACGGCAGTCGTCGGGAGGGCGGCGCCACGTCAGGTCGTCATATTGGGCGACCTGAACGCCAAGGCGGTGGCCTGGGGCAACCCAGCGGCGTCCTGCAACGTCCGGGGGCACGCCGTCGAATTTTGGTCGGCTTCGTGCGGCGTGTCCCTCCTGAACAGGGGGGATGTTCACACGTGTGTGCGGCAACGGGGAGGGTCAGTGGTGGACGTATCGTTTGCCACCCCCGTTCTAGCCGCCTGCGTCGTGAACTGGCGGGTGGAGATGGTGGAGACCCTGTCGGACCACCGATATGTGCGGTTCAACATCTCCACCCAGAGCCCGCGGGGGATGGCCCGCTCGGGCCAATCTCCCTTCCCGCGGTGGGCTCTCACCCGCCTGGACCGGGAGTCAGCCCAGGAGGCGGCGTTCCTCGAGGACTGGCTCTCGCCCCCTGTGGAGGGCACGGACGTGGACGCCGCAGCGGTTCGGCTGCGGGGGTCCCTGACCGAGGTGTGCAACTCCAGCATGCCTCGGTCTCGCCGTCCGCCTCCCCGTCGCGCCGTTTATTGGTGGACGGTGGAGCTGGCGGGGCTCCGGGCCGCGTGCGTGGAGGCCAGGAGGGCCTACACGCGGAGTCGGCGGCGCACCAGCCGATGTCAGGCTGAGGAGGACCGTCTCTACGCCTCTTACCTAGAGGCAAAGACGGTCCTCAAGTCGGAAATGTGCGCCGCTGAGGACTCGGCAAAGGCCGAGATGCTGGAGGGCCTCGACAGGGATCCGTTTGGGAGGCCGTATAAGCAGGCGCGGAGCCAGCTGCGCCCTTACGGTCCCCCATTAGCGGAGACCCTAGAGCCGGCGTTGCTGGATGGGGTGGTTCGGTCACTGTTTCCGCGCAGGACCGACTTCACCCCACCAACGATGAACCCCCCGCTGGGGGGGGTGGTGGCTTCGCCGGAGGAGGAGGTGCCTCCAGTGTCGGCGGAGGAATTTCGCGCGGGGGTTCTGTCCCTCCGCGCGAAGAAGACGGCCCCTGGACCAGATGGCGTCCCCGCACGGGTGGTGGCCATCGCGGCGTCCTTCATGGAGCAGAGGTTTCGGGACCTCTTCAGCGCGTGCCTGACGGCTGGGAGGTTCCCGAAGATCTGGAAGGAGGGGCAGCTTTGCCTGCTCCGGAAGGAGGGACGCCCGGTGGACTCCCCCTCGGCATACCGGCCCATCGTTCTGCTCGATGAGGTCGGTAAATTGTTCGAGGGGATCATCGCCACCCGGCTCAATAGCCAGTTGCGGGAGGTAGGGCCAGACCTGTCGGACGCCCAGTTCGGGTTCCGACAAGGGCGTTCGACGGTCGACGCGTTGGCCCTACTCAGGGGCCAAGTGCGGGAAGCGGTCGAGGCTGGGGACGGAGTGTTGGCGGTGTCGTTCGACATCGCCAACGCGTTCAACTCCGTGCCCCACTCGACCATATTGGAGGCACTCCGGTACCACGGAGTGCCCCAATATCTGCGGGTGATCCTGGCCAACTACCTGGAGGACCGGGAGGTCCTCCTGGCGGACAGGACGGCCAGGATCAGGCGCTACGGCGCGGAGTCCGGTGTTCCACAGGGTTCGGTGCTAGGGCCCCTCTTGTGGAACATCGGATTCGATTGGCTGCTGCGCGGCACCCTCCTCCAGGGCACGAGTGTCATCTGCTACGCGGATGACACTCTCCTCGTTGCCCGGGGGAGGGATTTTAGGGAGGCGGCCTGTCTGGCCTCAGCTGGCGGATCCTTAGTGGCAGGTAGGATCCGCCAGCTTGGTTTGAGGGTAGCGCTGAACAAGACCGAGGCCGTGTTCTTTCACGGGCCTCGGCAGCGCTGCCCTCCTGACGCCCACATCGTGGTGGAGGGCGTCCGGATAGGGGTCGGGGCCCAGATGAAGTATCTGGGCCTCGTGCTGGACAGCAGGTGGCGCTTCGGCCCGCACTTCAGCGGGCTGTCGACGCGCCTGCTAAAAGCCGCGGACGCCCTCTCGTGGCTCCTCCCGAACCTGGGCGGGCCCAAGGAGCGATGCCAGCGCCTCTATGCCGGCATCCTCAAAAGCAAGGCCCTATATGGGGCTCCCATCTGGGCGGACTCCCTCCACAGGAGGGAGAATGCAACCGCCATCCGCAGGCCCCAACGGGCCATTGCACAGCGGGTGGGGCGAGCCTACCGCTCGGTGGGCTTCGCGGCGGCGTGCGCTCTGGCCGGCACCCCTCCATGGGAATTGGAGGCATGGGTGCTCGCCAGAGTGTACGAATGGGTGGCGCGGCGTAGGGCGCTGGGTGAGCGCCCCGCCGCGCAAGAGCGGGAGGCCGTGCGGCGGGAGGCGAGGGACGCAATCGTCCTTCACTGGACACGAGACCTCGCCTCCGCCACCTTTGGTCGCCGGACGCTGGACGCGCTCGGTCCAGTCCTGCGGGACTGGCTCGAGCGCCCCCACGGTTTCCTCTCTTTCCGTCTGGTGCAGGTGTTGTCCGGGCATGGCTGCTTCGGAACGCACCTGCATCGGATCCAGAGGGAGGAGACCCCGGCGTGCCACAACTGTGGAGCCGCGGAGGACACGGCGCAGCACACCCTCGAGGTGTGCCCAGCCTGGGCTGAGCTGCGCCGTGCCCTGACAGATGTGGTCGGGATGGACCTCTCACTTCCCAGTGTGGTGAACTCCATGCTGGGGAGTGAGGAGGCTTGGGCGGCGGTTGCCTCCTTTTGCGAGAATGTCATGTCGCAAAAGGAGGCGGCGGAGCGCGCGCGGGAGGATGATCCTCTCGCGCCGCCGCTCCGCAGGCGAAGAAGGGGTGGGAGACGGCGGTTGTACGATCGTCGCCTCCCTCCTTCTGGTGGTGATTAGCGGGCGACAGGCGCGGGGGCGCCTTCGCTCGCATTGCACTAATCACCACCCTCGTCGGGCGGGAACGGCCGAGCACTCACGGTCGTTCCCGGGCCCCTCCACTTAGGGAGGGGCGTGCGGGCCCCGCTGTAAAGGCGGGCGGTCGTCGGTGGGGGACTGGACGTAAAGGCTGTGCCGGTTTCCCAGTCCTCCTCCAAATAGACGATGCGGGAGTGCCGCTGGGTTATTTTAGTGGGTATGCCGGAGTAGCCGGAGAGTCCCACATAACCCGTCCATCCCCCAATGGGCGGGTATGCGTAACGCATTTTTTCCCAGCGCAAACAAAAAAAAAAAAAAAAAAAAAAAAAAAAAAGGTTAGGTTGGGGAACCACCCCACAGTGCTTGCGTCCACGTCGCGTTCCCCGGAAACGTCCCAGTTCTGACCACCGTAACGGAGTGGCAGACTGGGTACGGCTAAAGTGCACTGTGCATCGTAGCGAACTTAAACTGCTTGGAGTGCTACGAATTTTTGATTGCGGAATATGCCGAAACCTGCGCGGGATGCCCTCGGGCATTTTGTCAAAAAAGGCCCTTCTCAGGGCCAACCCAAAGGCCCTTCTCAGGGCCAACCCAAAGGCCCTTCTCAGGGCCAACCCAAAGGCCCTTCTCAGGGCCAACCAAAAGGCCCTTCTCAGGGCCAACGCGACGCTTCCTTAGCGTCGAACAAAGGCAGGGCCTTCTACGGCGGGAACGTGGACTCCGACGATGAGTCCATTGTTTCGGATGCGGACTCGATGGCGGTCGAGGATTCGCGATCGCGATCCTTGTCAAGAAAGCGGAAGACCTTTTTGAAGGACGGGTCGGATGGCTCCTCGGCTTCGGATTCTGCCAAGAAGAAGGTGAAAGCCAAGAAGACAACGACAGCGGCAGACACCCACGATGTGGGCTTAGCCGACGCCCAGCGCGAGCTGGACCTGGCTCGGCGGGAGCAGCTCCAGCAAGAGCTGGAGGAGCGGGTAGCGGCCAAAGAAGAACGGGCGCGCGTCGCCCGTGCCAAGTCCGGGTACGGTGCGTCCAGCGTGCTGTACTCGGACCACTCCCTGGCCGAACTGAAGAGGATGGCCTTGGAGGACGAGGAGGCGATCGCGGAGGTCGCCGCCAAGTCCTCGCATTTGAAGGGGACTTTCCAGAAGTCCCTCAGATGCCGGGCCGCCAGCATGCGTGGCATCGTCGCGGAGCTGGTGGACCGCAAGGCCAGCGATGAAACGCGGCAACTGCAGGCGAAGGTAGATCGCCTGCAGTCGGAGGTCAGCCAGCTGCACATGAAGCTGGCTGAAGCCACGGCCCGGCCATCCCAAGCTGAGCCTAGACCTGCGGCAGAGAGCCTAGCCTCCTCCCCTGGCCTTGAGGATGTCCTCCGCAAGGTCATGGCGGAGGAGAGGGCGTTTGTGAGAGCCTGCCTGGCAGGCATTGAGGACCGGCTCTTGCCGGCGAAAGTCGTTCGACCGCCACTTGCGGCGGATAAGAGGCGAGTGGAGCCGGTGCCTAGCTCCTCGAGGGAGGACGCCCATCTTCCTTCGACCACCCCGACCAACCAGCAGGGCTGGACGAAGGTGGTCGGTAAGGGCAAGGGCAAGGGAAAAAGGACGGCAGCTGTCGTCCCTGCCGTTCCCGCCACCACCACTCCCAGCCAGTCGCAGCCGAAAGGGAAAGGGAAGGGGAAGAGCACCCCTCCAGCCCCAGCTGTCTCCGCCACCACCCCTGCCGGTCAGTCGTCGACTGGCAAGGAAAAGGGGAAGGGTTCGCCCCCAGCCGGTGCCAAGAGGAACCTGGTTCCTCCCAAGACCGCGGCCGTCGTGGTGACGCTCACCGCAGAGGCCGCGGAGCGGGGTGAGACGTACGCGTCCATGTTGGTGCGGGCGCGTGCCACTGCCGATCCCACCAAACTGGGGATCGGCAAAGTCTCATGCCGCAAGACACAGGCTGGGGCTCGTATATTCGAGTTCCCTGGTGCGGAGGGCGGCAAAAACGCGGACCTCTTCGCAGCTAAGCTGCAAGAGGTCATCGCAGACTCGGCGAGGGTGGCCAGGCCGGTGAAGTCGGCGGCCTTCGAGGTGACGGACCTGGACGACTCCGTCACCAAGGAGGAGGTGGTAGCGGCGGTCGCAGCCATAGGCGGCTGCGCAGTCGCAGCGGTGCAGGGCGGGGGCATCAGGCCCGGGCGCGGCGGCATGGGCGCAATTCGCCTGGAGTGCCCAGTCGCCGCTGCCAAAGCCGTCCTCGAGAAGGGACGGCTCGCCGTCGGGTTCAGCTCGGCGGCGGTCCGGGCCCTTGAGGTCCTGCCACTGAGGTGTTACCGGTGCTTCGGCATCGGCCACACCCGGGCCCTCTGTCCGTCCAGTGTCGACAGGGCGGACAGCTGCTACCGCTGCGGCAAGGAGGGGCACAAAGCCGCCTCCTGCGAGGCCACCGCACCGCACTGCGCGGTGTGTGCCGCCAGTGGCCGCCCTGCGGGGCACATCATGAAGGGGAGAAACTGCAGTCCTCCCCTTAAGAAGGGCAAAATACAGGCGCCGACCCGGCCTGTCGCTGCCACCGCCACCCCAGTAGCTGGGACCTCGGCGGCTGTGGAGGAGGAGGGTGTGATGTCCGATTAATGGGTAGAGTCGGACATCGCATCCTCCAGGCGAACACCAACCACTGCAGAGCGGCACAGGATCTGCTGATGCAGACTGTGGCCGAGTGGTTGGTGGACGTGGCGGTGGTCGCCGAGCCGTACTCGATACCTGGCCGTTGGCTGGGTGATCGGGACGGCTTGGTGGCGTTGGTGTCGCGGCCTGCCACGGACTCCCCTCCCCTCTCGCTTTTAGAGAGGGGTCCGGGATACGTGGCCGCCGCGTGGGGAGACATAGCCCTGGTCGGGGTCTATTTCTCCCCAAACCGCCCTCTAAGGGACTTCGAGGATTTTCTCGAAGTCCTTACGGCAGTCGTCGGGAGGGCGGCACCACGTCAGGTCGTCGTGGTGGGCGACCTGAACGCCAAGTCGGTGGCCTGGGGCAACTCAGCGGCGTCCTGCAACGTCCGGGGGCGCGCCGTCGAATTTTGGGCGGCCTCGTGCGGCGTGTCTCTCCTAAACAGGGGGGATGTTCACACGTGTGTGCGGCAACAGGGAGGGTCAGTGGTGGACGTATCGTTCGCCACCCCTGTGCTAGCCGCCCGCGTTGTGAACTGGCGGGTGGAGATGGTGGAGACCCTGTCGGACCACCGATATGTGCGGTTCGACATCTCCACCCAGAGCCCGCGGGGGATGGCCCGCTCGGGCCAATCACCCTTCCCGCGGTGGGCTCTCACCCGCCTGGACCGGGAGTCAGCCCAGGAGGCGGCGTTCCTCGAGGACTGGCTCTCGCCCCCTGTGGCGGGCACGGACGTGGACGCCGCAGCGGTTCGGCTGCGGGGGTCCCTGACCGAGGTATGCAACTCCAGCATGCCTCGGTCTCGCCGTCCGCCTCCCCGTCGCGCCGTTTATTGGTGGACGGTGGAGCTGGCGGGGCTCCGGGCCGCGTGCGTGGAGGCCAGGAGGGCCTACACGCGGAGTCGGCGGCGCACTAACCGATGTCAGGCTGAGGAGGGCCGCCTCTACGCCTCTTACCTAGAGGCAAAGACGGTCCTCAAGTCGGCAATGTGCGCCGCCGAGGACTCGGCAAAGGCCGAGATGCTGGAGGGCCTCGATAGGGATCCGTTTGGGAGGCCGTATAGGCAGGCGCGGAGCCAGCTGCGCCCTTACGGTCCCCCATTAGCGGAGACCCTAGAGCCGGCGTTGCTGGATGGGGTGATTCGGTCACTGTTTCCGCGCAGGACCGACTTCACCCCACCAACGATGAACCCCCCGCTGGGGGGGGTGGTGGCTTCGCCGGAGGAGGAGGTGCCTCCAGTGTCGGCGGAGGAATTTCGCGCGGGGGTTCTGTCCCTCCGCGCGAAGAAGACGGCCCCTGGACCAGATGGCGTCCCCGCACGGGTGGTGGCCATCGCAGCGTCCTTCATGGAGCAGAGGTTTCGGGACCTCTTCAGCGCGTGCCTGACGGCTGGGAGGTTCCCGAAGATCTGGAAGGAGGGGCAGCTTTGCCTGCTCCGGAAGGAGGGACGCCCGGTGGACTCCCCCTCGGCATACCGGCCCATCGTTCTGCTCGATGAGGTCGGTAAACTGTTCGAGGGGATCATCGCCACCCGGCTTAACAGCCACTTGCGGGAGGTAGGGCCAGACCTGTCGGACGCCCAGTTCGGGTTTCGACAGGGGCGTTCGACGGTCGACGCGGTGGCCCTACTCAGGGGCCAAGTTCAGGAGGCGGTCGAGGCTGGGGACGGAGTGTTGGCGGTGTCGTTCGACATCGCCAACGCGTTCAACTCCGTGCCCCACTCGACCATATTGGAGGCACTCCGGTACCACGGAGTGCCCCAATATCTGCGGGTGATCCTGGCCAACTACCTGGAGGACCGGGAGGTCCTCCTGGCGGACAGGACGGCCAGGATTAGGCGCTACGGCGCGGAGTCCGGTGTTCCACAGGGTTCGGTGCTAGGACCTCTCTTGTGGAACATCGGATTCGATTGGCTGCTGCGCGGCACCCTCCTCCAGGGCACGAGTGTCATCTGCTACGCGGATGACACTCTCCTCGTTGCCCGGGGGAGGGACTTTAGGGAGGCGGCCTGTCTGGCCTCAGCTGGCGGATCCTTAGTGGCAGGTAGGATCCGCCAGCTTGGATTGAGGGTGGCGCTGAACAAGACCGAGGCCGTGTTCTTTCACGGGCCTCGGCAGCGCTGCCCTCCAGACGCCCACATTGTGGTGGAGGGCGTCCGGATAGGGGTCGGGGCCCAGATGAAGTATCTGGGCCTCGTGCTGGACAGCAGGTGGCGCTTCGGCCCGCACTTTAGCGGGCTGTCGACGCGCCTGCTGAAAGCCGCGGACGCCCTCTCATGGCTCCTCCCAAACCTGGGAGGGCCCAAGGAGCGATGCCGGCGCCTCTATGCCGGCATCCTCAAGAGTATGGCCCTGTATGGGGCACCCATCTGGGCGGACTCCCTCCACAGGAGGGAGAATGCAACCGCCATCCGCAGGCCCCAACGGGCCATTGCACAGCGGGTGGCGAGAGCCTACCGCTCAGTGGGCTTCGCGGCGGCGTGCGCTCTGGCCGGCACCCCTCCCTGGGAATTGGAGGCATGGGTGCTCGCCAGAGTGTACGAATGGGCGGCGCGGCGTAGGGCGCTGGGTGAGCGCCCCGCCGCGCAAGAGCGGGATGCCGTGCGGCGGGAGGCGAGGGACGCAATCGTCCTACACTGGACACGGGACCTCGCCTCCGCCACATTTGGACGCCGGACGCTGGACGCGCTCGGTCCAGTCCTGCGGGACTGGCTCGAGCGCCCCCACGGTTTCCTCTCTTTCCGTCTGGTGCAGGTGTTGTCCGGGCATGGCTGCTTCGGAACGCACCTGCATCGGATCCAGAGGGAGGAAACCCCGGCGTGCCACGACTGTGGAGCCGCGGAGGACACGGCGCAGCACACCCTCGAGGTGGGCCCAGCCTGGGCTGAGCTGCGCCGTGCCCTGACAGATGTGGTCGGAATGGACCTCTCACTTCCCAGTGTGGTGAACTCCATGCTGGGGAGTGAGGAGGCTTGGGCGGCGGTTGCCTCCTTTTGCGAGAATGTCATGTCGCAAAAGGAGGCGGCGGAGCGCGCGCGGGAGGATGATCCTCTCGCGCCGCCGCTCCGCAGGCGAAGAAGGGGTGGGAGACGGCGGTTGTACGATCGTCGCCTCCCTCCTTCTGGTGGTGATTAGCGGGCGACAGGCGCGGGGGCGCCTTCGCTCGCATTGCACAAATCGCCACCATCGTCGGGCGGGAACGGCCGAGCACTCACGGTCGTTCCCGGGCCCCTCCACTTAGGGAGGGGCGTGCGGGCCCCGCTGTAAAAGCGGGCGGTCGTCGGTGGGGGACTGGACGTAAAGGCTGTGCCGGTTTCCCAGTCCTCCTCCACACAGACGATGCGGGAGTGCCGCTGGGTTATTTTAGTGGGTATGCCGGGCTAGCCGGAGAGTCCCACATAACCCGTCCATCCCCCAATGGGCGGGTATGCGTAACGCATGTTTTCCCAGCGCAAACAAAAAAAAAAAAAAAAAAAAAAAAAGGTTAGGTTAGGTTGTGTTGTCGATGGGGAACCACCCCACAGTGCTTGCGTCCACGTCGCGTTCCCCGGAAACGTCCCAGTTCTGACCACCGTAACGGAGTGGCAGACTGGGTACGGCTAAAGTGCACTGTGCTTCGTAGCTACCTTTTGCCTTGAGTGCTACGACATCGTTGGAAAATGCCTAAACCCGCGCGGGATGCCCTCGGGCATTTCATAAAAAAAGGCCCTTCTCAGGGCCAACCCAAAGGCCCTTCTCAGGGCCAACCAAAAGGCCCTTCTCAGGGCCAACGCGACGCGTCAGCGTCGGAAGGCAGCGCCTTCTACGGAGGGAGAGTGGACTCATTGTCGGACTCCGAGAATGAGTCCACAGCCTCGGATTACAGCCGATCACGATCGGTATCGCGGAAGCGTAAGACCTTCCTGAAACAAGGGTCAGATGGGTCCTCGTGTTCGGCGAAGGAGCAGAAAAGGAAGGCCCAAAAAACCTCAGCGGATACCCACGATGTGGGTTTGGTCGACGCCCAGCGCCAGTTGGACCTAGGTCGTCGGGAGCAGCTCCAGCAGGAGCTCGAGGAGCGAATTGCGGCCAAGGAGGAGCGGGCGCGCGTCGCTCGTGCCAAGGCCGGGTACGGTGCGTCCCGCGTGATGTACGCGGACCACTCCCTGGCTGAATTGGAGAGAATGGCCTTGGAGGACGAGGAGGCGATCGTGGAGGTCGCCGCCAAGTCCTCCCACCTAAAGGGGACTTTCCAAAAGTCCCTGAAATGCCGGGCCGCGAGCATGCGTGGCATTATCGCGGAGCTCGTGGAGCGCAAGGCCAGCGACGAGTCGCGGCAACTGCAGGCGAAAGTGGATCGCCTGCAGTCGGAGGTCAGCCAGCTTCACCTCAAGCTGGCTGAAGCCACGGCCCGGCCGTCCCAAGCCGAGCCCAGACCTGTGGCGGAGGGCCTTGCCTCCTCCCCCGGCCTTGAGGATGTCCTCCGCACGGTCATGGCGGAGGAGAGGGCGTTTGTTCGTTCCTGCCTGGCGGGAATAGAGGACCGGCTCTTGCCGGCGAAAGTCATCCGACCGCCGCTTGCGGCGGACAGGAGGCGAGAGGAGCCGGTGCCTTCCTCTCAGAGGGAGGACGCCCTTCTCCCTTCCACCACCCCGACCAACCAGCAGGGCTGGACGAGGGTGGTCGGTAAGGGGAAGGGCAAGGGCAAAAAGACGGCAGCGGTCGTCCCTGCCGTCCCCGCCACCACCACTCCCAGCCAGTCGAAGCCGACTGGCAAGGGTAAAGGGAGCGGGAATACCACCCCCCCAGCCGCCTCCGCCACCACCCCTGCCGATCAGTCACAGACGACTGGCAAGGGAAAGGGGAAGGGTTCGACCCCAGCCGGTGTCAGGAGGAACTTGGTTCCTCCCAAGACCGCAGCCGTCGTGATGACGCTCACCACGGAGGCTGCGGAGCGGGGCGAGACGTACGCGTCCGTGATGTTGCGGGCGCGTGCCAATGCCGATCCTACCAAATTGGGGATCGGTAAAGTCTCGTGCCGCCGGACGCAGGCTGGGGCTCGAATTTTCGAGTTCCCGGGTGCCGAGGGCGCGAAGAACGCGGACCTCTTTGCAGCGAAGCTGCAGGAGGTCATCGCGAACTCGGCGAAGGTGGCCAGGCCGGTGAAGTCGGCGGCCATCGAGGTGACGGACCTGGATGACTCCGTCACCAGGGAGGAGGTGGTGGCAGCGATCGCAGCCATTGGGGGCTGCGAAGTCGCAGCGGTGCAGGGCGGGGGCATCAGGCCCGGGCGCGGCGGCATGGGCACTATTCGCCTGGAGTGCCCAGTCGCCGCTGCCAAAGCCGTCGTCGAGAAGGGACGGCTCGCCGTCGGGTTCAGCTCGGCGGCGGTCCGGGCCCTTGAGGTCCTGCCGCTGAGGTGTTACCGGTGCTTCGGCATCGGTCACACCCGGGCCCTCTGTCCGTCCAGTGTTGACAGGGCGGACAGCTGCTACCGCTGCGGCAAGGAGGGGCATAAAGCCGCCTCCTGCGAGGCCACCGCACCGCACTGCGCGGTGTGTGCCGCCAGTGGCCGCCCTGCGGGCCACATTATGAAGGGGAGGAATTGTATTCCTCCCCTTAAGAAGGGCAAAGTGCAGGCGCCGACCCGGCCTGTCGCTGCCACCGTCACCCCAGTAGCTGGGACCTCGGCGGCTGTGGAGGAGGAGAGTGCGATGTTCGATTAATGGGTAGAGTCGAACATCGCATCCTCCAGGCGAACACCAACCACTGCAGAGCGGCACAGGATCTGCTGATGCAGACTGTGGCCGAGTGGTTGGTGGACGTGGCGGTGGTCGCCGAGCCGTACTCGGTACCTGGCCGTTGGCTGGGTGATCGGGACGGCTTGGTGGCGTTGGTGTCGCGGCCTGCCACGGACTCCCCTCCCCTCTCGCTTTTAGAGAGGGGTCCGGGATACGTGGCCGCCGCGTGGGGAGACATAGCCCTGGTCGGGGTCTATTTCTCCCCAAACCGCCCTCTAAGGGACTTCGAGGATTTTCTCGAAGTCCTTACGGCAGTCGTCGGGAGGGCGGCGCCACGTCAGGTCGTCATATTGGGCGACCTGAACGCCAAGGCGGTGGCCTGGGGCAACCCAGCGGCGTCCTGCAACGTCCGGGGGCACGCCGTCGAATTTTGGTCGGCTTCGTGCGGCGTGTCCCTCCTGAACAGGGGGGATGTTCACACGTGTGTGCGGCAACGGGGAGGGTCAGTGGTGGACGTATCGTTCGCCACCCCCGTTCTAGCCGCCCGCGTCGTGAACTGGCGGGTGGAGTTGGTGGAGACCCTGTCGGACCACCGATATGTGCGGTTCGACATCTCCACCCAGAGCCCGCGGGGGATGGCCCGCTCGGGCCAATCTCCCTTCCCGCGGTGGGCTCTCACCCGCCTGGACCGGGAGGCAGCCCAGGAGGCTGCGTTCCTCCGGGACTGGCTCTCGCCCCCTGTTGAGGTCACGGACGTGGACGCCGCAGCGGTTCAGCTGCGGGGGTCCCTGACCGAGGTGTGCAACTCCAGCATGCCTCGGTCTCGCCGTCCGCCTCCCCGTCGCGCCGTTTATTGGTGGACGGGGGAGCTGGCGGCGCTACGGGCCGCGTGCGTGGAGGCCAGGAGGGCCTACACGCGGAGTCGGCGGCGCACCAGCCGATGTCAGGCTGAGGAGGACCGCCTCTACGCCTCTTACCTTGAGGCAAAGACGGTCCTCAAGTCGGAAATGTGCGCCGCCGAGGACTCGGCAAAGGCCGAGATGCTGGAGGGCCTCGACAGGGATCCGTTTGGGAGGCCGTATAAGCAGGCGCGGAGCCAGCTGCGCCCTTACGGTCCCCCATTAGCGGAGACCCTAGAGCCGGCGTTGCTGGATGGGGTGGTTCGGTCACTGTTTCCGCGCAGGACCGACTTCACCCCACCAACGATGAACCCCCCGCTGGGGGGGGTGGTGGCTTCGCCGGAGGAGGAGGTCCCTCCAGTATCGGTGGAGGAATTTCGCGCGGGGGTTCTGTCCCTCCGCGCGAAGAAGACGGCCCCTGGACCGGATGGTGTCCCCGCACGGGTGGTGGCCATCGCGGCGTCCCTCATGGAGGAGAGGTTTCGGGACCTCTTCAGCGCGTGCCTGACGGCTGGGAGGTTCCCGAAGATCTGGAAGGAGGGGCAGCTTTGCCTGCTCCGGAAGGAGGGACGCCCGGTGGACTCCCCCTCGGCATACCGGCCCATCGTTCTGCTCGATGAGGTCGGTAAATTGTTCGAGGGGATCATCGCCACCCGGCTTAATAGCCAGCTGCGGGAGGTAGGGCCAGACCTGTCGGACGCCCAGTTCGGGTTTCGACAGGGGCGTTCGACGATCGACGCGGTGGCCCTACTCAGGGGCCAAGTGCAGGAGGCGGTCGGGGCTGGGGACGGAGTGTTGGCGGTGTCGTTCGACATCGCCAACGCCTTCAACTCCGTGCCCCACTCGACCATATTGGAGGCACTCCGGTACCACGGAGTGCCCCAATATCTGCGGGTGATCCTGGCCAACTACCTGGAGGACCGGGAGGTCCTCCTGGCGGACAGGACGGCCAGGATCAGGCGCTACGGCGCGGAGTCCGGTGTTCCACAGGGTTCGGTGCTGGGGCCCCTCTTGTGGAACATCGGATTCGATTGGCTGCTGCGCGGCACCCTCCTCCAGGGCACGAGTGTCATCTGCTACGCGGATGACACTCTCCTCGTTGCCCGGGGGAGGGACTTTCGGGAGGCGGCCTGTCTGGCCTCAGCTGGCGGATCCTTAGTGGCTGGTAGGATCCGCCAGCTTGGTTTGAGGGTAGCGCTGAACAAGACCGAGGCCGTGTTCTTTCACGGGCCTCGGCAGCGCTGCCCTCCTGACGCCCACATCGTGGTGGAGGGCGTCCGGATAGGGGTCGGGGCCCAGATGAAGTATCTGGGCCTCGTGCTGGACAGCAGGTGGCGCTTCGGCCCGCACTTTAGCGGGCTGTCGACGCGCCTGCTGAAAGCCGCGGACGCCCTCTCATGGCTCCTCCCAAACCTGGGCGGGCCCAAGGAGCGATGCCGGCGCCTCTATGCCGGCATCCTAAAGAGTATGGCCCTATACGGGGCACCCATCTGGGCGGACTCCCTCCACAGGAGGGAGAATGCAACCGCCATCCGCAGGCCCCAACGGGCCATTGCACAGCGGGTGGCGCGAGCCTACCGCTCGGTGGGCTTCGCGGCGGCGTGCGCTCTGGCCGGCACCCCTCCATGGGAATTGGAGGCATGGGTGCTCGCCAGAGTCTACGAGTGGACGGCGCGGCGTAGGGCGCTGGGTGAGCGCCCCGCCGCGCAAGAGCGGGATGCCGTGCGGCGGGAGGCGAGGGACGCCATCGTCCTACACTGGACACGGGACCTCGCCTCCGCCACCTTTGGACGCCGGACGCTGGATGCGCTCGGTCCAGTCCTACGAGACTGGCTCGAGCGCCCCCACGGTTTCCTCTCGTTCCGTCTGGTGCAGGTGTTATCCGGGCATGGCTGCTTCGGAACGCACCTGCATCGGATCCAGACGGAGGAAACCCCGGCGTGCCACGACTGTGGAGCCGCGGAGGACACGGCGCAGCACACCCTCGAGGTGTGCCCAGCCTGGGCTGAGCTGCGCCGTGCCCTGACAGATGTAGTCGGGCAGGACCTCTCACTTCCCAGTGTGGTAAACTCCATGCTGGGGAGTGAGGAGGCTTGGGCGGCGGTTGCCTCCTTTTGCGAGAATGTAATGTCGCAAAAGGAGGCGGCGGAGCGTGCGCGGGAGGATGATCCTCTCGCGCCACCGCTCCGCAGGCGAAGAAGGGGTGGGAGAAGGCGACTGTACGATCGTCGTCTCCCACCTCCCGGTGGCGATTAGCGGGCGACAGGCGCGGGGGCGCCTTCGCTCGCATTGCACAAATCGCCACCATCGTCGGGCGGGAACGGCCGAGCACTCACGGTCGTTCCCGGGCCCCTCCACTTTGGGAGGGGCGTGCGGGCCCCGCTGTAAAGGCGGGCGGTCGTCGGTGGGGGACTGGACGTAAAGGCTGTGCCGGTTTCCCAGTCCTCCTCCAAATAGACGATGCGGGAGTGCCGCTGGGTTATTTTAGTGGGTATCCCGGGACTAGCCCGGCGAGTCCCACATAACCCGTCCATCCCCCAATGGGCGGGTATGCGTAACGCATTTTTTCCCAGCGTCAAAAAAAAAAAAAAAAAAAAAAAAAAGGTTGTGTTGTCGATGCGGGAGTGCCGCTGGGTTATTTTAGTGGGTATGCCGGGCTAGCCGGAGAGTCCCACATAACCCGTCCATCCCCCAATGGGCGGGTATGCGTAACGCATTTTTTCCCAGCGCAAACAAAAAAAAAAAAAAAAAAAAAAAAAAAAAAAAAGGTTAGGTTAGGTTGGGGAACCACCCCACAGTGCTTGCGTCCACGTCGCGTTCCCCGGAAACGTCCCAGTCCTGACCACCGTAACGGAGTGGCAGGCTGGGTACGGCCAAAGTGCACTGTGCATCGTAACTATCTTATTGCCTTGTGAGTTACGAATACTGCTGAGAATGCCCAAACAACCGCGGGATGCCCTCGGGCATTTCATTAAACAAGGCCCTTCTCAGGGCCAACCCAAAGGCCCTTCTCAGGGCCAACCAAAAGGCCCTTCTCAGGGCCAACCAAAAGGCCCTTCTCAGGGCCAACGCGACGTATCAGCGTCGAGTGAAGGCAGGGCCTTCTACGGAGGGAGAGTGGACTCATTGTCGGACTCCGACAATGAGTCCATAGCGTCGGATGTGATGGTGATCGAGGCTTCTCGGTCGCGATCGGCATCGGGAAAACGAAAGGCGTACCTCAGGCACGGGTCGGATGGATCCTCGGCCTCGGGTTCGGAAAATAAGAAGCCGAAGGCGAAGAAGCCGACAACAGCGGCAGACACCCACGATGTGGGTTTAGCCGACGCCCAGCGCGAGCTGGACCTGGCTCGGCGGGAGCAGCTCCAGCTAGAGCTGGAGGAGCGGGTAGCGGCCAAGGAAGAACGGGCGCGCGTCGCCCGTGCCAAGTCCGGGTACGGTGCGTCCAGCGTGCTGTACTCGGACCACTCCCTGGCCGAACTCCAGAAGATGGCGTTGGAGGACGAGGGGGTGATCGTAGAGGTCGCCGCCAAGTCGTCCCACCTAAAAGGGACGTTTCAAAAGTCCCTAAAATGCAGGGCAGCGAGTCTACGCCAAATCGTCGCGGAGCTGGTCGACCGCAAGGCCAGCGACGAGTCGCGGCAGCTGCAGGCGAAAGTTGATCGCCTGCAGACGGAGGTCAGCCAGCTTCACTTAAAGCTGGCTGAAGCCACGGCCCGGCCGTCCCAAGCCGAGCCTAGACCTGCGGCGGAGGGCTTCGCCTCCACCTCCGGCTTTGAGGATGTCCTCCGCAGGGTCATGGTGGAGGAGCGGGCCTTCGTCAGATCCTGCCTAGCGGGAATAGAGGACCGGCTCTTGCCGGAGAAACGCCTCCGACCGCCACTCGCGGCGGACAAGAGGCGAGAGGAGCCGGTGCCTACCTCTCAGAGGGAGGACGCCCTTCTCCCTTCGACCACCCCGACCAACCAGCAGGGCTGGACGAGGGTGGTCGGTAGGGGGAAGGGAAAAGGCAAAAGGACGGCACCTGTCGTCCCTGCCGTCCCCGCCACCACCACTCCCAGCCAGTCGTCTGCGATTGGCAAAGGAAAAGGGAAGGGGAAGGGGAAGAGCACCCCTCCAGCCCCAGCCGTCTCCGCCACCACCCCTGCCGGTCAGTCGTCGACTGGCAAGGGAAAGGGGAAGGGTGCGACCCCAGCCGGTGTTAGGAGGAACTTGGTTCCTCCCAAGACCGCGGCCGTCGTGGTAACACTCACCGCGAAGGCCGCGGAGCGGGGTGAGACGTACGCGTCCATGTTGGTGCGGGCGCGTGCCACTGTCGATCCCACCAAACTGGGGATCGGCAAAGTCTCATGCCGCCGGACACAGGCTGGGGCTCGTATTTTCGAGTTCCCAGGTGCCGAGGGTGGTAAAAACGCGGACCTCTTCGCAGCGAAGCTGCAGGAGGTCATCGCAGACGTGGCGAAGGTGGCCAGGCCGGTGAAGTCGGCGGCCATCGAGGTGACGGATCTTGACGACTCCGTCACCAAGGAGGAGGTGGTGGCAGCAGTCGTGGCCATTGGGGGCTGCACAGTCGCAGCGGTGCAGGGCGGGGCCATCAGGCCCGGGCGCGGCGGCATGGGCACCATCCGCCTGGAGTGCCCAGTCGCCGCTGCCAAAGCCGTCCTCGAGAAGGGACGGCTTGCCGTCGGGTTCAGCTCGGCGGCGGTCCGGGCCCTTGAGGTCCCGCCGCTGAGGTGTTACCGGTGCTTCGGCATCGGTCACACCCGGGCCCTCTGTCCGTCCAGTGTCGACAGGACGGACAGCTGCTACCGCTGCGGCAAGGAGGGGCACAAAGCCGCTTCCTGCGAGGCCACCGCACCGCACTGCGCGGTGTGTGCCGCCAGTGGCCGCCCTGCGGGCCACATTATGAAGGGGAGGAATTGTATTCCTCCCCTTAAGAAGGGCAAAGCGCAGGCGCCGACCCGGCCTGTCGCTGCCACCGCCACCCCAATAGCTGGGACCTCGGCGGCTGTGGAGGAGGAGGGTGCGATGACCGATTAATGGGTAGAGTCGAACATCGCATCCTCCAGGCGAACACCAACCACTGCAGAGCGGCACAGGATCTGTTGATGCAGACTGTGGCCGAGTGGTTGGTGGACGTGGCGGTGGTTGCCGAGCCGTACTCGATACCTGGCCGCTGGCTAGGTGATCGGGACGGCTTGGTGGCGTTGGTGTCGCGGCCTTCCACGGACTCCCCTCCCCTCTCGCTTTTAGAGAGGGGTCCGGGATACGTGGCCGCCGCGTGGGGAGAAATAGCCCTGGTCGGGGTCTATTTCTCCCCAAACCGCCCTCTAAGGGACTTCGAGAATTTTCTCGAAGTCCTTACGGCAGTCGTCGGGAGGGCGGCACCACGTCAGGTCGTCGTAATGGGCGACCTGAACGCCAAATCGGTGGCCTGGGGCAACCCGGCGGCGTCGTGCAACGTCCGGGGGCGCGCCGCCGAATTTTGGTCGGCTTCGTGCGGCGTGTCCCTCCTGAACAGGGGGGATGTTCACACGTGTGTGCGGCAACGGGGAGGGTCAGTGGTGGACGTGTCGTTCGCCACCCCCGTGCTAGCCGCCCGCGTCGTGAACTGGCGGGTGGAGATGGTGGAGACCCTGTCGGACCACCGATATGTGCGGTTCGACATCTCCACCCAGAGCCCGCGGGGGATGGCCCGCTCGGGCCAATCTCCCTTCCCGCGGTGGGCTCTCACCCGCCTGGACCGGGAGGCAGCCCAGGAGGCTGCGTTCCTCCGGGACTGGCTCTCGCCCCCTGTTGAGGTCACGGACGTGGACGCCGCAGCGGTTCAACTGCGGGGGTCCCTGACCGAGGTGTGCAACTCCAGCATGCCTCGGTCTCGCCGTCCGCCTCCCCGTCGCGCCGTTTATTGGTGGACGGGGGAGCTGACGGCGCTACGGGCCGCGTGCGTGGAGGCCAGGAGGGCCTACACGCGGAGTCGGCGGCGCACCAGCCGATGTCAGGCTGAGGAGGACCGCCTCTACGCCTCTTACCTAGAGGCAAAGACGGTCCTCAAGTCGGAAATGTGCGCCGCCGAGGACTCGGCAAAGGCCGAGATGCTGGAGGGCCTCGACAGGGATCCGTTTGGGAGGCCGTATAAGCAGGCGCGGAGCCAGCTGCGCCCTTACGGTCCCCCATTAGCGGAGACCCTAGAGCCGGCGTTGCTGGATGGGGTGGTTCGGTCACTGTTTCCGCGCAGGACCGACTTCACCCCTCCAACGATGAACCCCCCGCTGAGGGGGTTGCTGGCTTCGCCGGAGGAGGTGCCTCCAGTTTCGGCGGAGGAACTTCGCGCGGGGGTTCTGCCCCTCCGCGCGAAGAAGACGGCCCCTGGGCCGGACGGCGTCCCCGCACGGGTGGTGGCCATCGCGGCGTCCCTAATGGAGGAAAGGCTTCGGGACCTCTTCAGCGCGTGCCTGACGGCTGGGAGGTTCCCGAAGCTATGGAAGGAAGGCAAGTTGTGCCTTCTCCGCAAGGAGGGACGCCCGGTGGACTCCCCCTCGGCATACCGGCCCATCGTTTTACTCGATGAGGTCGGTAAACTGTTCGAGGGGATCCTCGCCACCCGGCTTAACAGCCATTTGCGGGAGGTAGGGCCGGACCTGTCGGACGCCCAGT
The DNA here is from genome assembly GCA_951640165.1 of Pseudoips prasinana. Lineage (NCBI taxonomy): Eukaryota > Metazoa > Arthropoda > Insecta > Lepidoptera > Nolidae > Pseudoips > Pseudoips prasinana. Next base: position 126,639 of record OX621235.1, on the reverse strand, counting down.
TCGGGTTCCGACAAGGGCGTTCGACGGTCGATGCGCTGGCCCTACTCAGGGGCCAGGTGCGGGAGGCGGTCGAGGCTGGGGACGGAGTGTTGGCGGTGTCGTTCGACATCGCCAACGCCTTCAACTCCGTGCCCCACTCGACCATATTGGAGGCACTCCGGTACCACGGAGTGCCCCAATATCTGCGGGCGATCCTGGCCAGCTACCTGGAGGACCGGGAGGTCCTTCTGGTTGACAAGATGGCCAGGATCAGGCGGTATGGAGTGGAGTCCGGTGTTCCACAGGGTTCGGTGCTGGGGCCCCTCTTGTGGAACATCGGATTTGACTGGCTCCTGCGGGGCACCCTCCTCCAGGGCACGAGTGTCATCTGCTACGCAGATGACACTCTCCTCGTTGCCCAGGGGAGGGACTTTGGAGAGGCGGTCTGTCTGGCCTCGGCTGGCGGATCCTTAGTGGCAGGTAGGATCCGCCAGCTTGGATTGGGGGTAGCGCTGAACAAGACCGAGGCCGTGTTCTTTCACGGGCCTCGGCAGCGCTGCCCACCTGACGCCCACATCGTGGTGGAGGGCGTCCGAATAGGGGTCGGGGCCCAGATGAAGTATCTGGGCCTCGTGCTGGACAGCAGGTGGCGCTTCGGCCCGCACTTTAGCGGGCTGTCGACGCGCCTGCTGAAAGCCGCGGACGCCCTCTCATGGCTCCTCCCAAACCTGGGAGGGCCCAAGGAGCGATGCCGGCGCCTCTATGCCGGCATCCTCAAGAGCATGGCCCTGTATGGGGCACCCATCTGGGCGGACTCCCTCCATAGGAGGGAGAATGCAACCGCCATCCGCAGGCCCCAACGGGCCATTGCACAGCGGGTGGCGAGAGCCTACCGCTCAGTGGGCTTTGCGGCGGCGTGCGCTCTGGCCGGCACCCCTCCATGGGAATTGGAGGCATGGGTGCTCGCCAGAGTGTACGAATGGGCGGCGCGGCGTAGGGCGCTGGGTGAGCGCCCCGCCGCGCAAGAGCGGGATGCCGTGCGGCGGGAGGCGAGGGACGCAATCGTCCTTCACTGGACACGGGACCTCGCCTCCGCCACCTTTGGACGCCGGACGCTGGACGCGCTCGGTCCAGTCCTGCGGGACTGGCTCGAGCGCCCCCACGGTTTCCTCTCGTTCCGTCTGGTGCAGGTGTTGTCCGGGCATGGCTGCTTCGGAACGCACCTGCATCGGATTCAGAGGGAGGAAACCCCGGCGTGCCACGAGTGTGGAGCCGCGGAGGACACGGCGCGGCACACCCTCGAGGTGTGCCCAGCCTGGGCTGAGCTGCGCCGTGCCCTGACAGATGTGGTCGGGCAGGACCTCTCACTTCCCAGTGTGGTAAACTCCATGCTGGGGAGTGAGGAGGCTTGGGCGGCGGTTGCCTCCTTTTGCGAGAATGTCATGTCGCAAAAGGAGGCGGCGGAGCGCGCGCGGGAGGATGATCCTCTCGCGCCGCCGCTCCGCAGGCGAAGAAGGGGTGGTAGACGGCGGTTGTACGATCGTCGCCTCCCTCCTTCTGGTGGTGATTAGCGGGCGACAGGCGCGGGGGCGCCTTCGCTCGCATTGCACTAATCACCACCCTCGTCGGGCGGGAACGGCCGAGCACTCACGGTCGTTCCCGGGCCCCTCCACTTAGGGAGGGGCGTGCGGGCCCCGCTGTAAAGGCGGGCGGTCGTCGGTGGGGGACTGGACGTAAAGGCTGTGCCGGTTTCCCAGTCCTCCTCCAAATAGACGATGCGGGAGTGCCGCTGGGTTATTTTAGTGGGTATCCCGGGACTAGCCCGGCGAGTCCCACATAACCCGTCCATCCCCCAATGGGCGGGTATGCGTAACGCATTTTTTCCCAGCGTCAACAAAAAAAAAAAAAAAAAAAAAAGGTTAGGTTAGGTTGGGGAACCACCCCACAGTGCTTGCGTCCACGTCGCGTTCCCTGGAAACGTCCCAGTCCTGACCACCGTAACGGAGTGGCAGGCTGGGTACGGCTAAAGTGCACTGTGCATCGTAGCGATCTTATTGCCTTGAGAGCTACGTACTTGTCGGAAATGCCAAAACAACCGCGGGATGCCCTCGGGCATTTCATTAGAAAAGGCCGTTCTCAGGGCCAACCCAAAGGCCCTTCTCAGGGCCAACCCAAAGGCCCTTCTCAGGGCCAACCAAAAGGCCCTTCTCAGGGCCAACGCGACGCTGGAGCAGCGTCGGAAGAAGGCAAGGCCTTCTACGGAGGGAGGGCGGGCGATTTGTCGGACTCCGACATTGAGTCCATTTCGTCGGATGCCGAGTCGATGGTGATCGCTGGTTCTCGGTCGCGATCGGCATCGGGGAAGCGGAAGGCGTACCTCAAGAACGGGTCGGATGGATCCTCGGCCTCGGGTTCAGGTTCGAAGGAGCCAAAAAAGAAGGCACAAAAGACCACGGCGGACACCCATGACGTGGGTTTGGTTGACGCCCAGCGTCAGTTGGACCTGGCTCAGCGGGAGCGGCTCCAACAAGACCTGGAGGAGCAGGTAGCGGCCAGGGAGGAACGGGCGCGCGCCGCCCGCGCCAAATCCGGATACGGAGCGTCCCGCGTTCTGTACGCGGACCACTCCCTGGCCGAGCTGGAGCGGATGGCATTGGAGGACGAGGAGGTAATCGTCCAGGTCGCCACCAAGTCCTCCCACCTAAAAGGGACTTTTCAAAAGTCCCTCAAATGCCGGGCCGCCAGCATGCGCGGCATCGTCGCGGAGCTGGTCGACCGCAAGGCCAGCGACGAGTCGCGGCAACTGCAGGCGAAAGTGGATCGCCTGCAGCAGGAGGTAAGCCAGCTGCACCAAAAGCTGGCTGAAGCCACGGCCCGGCCATCCGAAGCCGAGCCTAGACCTGCGGCAGAGGGCCTTGCCTCCTCCCCCGGCCTTGAAGATATCCTCCGCAAAGTTATGGCGGAGGAGAGGGCCTTTGTTCGGGCCTGCCTAGCGGGCATTGAGGACCGGCTCTTGCCGGAGAAAGTCCTCCGACCGCCACTTGCGGCGGACAAGAGGCGAGAGCCGGTGCCCACCTCCCAGAGGGAGGACGCCCTTCTCCCCTCCACCACCCCGACCAACCAGCAGGGCTGGACGAAGGTGGTTGGTAAGGGGAAGGGCAAAGGCAAAAGGACGGCAGCTGTCGTCCCTGCCGTTCCCGCCACCACCACTCCCAGCCAGTCCCAGCCGACTGGCAAAGGGAAAGAGAAGGGGAAGGGGAAGAGCACCCCTCCAGCCCCAGCCGTACCCACCACCACCCCTGCTGGTCAGTCGACTGGCACGGGAAAGGGGAAAGGGAAGAGTTCCCCCCCAGCCGGTGCCAAGAGGAACCTGGTTCCTCCCAAAACCGCAGCCGTCGTGATGACGCTCACTGCGGAGGCTGCGGAGCGGGGCGAGACATACGCGTCCGTAATGTTGCGGGCGCGTGCCAATGCCGATCCAACCAAACTGGGGATCGGCAAAGTCTCGTGCCGCCGGACACAGGCTGGGGCTCGTATCTTCGAGTTCCCCGGTGCTGAGGGCGGGAAACACGCCGACCTCTTCGCAGCAAAGCTGCAGGAGGTCATCGCGGACGCGGCGAAGGTGGCCAGGCCGGTGAAGTCGGCGGCCATCGAGGTGACGGACCTGGATGACTCCGTCACCAGGGAGGAGGTGGTGGCAGCGATCGCAGCCAATGGGGGCTGCGAAGTCGCAGCGGTGCAGGGCGGGGGCATCAGGCCCGGGCGCGGCGGCATGGGCACTATTCGCCTGGAGTGCCCTGTCGCCGCTGCCAAAGCCGTCCTCGAAAAGGGACGGCTCGCCGTCGGGTTCAGCTCGGGTGCGGTCCGGGCACTTGAGGTCCCGCCGCTGAGGTGCTACAAGTGCTTCGGAATCGGCCACACCCGGGCCCTCTGTCCGTCCAGTGTCGACAGGACGGACAGCTGCTACCGCTGCGGCAAGGAGGGGCACAAAGCCGCCTCCTGCGAGGCCACCACACCGCACTGCGCGGTGTGTGCCGCCAGTGGCCGCCCTGCGGGCCACATTATGAAGGGGAGGAATTGTATTCCTCCCCTTAAGAAGGGCAAAGCGCAGGCGCCGACCCGGCCTGTCGCTGCCACCGCCACCCCAGTAGCTGGGACCTCGGCGGCTGTGGAGGAGGAGGGTGCGATGACCGATTAATGGGTAGAGTCGAACATCGCATCCTCCAGGCGAACACCAACCACTGCAGAGCGGCACAGGATCTGTTGATGCAGACTGTGGCCGAGTGGTTGGTGGACGTGGCGGTGGTTGCCGAGCCGTACTCGATACCTGGCCGCTGGCTAGGTGATCGAGACGGCTTGGTGGCGTTGGTGTCGCGGCCTTCCACGGACTCCCCTCCCCTCTCGCTTTTAGAGAGGGGTCCGGGATACGTGGCCGCCGCGTGGGGAGAAATAGCCCTGGTCGGGGTCTATTTCTCCCCAAACCGCCCTCTAAGGGACTTCGAGAATTTTCTCGAAGTCCTTACGGCAGTCGTCGGGAGGGCGGCACCACGTCAGGTCGTCGTAATGGGCGACCTGAACGCCAAATCAGTGGCCTGGGGCAACCCGGCGGCGTCGTGCAACGTCCGGGGGCGCGCCGCTGAATTTTGGTCGGCTTCGTGCGGCGTGTCCCTCCTGAACAGGGGGGATGTTCACACGTGTGTGCGGCAACGGGGTGGGTCAGTGGTGGACGTATCGTTCGCCACCCCCGTGCTAGCCGCCCGCGTCGTGAACTGGTGGGTGGAGATGGTGGAGACCCTGTCGGACCACCGATATGTGCGGTTCGACATCTCCACCCAGAGCCCGCGGGGGATGGCCCGCTCGGGCCAATCTCCCTTCCCGCGGTGGGCTCTCACCCGCCTGGACCGGGAGGCAGCCCAGGAGGCTGCGTTCCTCCGGGACTGGCTCTCGCCCCCTGTTGAGGTCACGGACGTGGACGCCGCAGCGGTTCAGCTGCGGGGGTCCCTGACCGAGGTGTGCAACTCCAGCATGCCTCGGTCTCGCCGTCCGCCTCCCCGTCGCGCCGTTTATTGGTGGACGGTGGAGCTGGCGGGGCTCCGGGCCGCGTGCGTGGAGGCCAGGAGGGCCTACACGCGGAGTCGGCGGCGCACCAGCCGATGTCAGGCTGAGGAGGACCGCCTCTACGCCTCTTACCTAGAGGCAAAGACGGTCCTCAAGTCGGAAATGTGCGCCGCCGAGGACTCGGCAAAGGCCGAGATGCTGGAGGGCCTCGACAGGGATCCGTTTGGGAGGCCGTATAAGCAGGCGCGGAGCCAGCTGCGCCCTTACGGTCCCCCATTAGCGGAGACCCTAGAGCCGGCGTTGCTGGATGGGGTGGTTCGGTCACTGTTTCCGCGCAGGACCGACTTCACCCCTCCAACGATGAACCCCCCGCTGAGGGGGTTGGTGGCTTCGCCGGAGGAGGTGCCTCCAGTTTCGGCGGAGGAACTTCGCGCGGGGGTTCTGCCCCTCCGCGCGAAGAAGACGGCCCCTGGGCCGGACGGCGTCCCCGCACGGGTGGTGGCCATCGCGGCGTCCCTAATGGAGGAAAGGCTTCGGGACCTCTTCAGCGCGTGCCTGACGACTGGGAGGTTCCCGAAGCTATGGAAGGAAGGCAAGTTGTGCCTTCTCCGCAAGGAGGGACGCCCGGTGGACTCCCCCTCGGCATACCGGCCCATCGTTTTACTCGATGAGGTCGGTAAACTGTTCGAGGGGATCCTCGCCACCCGGCTTAACAGCCATTTGCGGGAGGTAGGGCCGGACCTGTCGGACGCCCAGTTCGGGTTCCGACAAGGGCGTTCGACGGTCGATGCGCTGGCCCTACTCAGGGGCCAGGTGCGGGAGGCGGTCGAGGCTGGGGACGGAGTGTTGGCGGTGTCGTTCGACATCGCCAACGCCTTCAACTCCGTGCCCCACTCGACCATATTGGAGGCACTCCGGTACCACGGAGTGCCCCAATATCTGCGGGCGATCCTGGCCAGCTACCTGGAGGACCGGGAGGTCCTTCTGGTGGACAAGATGGCCAGGATCAGGCGGTATGGAGTGGAGTCCGGTGTTCCACAGGGTTCGGTGCTGGGGCCCCTCTTGTGGAACATCGGATTTGACTGGCTCCTGCGGGGCACCCTCCTCCAGGGCACGAGTGTCACGAGTGTCATCATGACACTCTCCTCGTTGCCCGGGGGAGGGACTTTGGAGAGGCGGCCTGTTTGGCCTCGGCTGGCGGATCCTTAGTGGCAGGTAGGATCCGCCAGCTTGGATTGGGGGTAGCGCTGAACAAGACCGAGGCCGTGTTCTTTCACGGGCCTCGGCAGCGCTGCCCACCTGACGCCCACATCGTGGTGGAGGGCGTCCGAATAGGGGTCGGGGCCCAGATGAAGTATCTGGGCCTCGTGCTGGACAGCAGGTGGCGCTTCGGCCCGCACTTTAGCGGGCTGTCGACGCGCCTGCTGAAAGCCGCGGACGCCCTCTCATGGCTCCTCCCAAACCTGGGCGGGCCCAAGGAGCGATGCCGGCGCCTCTATGCCGGCATCCTAAAGAGTATGGCCCTATACGGGGCACCCATCTGGGCGGACTCCCTCCACAGGAGGGAGAATGCAACCGCCATCCGCAGGCCCCAACGGGCCATTGCACAGCGGGTGGCGCGAGCCTACCGCTCGGTGGGTTTCGCGGCGGCGTGCGCTCTGGCCGGCACCCCTCCCTGGGAATTGGAGGCATGGGTGCTCGCCAGAGTGTACGAATGGGCGGCGCGGCGTAGGGCGCTGGGTGAGCGCCCCGCCGCGCAAGAGCGGGATGCCGTGCGGCGGGAGGCGAGGGACGCAATCGTCCTACACTGGACACGGGACCTCGCCTCCGCCACATTTGGACGCCGGACGCTGGACGCGCTCGGTCCAGTCCTGCGGGACTGGCTCGAGCGCCCCCACGGTTTCCTCTCGTTCCGTCTGGTGCAGGTGTTGTCCGGGCATGGCTGCTTCGGAACGCACCTGCATCGGATCCAGAGGGAGGAGACCCCGGCGTGCCACGACTGTGGAGCCGCGGAGGACACGGCGCAGCACACCCTCGAGGTGTGCCCAGCCTGGGCTGAGCTGCGCCGTGCCCTGACAGATGTGGTCGGGATGGACCTCTCACTTCCCAGTGTGGTGAACTCCATGCTGGGGAGTGAGGAGGCTTGGGCGGCGGTTGCCTCCTTTTGCGAGAATGTCATGTCGCAAAAGGAGGCGGCGGAGCGCGCGCGGGAGGATGATCCTCTCGCGCCGCCGCTCCGCAGGCGAAGAAGGGGTGGGAGACGGCGGTTGTACGATCGTCGCCTCCCTCCTTCTGGTGGTGATTAGCGGGCGACAGGCGCGGGGGCGCCTTCGCTCGCATTGCACTAATCACCACCCTCGTCGGGCGGGAACGGCCGAGCACTCACGGTCGTTCCCGGGCCCCTCCATTTAGGGAGGGGCGTGCGGGCCCCGCTGTAAAGGCGGGCGGTCGTCGGTGGGGGACTGGACGTAAAGGCTGTGCCGGTTTCCCAGTCCTCCTCCAAATAGACGATGCGGGAGTGCCGCTGGGTTATTTTAGTGGGTATCCCGGGACTAGCCCGGCGAGTCCCACATAACCCGTCCATCCCCCAATGGGCGGGTATGCGTAACGCATTTTTTCCCAGCGCAAACAAAAAAAAAAAAAAAAAAAAAGGTTGGGGAACCACCCCACAGTGCTTACGTCCTCGTCGTGTTCCCTGGAAACGTCCCAGTTCTGACCACCGTAACGGAGTGGCAGACTGGGTACGGCTAAAGTGCACTGTGCTTCGCAGCTATCTTATCGCCTTGAGAGCTACGAATTTGCCGGAAATGCCTAAACCCGCGCGGGATGCCCTCGGGCATTTCATTAAAAAAGGCCCTTCTCAGGGCCAACCCAAAGGCCCTTCTCAGGGCCAATCCAAAGGCCCTTCTCAGGGCCAACCAAAAGGCCCTTCTCAGGGCCAACGCGACGCTGAAGCGTCGGAAGAAGGTAGAACCTTCTACGGAGGGAGAGTGGACGAATTGTCGGACTCCGACAACGAGTCCACTGCATCGGATGCGGGTTCGATGGTGGTCGATCCTCGATCACGATCGGCATCGCGGAAGCGGACCTTCCTCAAGGTCGTGTCCGATGGCTCCTCGGGCTCAGGCTCGGCGAAGGAGCCTAAAAAGAGGGTCAAGGCCAAAAAGGCGTTGACAGCTGCAGACACCCACGACGTGGGTTTGGCCGATGCCCAGCGTGAGTTGGACTTGGCACGGCGGGAGCAGCTCCAGCAAGAGCTGGAGGAGCGGGTTGCGGCCAGGGAGGAGCGGGCGCGTGTCGCTCGTGCCAAGGCCGAGTACGGTGCGTCCCGCGTCCTGTACGCGGACCACTCCCTGGCCGAATTGGAGAAGATGGCCTTGGAGGACGAGGAGGCGATCGTGGAGGTCGCCGCCAAGTCCTCGCATCTGAAGGGGACTTTCCAGAAGTCCCTCAGATGCCGGGCCGCCAGCATGCGTTGTATCATCGCGGAGCTGGTGGACCGCAAGGCCAGCGACGAAACGCGGCAACTGCAGGCGAAGGTAGATCGCCTGCAGTCGGAGGTCAGCCAGCTGCACATGAAGCTGGCTGAAGCCACGGCCCGGCCATCGCAAGCCGAGCCCAGACCTGCAGCGGAGGGTCTTGCCTCCTCCCCCGGCCTTGAAGATGTCCTCCGCAAGGTGATGGCGGAGGAGAGGGCGTTTGTTCGCTCCTGCCTGGCAGGGATTGAGGACCGGCTCTTGCCGGCGAAAGTCGTCCGACCGCCACTTGCGGCGGATAGAAGGCGAGAGGAGCGGGTGGAAACCTCCCAGAAGGAGGACGCCCTTCTCCCTTCCACCACCCCGACCAACCAGCAGGGCTGGACGAGGGTGGTCGGTAAGGGGAAAGGCAAAGGGAAAAGGACGGCACCTGTCGTCCCTGCCGTCCCCGCCACCACCACTACCAGCCAGTCGAAGCCGACTGGCAAAGGGAAAGGGAAGGGGAAGGGGAAGAGCACCCCTCCAGCCCCAGCCGTCCCCACCACCACCCCTGCTGGTCAGTCGACTGGCACGGGAAAGGGGAAAGGGAAGAGTTCCCACCCAGCCGGTGCCAAGAGGAACCTGGTTCCTCCCAAAACCGCAGCCGTCGTGATGACGCTCACTGCGGAGGCTGCGGAGCGGGGCGAGACATACGCGTCCGTAATGTTGCGGGCGCGTGCCAATGCCGATCCAACCAAACTGGGGATCGGCAAAGTCTCGTGCCGCCGGACACAGGCTGGGGCTCGTATCTTCGAGTTCCCCGGTGCTGAGGGCGGGAAACACGCCGACCTCTTCGCAGCAAAGCTGCAGGAGGTCATCGCGGACGCGGCGAAGGTGGCCAGGCCGGTGAAGTCGGCGGCCATCGAGGTGACGGACCTGGATGACTCCGTCACCAGGGAGGAGGTGGTGGCAGCGATCGCAGCCAATGGGGGCTGCGAAGTCGCAGCGGTGCAGGGCGGGGGCATCAGGCCCGGGCGCGGCGGCATGGGCACTATTCGCCTGGAGTGCCCTGTCGCCGCTGCCAAAGCCGTCCTCGAAAAGGGACGGCTCGCCGTCGGGTTCAGCTCGGGTGCGGTCCGGGCACTTGAGGACCAGCCGCTGAGGTGCTACAAGTGCTTCGGAATCGGCCACACCCGGGCCCTCTGTCCGTCCAGCGTAGATAGGACAGACAGCTGCTACCGCTGCGGCAAGGAGGGGCATAAATCCGCCTCCTGCAAGGCCGCCGCACCGCACTGCGCGGTATGTGCCGCTAGTGGCCGCCCTGCGGGACATATTATGAAGGGGAGGAACTGCAGTCCTCCCCTTAAGAAGGGCAAAATACAGGCGCCGACCCGGCCTGTCATTGCCACCGCCGTCCCAGTGGCTGGGACCTCAGCGGCTGTGGAGGAGGGGGGTGCGATGACCGACTAATGGGTAGAGTCGAGCATCGCATCCTCCAGGCGAACACCAACCACTGCAGAGCGGCCCAGGATCTGCTGATGCAGACTGTGGCCGAGTGGTTGGTGGACGTGGCGGTGGTCGCCGAGCCGTACTCGATACCTGGCCGTTGGCTGGGTGATCGGGACGGCTTGGTGGCGTTGGTGTCGCGGCCTGCCACGGACTCCCCTCCCCTCTCGCTTTTAGAGAGGGGTCCAGGATACGTGGCCGCCGCGTGGGGAGAAATAGCCCTGGTCGGGGTCTATTTCTCCCCAAACCGCCCTCTAAGGGACTTCGAGGGTTTTCTCGAAGTCCTTACGGCAGTCGTCGGGAGGGCGGCACCACGTCAAGTCGTCGTGTTGGGCGACCTGAACGCCAAGGCGGTGGCCTGGGGCAACCCAGCGGCGTCATGTAACGTCCGGGGGCGCGCCGTCGAATTTTGGGCGGCTTCGTGCGGCGTGTCCCTCCTGAACAGGGGGGATGTTCACACGTGTGTGCGGCAACAGGGAGGGTCAGTGGTGGACGTGTCGTTCGCCACCCCTGTGCTAGCCACACGCGTCGTGAACTGGCGGGTGGAGATGGTGGAGACCCTGTCGGACCACCGATATGTGCGGTTCGACATCTCCACCCAGAGCCCGCGGGGGATGGCCCGCTCGGGCCAATCTCCCTTCCCGCGGTGGGCTCTCACCCGCCTGGACCGGGAGGCAGCCCTGGAGGCAGCGTTCCTCGGGGACTGGCTCTCGCCCCCTGTGGAGGTGACGGACGTGGACGCCGCAGCGGTCCAGCTGCGGAGGTCCCTGACCGAGGTGTGCAATTCCAGCATGCCTCGGTCTCGCCGTCCGCCTCCCCGTCGCGCCGTATATTGGTGGACGGGGGAGCTGGCGGCGCTTCGGGCCGAGTGCGTGGAGGCCAGGAGGGCCTTCACGCGGAGTCGGCGGCGCGCCAGCCGATGTCAGGCGGAGGAGGACCGCCTCTACGCCTCTTACGTAGAGGCAAAGACGGTCCTCAAGTCGGCAATGTGCGCCGCCGAAGACTCGGCAAAGGCCGAGATGCTGGAGGGCCTCGATAGGGATCCGTTTGGGAGGCCATATAAGTTGGCGCGGAGCCAGCTGCGCCCTTATGGCCCCCCACTAACGGAGACCCTAGAGCCGGCGTTGCTGGATGGGGTGGTTCGGTCACTGTTTCCGCGCAGGACCGAATTCACCCCACCAACGATGAACCCCCCACTGGGGGGGGTGGCGGCTTCGCCGGCGGAGGAGGTCCCTCCGGTTTCGGTGGAGGAATTCGGCGCGGGGGTTCTTTCCCTCCGCGCGAAAAAGACGGCCCCTGGACCGGATGGCGTCCCCGCACGGGTGGTGGCCATCGCGGCGTCCCTAATGGAGCAGAGGTTTCGGGACCTCTTCAGCGCGTGCCTGACGGCTGGGAGGTTCCCGAAACTATGGAAGGAGGGGCAGCTTTGCCTGCTCCGCAAGGAGGGACGCCCGGTGGACTCCCCCTCGGCATACCGGCCCATCGTTCTGCTCGATGAGGTCGGTAAACTGTTCGAGGGGATCCTCGCCACCCGGCTTAACAGCCACTTGCGGGAGGTAGGGCCGGACCTGTCGGACGCCCAGTTCGGGTTTCGACAAGGGCGTTCGACGGTCGACGCGGTGGCCCTACTCAGGGGCCACGTTCAGGAGGCGCTCGAGGCTGGGGACGGAGTGTTGGCGGTGTCGTTCGACATCGCCAACGCGTTCAACTCCGTGCCCCACTCGACCATATTGGAGGCACTCCGGTACCACGGAGTGCCCCAATATCTGCGGGCGATCCTGGCCAATTACCTAGAGGACCGAGAGGTCCTCTTGGCGGACAGAACGGCCAGGATCAGGCGCTACGGCGCGGAGTCCGGTGTTCCACAGGGTTCGGTGCTAGGGCCCCTCTTGTGGAACATCGGATTCGATTGGCTCCTGCGGGGCACCCTCCTCCAGGGCACGAGTGTCATCTGCTACGCGGATGACACTCTCCTCGTTGCCCGGGGGAGGGACTTTCGGGAGGCGGCCTGTCTGGCCTCGGCTGGCGGATCCTTAGTGGCAGGTAGGATCCGCCAGCTTGGTTTGAGGGTAGCGCTGAACAAGACCGAGGCCGTGTTCTTTCACGGGCCTCGGCAGCGCTGCCCTCCTGACGCCCACATCGTGGTGGAGGGCGTCCGGATAGGGGTCGGGGCCCAGATGAAGTATCTGGGCCTCGTGCTGGACAGCAGGTGGCGCTTCGGCCCGCACTTTAGCGGGCTGTCGACGCGCCTGCTGAAAGCCGCGGACGCCCTCTCATGGCTCCTCCCAAACCTGGGAGGGCCCAAGGAGCGATGCCGGCGCCTCTATGCCGGCATCCTCAAGAGCATGGCCCTGTATGGGGCACCCATTTGGGCGGACTCCCTCCACAGGAGGGAGAATGCAACCGCCATCCGCAGGCCCCAACGGGCCATTGCACAGCGGGTGGCGAGGGCCTACCGCTCAGTGGGCTTTGCGGCGGCGTGCGCTCTGGCCAGCACCCCTCCCTGGGAATTGGAGGCATGGGTGCTCGCCAGAGTGTACGAATGGGCGGCGCGGCGTAGGGCGCTAGGTGAGCGCCCCGCCGCGCAAGAGCGGGAGGCCGTGCGGCGGGAGGCGAGTGACGCCATCGTCCTGCACTGGGCACGGGACCTCGCCTCCGCCACTTTTGGGCGCCGGACGCTGGACGCGCTCGGTCCAGTCCTGCGGGAATGGCTCGAGCGCCCCCACGGTTTCCTCTCGTTCCGTCTAGTGCAGGTGTTGTCCGGACATGGCTGTTTTGGAACGCACCTGCACCGGATCCGGAGGGAGGAAACCCCGGCGTGCCATGAATGCGGAGCCGCGGAGGACACGGCGCAGCACACCCTCGAGGTGTGCCCAGCCTGGGCTGAGCTGTGCCGTGCCCTGAATACTGTCGTTGGGCTGGACCTCTCACTTCCCAGGGTGGTGAACTCCATGCTGGGGAGTGAGGAGGCTTGGGCGGCGGTTGCCTCCTTTTGCGAGGACGTCATGTCGCAAAAGGAGGCGGCGGAGCGCGCGCGGGAGGATGATCCTCTCGCGCCGCCGCTCCGCAGGCGAAGAAGGGGTGGGAGACGGCGGTTGTACGATCATCGTCTCCCTCCTTCTGGTGGTGATTAGCGGGCGACAGGCGCGGGGGCGCCTTCGCTCGCATTGCACTGATCACCACCCTCGTCGGGCGGGAACGGCCGAGCACTCACGGTCGTTCCCGGGCCCCTCCACTTAGGGAGGGGCGTGCGGGCCCCGCTGTAAAGGCGGGCGGTCGTCGGTGGGGGACTGGACGTAAAGGCTGTGCCGGTTTCCCAGTCCTCCTCCAAATAGACGATGCGGGAGTGCCGCTGGGTTATTTTAGTGGGTATGCCGGAGTAGCCGGAGAGTCCCACATAACCCGTCCATCCCCCAATGGGCGGGTATGCGTAACGCATTTTTTCCCAGCGCAAACAAAAAAAAAAAAAAAAAAAAAAAAAAAAAAAAAAAAAAAAAAAAGGTTAGGTTAGGTTAGGTTAGGTTTCCGGCGGCTGGTGCCTAAGTTGATGGGCGCGGCTGGGGCGCTGTCAACGCTGCTTCCCAATCTGGGGGGGCCGAGCGCCGCCTGTAGGCGGCTCTACGTGGGGATCGTGCGATCAATGGCCCTGTACGGGGCCCCGATCTGGGCGGCTGACCTGACGGCCGGTAGCATTGCTGTTCTGCGGAGACCGCAGAGAGCTATGGCCGTCAGAGTCATCAGGGGATATCGCACGGTCTCCTACGAGGCGGCCTGTGTACTGGCCGGATCCCCGCCCTGGGACCTCGAGGCGAAAGTACTCGCGTCACTGTACCGGTGGCGCGAGGAGATGCTGGTGCAAGGCGAGCGGCCGATGCAGCGACACATGGAGCTGCGTCGGTCGCAGCTTCGCGAGGCCCTGGTGGCGGAATGGCGGGACAGGCTCTCACGCCCAACCGCCGGCCTCGTCACTATCGAGGCGGTCCGGCCGGTACTCGAGCGTTGGCTCGGGAGGAGGCACGGCTCCCTGTCGTTTCGGGTGACGCAGGTACTCTCGGGGCATGGCTGCTTCGGGAAGTACCTGTGTCGCATAAACAGGGAGCCGGACGCCCGGTGTCACCACTGCGTCGACTGTCGGGAGGACACGGCGCTGCATACGCTGGCAGAGTGTGCCGCTTGGGAGGAGCAGCGCCGTGCCCTCATTTCTGGAGTAGGCAGTGACCTGTCGCTGCCGGCCGTCGTAAACTCGATGGTTGGCGGCGAAGAGTCCTGGGACGCGGTGGTTTCCTTTTGCGAGACAGTCATCTCGCGGAAGGAAGCTGCGGAAAGGGAGAGGGAGATTACATCCTCTCACCCTGCCCGCAGCAGACGCACCGGGCGTCGGCGGAGGGCGGACAGCGCCCTCTTCCGGCCCCCCTAAATGGGCCCAGGGGCGACGGACTCGGGGGTGTCCGTTGCCCACTACACATCTGGACCCGAGGTGGCGGCGCGACGTGTTCCACGCGCGCCCCTCTTAGACGTTGCGGGGGGAGTTTAATACCTCACTCCCCCCCCCCTAATGCGAGGAGGCCCGCAATTATGGGCCAGCACCAGCCGGGGGTTGCGGAAGTATCGTATGTTCCCGCGACCCCTGGCGCAGGTGTGAGATGGAACACCGGGGTGGTTTTTAGTCAGTAGGAGTCTGACAGACCCCTCCGCTTCCCCCGAGGCGGAGGACATCCATGCAGGATTTTCCACCCCGCAAAAAAAAAAAAAAAAAAGGTTAGGTTAGGTTGGAGGGAGGAAACCCCGGCGTGCCATGAATGCGGAGCCGCGGAGGACACGGCGCAGCACACCCTCGAGGTGTGCCCAGCCTGGGCTGAGCTGCGCCGTGCCCTGAATACTGTCGTTGGGCTGGACCTCTCACTTCCCAGGGTGGTGAACTCCATGCTGGGGAGTGAGGAGGCTTGGGCGGCGGTTGCCTCCTTTTGCGAGGACGTTATGTCGCAAAAGGAGGCGGCGGAGCGCGCGCGGGAGGATGATCCTCTCGCGCCACCGCTCCGCAGGCGAAGGAGGGGTGGGAGAAGGCGGTTGTACGACCGTCGCCTCCCACCCTCAGGTGGTGATTAGCGGCGACAGGCGCGGGGGCGCCTTCGCTCGCATTGCACAAATCGCCACCACCGTCGGGCGGGAACGGCCGAGCACTCACGGTCGTTTCCGGGCCCCTCCACTAAGGGAGGGGCGTGCGGGCCCCGCTGTAAAGGCGGGCGGTCGTCGGTGGGGGACTGGACGTAAAGGCTGTGCCGGTTTCCCAGTCCTCCTCCAAATAGACGATGCGGGAGTGCCGCTGGGTTATTTTAGTGGGTATGCCGGAGTAGCCGGAGAGTCCCACATAACCCGTCCATCCCCCAATGGGCGGGTATGCGTAACGCATTTTTTCCCAGCGTCAACAAAAAAAAAAAAAAAAAAAAAGGTTAGGTTAGGTTAGGTTCGGAGCGTCCCGCGTTCTGTACGCGGACCACTCCCTTGCCGAACTGGAGCGGATGGCATTGGAGGACGAGGAGGTAATCGTCCAGGTCGCCACCAAGTCCTCCCACCTAAAAGGGACTTTTCAAAAGTCCCTTAAATGCCGGGCCGCCAGCATGCGCGGCATCGTCGCGGAGCTGGTCGACCGCAAGGCCAGCGACGAGTCGCGGCAACTGCAGGCGAAGGTGGATCGCCTGCAGACGGAGGTGAGCCAGCTTCACCTGAAGCTGGCTGAAGCCACGGCCCGTCCATCCCAAGCCGAGACCCAACCTGCGGCAGAAAGCCTTGTTTCCTCTCCCGGTCTCGAGGATGTCCTCCGCAAGGTGATGGCGGAGGAGAGGGCATTTGTTCGGGCCTGCCTAGCGGGCATTGAGGACCGGCTCTTACCGGCGAAGACCCTCCGACCGCCGCTTGCAGCGGACAAGAGGCGAGAGGAGCCGGTGCCTGCCTCTCAGAGGGAGGACGCCCTTCTGCCTTCCACCACCCCGACCAACCAGCAGGGCTGGACGAAGGTGGTCGGTAAGGGGAAGGGCAAAGGCAAAAGGACGGCACCTGTTGTCACTGCCGTTCCCACCACCACTCCCGGCCAGTCGCAGCCGACTGGCAAAGGAAAAGGGAAGGGGAAGGGGAAGAGCACCCCCCCAGCCCCAGCCGTCTCCGCCACCACCCCTGCCGGTCAGTCGTCGACTGGCAAGGGAAAGGGGAAGGGTTCGCCCCCAGCCGGTGCCAAGAGGAACCTGGTTCCTCCAAAGACCGCGGCCGTCGTGGTGACACTCACCGCGAAGGCCGCGGAGCGGGGTGAGACGTACGCGTCCATGTTGGTGCGGGCGCGTGCCACTGCCGATCCCACCAAACTGGGGATCGGCAAGGTCTCATGCCGCCGGACCCAGGCTGGGGCCCGAATCTTTGAGTTCCCGGGAGCGGAAGGCAGTAAGAACGCGGACCTCTTCGCAGCGAAGCTGCAGGAGGTCATCGCGGACGTGGCGAAGGTGGCCAGGCCGGTGAAGTCGGCGGCCATCGAGGTGACGGATCTGGACGACTCCGTCACCAAGGAGGAGGTGGTGGCAGCAATCGCAGCCATAGGGGGCTGCGAAGTCGCAGCGGTGCAGGGCGGGGGCATCAGGCCCGGGCGCGGCGGCATGGGCACGATTCGCCTGGAGTGCCCAGTTGCCGCTGCCAAAGCCGTCCTCGAGAAGGGACGGCTCGCCGTCGGGTTCAGCTCGGCGGCGGTCCGGGCCCTTGAGGACCAGCCTCTGCGGTGTTACCGGTGCTTCGGCATCGGTCACACCCGAGCCCTCTGTCCGTCCAGCATTGACAGGACGGACAGCTGCTACCGCTGCGGCAAGGAGGGGCACAAAGCCGCCTCCTGCAAGGCCGCCGCACCGCACTGCGCGGTATGCGCCGCCAGTGGCCGCCCAGCGGGCCACATTATGAAGGGGAGGAATTGCAGTCCTCCCCTTAAGAAGGGCAAGGAACAGGCGCCGACCCGGCCTGTCGCTGCCACCGCCGTCCCAGTGGCTGGGACCTCAGCGGCTGTGGAGGAGGGGGGTGCGATGACCGACTAATGGGTAGAGTCGAACATCGCATCCTCCAGGCGAACACCAACCACTGCAGAGCGGCACAGGATCTGCTGATGCAGACTGTGGCCGAGTGGTTGGTGGACGTGGCGGTGGTCGCCGAGCCGTACTCGATACCTGGCCGCTGGCTGGGTGATCGGGACGGCTTGGTGGCGTTGGTGTCGCGGCCTGCCACGGACTCCCCTCCCCTCTCGTTCTTAGAGAGGGGTCCGGGATACGTGGCCGCCGCGTGGGGAGAAATAGCCCTGGTCGGGGTCTATTTCTCCCCAAACCGCCCTCTAAGGGACTTCGAGAATTTTCTCGAGGTCCTTACGGCAGTCGTCGGGAGGGCGGCGCCACGTCAGGTCATTGTGTGTGGTGACCTGAACGCCAAGTCGGTGGCCTGGGGCAACCCAGCGGCGTCCTGTAACGTCCGGGGGCGCGCCGTCGAATTTTGGGCGGCTTCGTGCGGCGTGTCCCT
The DNA here is from genome assembly GCA_951640165.1 of Pseudoips prasinana. Lineage (NCBI taxonomy): Eukaryota > Metazoa > Arthropoda > Insecta > Lepidoptera > Nolidae > Pseudoips > Pseudoips prasinana. The sequence continues at coordinate 109,102 of OX621235.1, read as the reverse complement.
CCTGAACAGGGGGGATGTTCACACGTGTGTGCGGCAACAGGGAGGGTCAGTGGTGGACGTGTCGTTCGCCACCCCTGTGCTAGCCACACGCGTCGTGAACTGGCGGGTGGAGATGGTGGAGACCCTGTCGGACCACCGATATGTGCGGTTCGACATCTCCACCCAGAGCCCGCGGGGGATGGCCCGCTCGGGCCAATCTCCCTTCCCGCGGTGGGCTCTCACCCGCCTGGACCGGGAGGCAGCCCAGGAGGCTGCGTTCCTCCGGGACTGGCTCTCGCCCCCTGTTGAGGTCACGGACGTGGACGCCGCAGCGGTTCAGCTGCGGGGGTCCCTGACCGAGGTGTGCAACTCCAGCATGCCTCGGTCTCGCCGTCCGCCTCCCCGTCGCGCCGTTTATTGGTGGACGGGGGAGCTGGCGGCGCTACGGGCCGCGTGCGTGGAGGCCAGGAGGGCCTACACGCGGAGTCGGCGGCGCACCAGCCGATGTCAGGCTGAGGAGGACCGCCTCTACGCCTCTTACCTAGAGGCAAAGACGGTCCTCAAGTCGGAAATGTGCGCCGCCGAGGACTCGGCAAAGGCCGAGATGCTGGAGGGCCTCGACAGGGATCCGTTTGGGAGGCCGTATAAGCAGGCGCGGAGCCAGCTGCGCCCTTACGGCCCCCCATTAGCGGAGACCCTAGAGCCGGCGTTGCTGGATGGGGTGGTTCGGTCACTGTTTCCGCGCAGGACCGACTTCACCCCACCAACGATGAACCCCCCGCTGGGGGGGGTGGTGGCTTCGCCGGAGGAGGAGGTCCCTCCAGTATCGGTGGAGGAACTTCGCGCGGGGGTTCTGCCCCTCCGCACGAAGAAGACGGCCCCTGGACCGGACGGCGTCCCCGCACGGGTGGTGGCCATCGCGGCGTCCCTCATGGAGGAAAGGCTTCGGGACCTCTTCAGCGCGTGCCTGACGGCTGGGAGGTTCCCGAAGCTATGGAAGGAAGGCAAGTTGTGCCTTCTTCGCAAGGAGGGACGCCCGGTGGACTCCCCCTCGGCATACCGGCCCATCGTTTTACTCGATGAGGTCGGTAAACTGTTCGAGGGGATCATCGCCACCCGGCTTAATAGCCAGCTGCGGGAGGTAGGGCCGGACCTGTCGGACGCCCAATTCGGGTTCCGACAAGGGCGTTCGACGGTCGACGCGTTGGCCCTACTCAGGGGCCAAGTGCGGGAAGCGGTCGAGGCTGGGGACGGAGTGTTGGCGGTGTCGTTCGACATCGCCAACGCGTTCAACTCCGTGCCCCACTCGACCATATTGGAGGCACTCCGGTATCACGGAGTGCCCCAATATCTGCGGGCGATCCTGGCCAACTACCTGGAGGACCGGGAGGTCCTCCTGGCGGACAGGACGGCCAGGATCAGGCGCTACGGCGCAGAATCCGGTGTTCCACAAGGCTCGGTGCTAGGGCCCCTCTTGTGGAACATCGGATTCGATTGGCTCCTGCGGGGCACCCTCCTCCAGGGCACGAGTGTCATCTGCTACGCGGATGACACTCTCCTCGTTGCCCGGGGGAGAAACTTTCGGGAGGCGGCCTGTCTGGCCTCGGCTGGCGGATCCTTAGTGGCAGGTAGGATCCGCCAGCTCGGATTGAGGGTGGCGCTGAACAAGACCGAGGCCGTGTTCTTTCACGGGCCTCGGCAGCGCTGCCCTCCTGACGCCCACATCGTCGTGGAGGGCGTCCGGATAGGGGTCGGGGCCCAGATGAAATATCTGGGCCTCGTGCTGGACAGCAGGTGGCGCTTCGGCCCGCACTTCAGCGGGCTGTCGACGCGCCTGCTGAAAGCCGCGGACGCCCTCTCATGGCTCCTCCCAAACCTGAGAGGGCCCAAGGAGCGATGCCGGCGCCTCTATGCCGGCATCCTCAAGAGTATGGCCCTGTATGGGGCACCCATCTGGGCGGACTCCCTCCACAGGAGGGAGAATGCAACCGCCATCCGCAGGCCCCAACGGGCCATTGCACAGCGGGTGGCGAGAGCCTACCGCTCAGTGGGCTTCGCGGCGGCGTGCGCTCTGGCCGGCACCCCTCCCTGGGAATTGGAGGCATGGGTGCTCGCCAGAGTGTACGAATGGGCGGCGCGGCGTAGGGCGCTAGGTGAGCGCCCCGCCGCGCAAGAGCGGGAGGCCGTGCGGCGGGAGGCGAGGGACGCCATCGTCCTGCACTGGGAACGGGACCTCGCCTCCGCCACTTTTGGGCGCCGGACGCTGGACGCGCTCGGTCCAGTCCTGCGGGAATGGCTCGAGCGCCCCCACGGTTTCCTCTCGTTCCGTCTAGTGCAGGTGTTGTCCGGACATGGCTGTTTCGGAACGCACCTGCACCGGATTCGGAGGGAGGAAACCCCGGCGTGCCACGACTGTGGAGCCGCGGAGGACACGGCGCAGCACACCCTCGAGGTGTGCCCAGCCTGGGCTGAGCTGCGCCGTGCCCTGACAGATGTGGTCGGGCAGGACCTCTCACTTCCCAGTGTGGTGAACTCCATGCTGGGGAGTGAGGAGGCCTGGGCGGCGGTTGCCTCCTTTTGCGAGAATGTCATGTCGCAAAAGGAGGCGGCGGAGCGCGCACGGGAGGATGATCCTCTCGCGCCGCCGCTCCGCAGGCGGAGAAGGGGTGGGAGACGACGGTTGCACGATCGTCGCCTCCCTCCTTCTGGTGGTGATTAGCGGGCGACAGGCGCGGGGGCGCCTTCGCTCGCATTGCACTAATCACCACCCTCGTCGGGCGGGAACGGCCGAGCACTCACGGTCGTTCCCGGGCCCCTCCACTTTGGGAGGGGCGTGCGGGCCCCGCTGTAAAGGCGGGCGGTCGTCGGTGGGGGACTGGACGTAAAGGCTGTGCCGGTTTCCCAGTCCTCCTCCACACAGACGATGCGGGAGTGCCGCTGGGTTATTTTAGTGGGTATGCCGGGCTAGCCGGAGAGTCCCACATAACCCGTCCATCCCCCAATGGGCGGGTATGCGTAACGCATTTTTTCCCAGCGCAAACAAAAAAAAAAAAAAAAAAAAAAAAAAAAAAAAAAAAAAGGTTAGGTTAGGTTAGGTTAGGTTAGGTTAGGTTGGGGAACCACCCCACAGTGCTTGCGTCCACGTCGCGTTCCCCGGAAACGTCCCAGTCCTGACCACCGTAACGGAGTGGCAGGCTGGGTACGGCCAAAGTGCACTGTGCATCGTAACTATCTTATTGCCTTGTGAGTTACGAATACTGCTGAGAATGCCCAAACAACCGCGGGATGCCCTCGGGCATTTCATTAAACAAGGCCCTTCTCAGGGCCAACCCAAAGGCCCTTCTCAGGGCCAACCAAAAGGCCCTTCTCAGGGCCAACCCAAAGGCCCTTCTCAGGGCCAACCAAAAGGCCCTTCTCAGGGCCAACGCGACGCTGAAGCGTCGAAGGAAGGCAGAGCCTTCTATGGCGGGAGAGCGGATGATTCATTATCGGACTCCGACAATGAATCCACTACGTCAGATGTGATGGTGATCGAGGACACTCGATCGAGATCAGCATCTAGGAAGAGGAAGACCTACTTAAAAGGCGGGTCGGATGGGTCCTCGGCCTCGGGCTCGGCAAAGGAGTCTAAAAAGAAGGCCCAGAAAACCGCGGCGGACACCCACGATGTGGGTTTGGGAGACGCCCAGCGTGAGTTGGACCTGGCTCGGCGGGAGCAGCTCCAGCAAGAGCTGGAGGAGCGGGTTGCGGCCAAGGAGGAGCGGGCGCGCGTCGCTCGTGCCAAGGCCGAGTACGGTGCGGCCCGCGTCCTGTACGCGGACCACTCCCTGGCCGAATTGCAGCGGATGGCCTTGGAGGACGAGGAGGTGATCGTCGAGGTCGCCACCAAGTCCTCCCACCTAAAAGGGACTTTTCAGAAGTCCCTTAAATGCCGGGCCGCGAGCATGCGTGGCATCGTCGCGGAGCTGGTCGACCGCAAGGCCAGCGACGAGTCGCGGCAACTGCAGGCGAAAGTGGATCGCCTGCAGACGGAGGTCAGCCAGCTTCACTTAAAGCTGGCTGAAGCCACGGCCCGGCCGTCGCAAGCTGAGCCCAGACCTGCGGCAGAGGGCCCCGCCCTCTCCTCCGGCCTTGAGGATGTCCTCCGCAAGGTTATGGCGGAGGAGAGGGCGTTTGTTCGTTCCTGCCTGGCGGGAATAGAGGACCGGCTCTTGCCGGCGAAAGTCGTCCGACCACCGCTTGCGGCGGACAGGAGGCGAGAGGAGCCGGTGCCTAGCTCCTCGAGGGAGGACGCCCTTCTTCCTTCCACCACCCCGACCAACCAGCAGGGCTGGACGAAGGTGGTCGGTAAGGGGAAGGGCAAGGGCAAAAGGACGGCAGCGGTCGTCCCTGCCGTCCCCGCCACCACCACTCCCAGCCAGTCGAAGCCGACTGGCAAGGGTAAAGGGAGGGGGAAAACCACCCCCCCAGCCGCCTCCGCCACCACCCCTGCCGGTCAGTCACAGACGACTGGCAAGGGAAAGGGGAAGGGTGCGACCCCAGCCGGTGTTAGGAGGAACTTGGTTCCTCCCAAGAACGCGGCCGTCGTGGTGACACTCACCGCGAAAGCCGCGGAGCGGGGAGTGACGTACGCGTCCATGTTGGTGCGGGCGCGTGCCAGTGCCGATCCCACCAAATTGGGGATCGGCAAAGTGTCATGCCGCAAGACACAGGCTGGGGCTCGTATCTTCGAGTTCCCGGGTGCGGAGGGCGGAAAAAACGCGGACCTCTTCGCAGAAAAGCTGCAAGAGGTCATTGCGGACGACGCGAAGGTGGCCAGGCCGGTGAAGTCGGCGGCCATCGAGGTGACGGACCTTGACGACTCCGTCACCAAGGAGGAGGTGGTAGCGGTGGTCGCAGCCATAGGTGGCTGCGCAGTCGCAGCAGTGCAGGGCGGGGGCATCAGGCCCGGGCGCGGCGGCATGGGCGCAATTCGCCTGGAGTGCCCAGTCGCCGCTGCCAAAGCCGTCCTCGAGAAGGGACGGCTCGCCGTCGGGTTCAGCTCGGCGGCGGTCCGGGCCCTTGAGGTCCTGCCGCTGAGGTGTTACCGGTGCTTCGGCATCGGTCACACCCGGGCCCTCTGTTCGTCCAGTGTCGACAGGACGGACAGCTGCTACCGCTGCGGCAAGGAGGGGCACAAAGCCGCCTTCTGCGAGGCCACCGCACCGCACTGCGCGGTGTGTGCCGCCAGTGGCCGCCCTGCGGGCCACATTATGAAGGGGAGGAATTGTACTCCTCCCCTTAAGAAGGGCAAAGTGCAGGCGCCGACCCGGCCTGTCGCTGCCACCGCCACCCCAGTAGCTGGGACCTCGGCGGCTGTGGAGGAGGAGGGTGTGATGTCCGATTAATGGGTAGAGTCGGACATCGCATCCTCCAGGCGAACACCAACCACTGCAGAGCGGCCCAGGATCTGCTGATGCAGACTGTGGCCGAGTGGTTGGTGGACGTGGCGGTGGTCGCCGAGCCGTACTCGGTACCTGGCCGTTGGCTGGGTGATCGAGACGGCTTGGTGGCGTTGGTGTCGCGGCCTGCCACGGACTCCCCTCCCCTCTCGCTTTTAGAGAGGGGTCCGGGATACGTGGCCGCCGCGTGGGGAGAAATAGCCCTGGTCGGGGTCTATTTCTCCCCAAACCGCCCTCTAAGGGACTTCGAGGATTTTCTCGAAGTCCTTACGGCAGTCGTCGGGAGGGCGGCACCACGTCAAGTCGTCGTGTTGGGCGACCTGAATGCTAAGTCGGTGGCCTGGGGCAACTCAGCGGCGTCCTGCAACGTCCGGGGGCGCGCCGTCGAATTTTGGGCGGCTTCGTGCGGCGTGTCCCTCCTGAACAGGGGGGATGTTCACACGTGTGTGCGGCAACAGGGAGGGTCAGTGGTGGACGTGTCGTTCGCCACCCCTGTGCTAGCCACACGCGTCGTGAACTGGCGGGTGGAGATGGTGGAGACCCTGTCGGACCACCGATATGTGCGGTTCGACATCTCCACCCAGAGCCCGCGGGGGATGGCCCGCTCGGGCCAATCTCCCTTCCCGCGGTGGGCTCTCACCCGCCTGGACCGGGAGGCAGCCCTGGAGGCAGCGTTCCTCGAGGACTGGCTCTCGCCCCCTGTGGAGGTGACGGACGTGGACGCCGCAGCGGTCCAGCTGCGGAGGTCCCTGACCGAGGTGTGCAACTCCAGCATGCCTCGGTCTCGCCGTCCGCCTCCCCGTCGCGCCGTTTATTGGTGGACGGGGGAGCTGGCGGCGCTACGGGCTGCGTGCGTGGAGGCCAGGAGGGCCTACACGCGGAGTCGGCGGCGCACCAGCCGATGTCAGGCTGAGGAGGACCGCCTCTACGCCTCTTACATGGAGGCAAAGACGGTCCTCAAGACGGCAATGTGCGCCGCCGAAGACTCGGCAAAGGCCGAGATGCTGGAGGGACTCGATAGGGATCCGTTTGGGAGGCCATATAAGCTGGCGCGGAGCCAGCTGCGCCCTTATGGCCCCCCACTAACGGAGACCCTAGAGCCGGCGTTGCTGGATGGGGTGGTTCGGTCACTGTTTCCGCGCAGGACCGAATTCACCCCACCAACGATGAACCCCCCACTGGGGGGGGTGGTGGCTTCGCCGGCGGAGGAGGTCCCTCCGGTTTCGGCGGAGGAATTTGGCGCGGGGGTTCTTTCCCTCCGCGCGAAAAAGACGGCCCCTGGACCGGATGGCGTCCCCGCACGGGTGGTGGCCATCGCGGCGTCCCTAATGGAGCAGAGGTTTCGGGACCTCTTCAGCGCGTGCCTGACGGCTGGGAGGTTCCCGAAACTATGGAAGGAGGGGCAGCTTTGCCTGCTCCGGAAGGAGGGACGCCCGGTGGAATCCCCCTCGGCATACCGGCCCATCGTTCTGCTCGATGAGGTCGGTAAACTGTTCGAGGGGATCCTAGCCACCCGGCTTAACAGCCATTTGCGGGAGGTAGGGCCGGACCTGTCGGACGCCCAGTTCGGGTTTCGACAGGGGCGTTCGACGGTCGACGCGGTGGCCCTACTCAGGGGCCAAGTGCAGGAGGCGGTCGGAGCTGGGGACGGAGTGTTGGCGGTGTCGTTCGACATCGCCAACGCGTTCAACTCCGTGCCCCACTCGACCATATTGGAGGCACTCCGGTACCACGGAGTGCCCCAATATCTGCGGGCGATCCTGGCCAACTACCTGGAGGACCGGGAGGTCCTCCTGGCGGACAGGACGGCCAGGATCAGGTGCTACGGCGCGGAGTCCGGTGTTCCACAGGGTTCGGTGCTAGGGCCCCTCTTGTGGAACATCGGATTCGATTGGCTGCTGCGCGGCACCCTCCTCCAGGGCACGAGTGTCATCTGCTACGCGGATGACACTCTCCTCGTTGCCCGGGGGAGGGACTTTCGGGAGGCGGCCTGTTTGGCCTCGGCTGGCGGATCCTTAGTGGCAGGTAGGATCCGCCAGCTTGGTTTGAGGGTAGCGCTGAACAAGACCGAGGCCGTGTTCTTTCACGGGCCTCGGCAGCGCTGCCCTTCTGACGCCCACATCGTGGTGGAGGGCGTCCGGATAGGGGTCGGGGCCCAGATGAAGTATCTGGGCCTCGTGCTGGACAGCAGGTGGCGCTTCGGCCCGCACTTTAGCGGGCTGTCGACGCGCCTGCTGAAAGCCGCGGACGCCCTCTCATGGCTCCTCCCAAACCTGGGAGGGCCCAAGGAGCGATGCCGGCGCCTCTATGCCGGCATCCTCAAGAGCATGGCCCTGTATGGGGCACCCATCTGGGCGGACTCCCTCCACAGGAGGGAGAATGCAACCGCCATCCGCAGGCCCCAACGGGCCATTGCACAGCGGGTGGCGAGAGCCTACCGCTCAGTGGGCTTTGCGGCGGCGTGCGCTCTGGCCGGCACCCCTCCCTGGGAATTGGAGGCATGGGTGCTCGCCAGAGTGTACGAATGGGCGGCGCGGCGTAGGGCGCTGGGTGAGCGCCCCGCCGCGCAAGAGCGGGATGCCGTGCGGCGGGAGGCGAGGGACGCAATCGTCCTCCACTGGACACGGGACCTCGCCTCCGCCACATTTGGACGCCGGACGTTGGACGCGCTCGGTCCAGTCCTGCGGGACTGGCTCGAGCGGTCCCACGGTTTCCTCTCTTTCCGTCTGGTGCAGGTGTTGTCCGGGCATGGTTGTTTCGGAACGCACCTGCATCGGATCCAGAGGGAGGAGACCCCGGCGTGCCACGACTGTGGAGCCGCGGAGGACACGGCGCAGCACACCCTCGAGGTGTGCCCAGCCTGGGCTGAGCTGCGCCGTGCCCTGACTGATGTGGTCGGGCAGGACCTCTCACTTCCCAGTGTGGTCAACTCCATGCTGGGGAGTGAGGAGGCTTGGGCGGCGGTTGCCTCCTTTTGCGAGAATGTCATGTCGCAAAAGGAGGCGGCGGAGCGCGCGCGGGAGGATGATCCTCTCGCGCCGCCGCTCCGCAGGCGGAGAAGGGGTGGGAGACGGCGGTTGTACGATCGTCGCCTCCCTCCTTCTGGTGGTGATTAGCGGGCGACAGGCGCGGGGGCGCCTTCGCTCGCATTGCACTGATCACCACCCTCGTCGGGCGGGAACGGCCGAGCACTCACGGTCGTTTCCGGGCCCCTCCACTAAGGGAGGGGCGTGCGGGCCCCGCTGTAAAGGCGGGCGGTCGTCGGTGGGGGACTGGACGTAACTGTGCCGGTTTCCCAGTCCTCCTCCAAATAGACGATGCGGGAGTGCCGCTGGGTTATTTTAGTGGGTATGCCGGAGTAGCCGGAGAGTCCCACATAACCCGTCCATCCCCCAATGGGCGGGTATGCGTAACGCATTTTTTCCCAGCGCAAACAAAAAAAAAAAAAAAAAAAAAAAAAAAAAAGGTTAGGTTAGGTTAGGTTGGGGTAAACCTGGGAGGGCCCAAGGAGCGATGCCGGCGCCTCTATGCCGGCATCCTCAAGAGCATGGCCCTATATGGGGCACCCATCTGGGCGGACTCCCTCCATAGGAGGGAGAATGCAACCGCCATCCGCAGGCCCCAACGGGCCATTGCACAGCGGGTGGCGAGAGCCTACCGCTCAGTGGGCTTTGCGGCGGCGTGCGCTCTGGCCGGCACCCCTCCCTGGGAATTGGAGGCATGGGTGCTCGCCAGAGTGTACGAATGGGCGGCGCGGCGTAGGGCGCTCGGTGAGCGCCCCGCCGCGCAAGAGCGGGATGCCGTGCGGCGGGAGGCGAGGGACGCAATCGTCCTACACTGGACACGGGACCTCGCCTCCGCCACATTTGGACGCCGGACGCTGGACGCGCTCGGTCCAGTCCTGCGGGACTGGCTCGAGCGGTCCCACGGTTTCCTCTCGTTCCGTCTGGTGCAGGTGTTATCCGGGCATGGCTGCTTCGGATCGCACCTGCATCGGATCCGGAGGGAGGAAACCCCGGCGTGCCACGAGTGTGGAGCCGCGGAGGACACGGCGCAGCACACCCTCGAGGTGTGCCCAGCCTGGGCTGAGCTGCGCCGTGCCCTGACCGATGTAGTCGGGATTGACCTCTCGCTTCCCAGTGTGGTGAATTCCATGCTGGGAAGTGAGGAGGCTTGGGCGGCGGTTGCCTCCTTTTGCGAGAATGTCATGTCGCAAAAGGAGGCGGCGGAGCGCGCGCGGGAGGATGATCCTCTCGCGCCGCCGCTCCGCAGGCGAAGAAGGGGTGGGAGACGGCGGTTGTACGATCGTCGTCTCCCTCCTTCTGGTGGTGATTAGCGGGCGACAGGCGCGGGGGCGCCTTCGCTCGCATTGCACTAATCACCACCCACGTTGGGCGGGAACGGCCGAGCACTCACGGTCGTTTCCGGGCCCCTCCACTTAGGGAGGGGCGTGCGGGCCCCGCTGTAAAGGCGGGCGGTCGTCGGTGGGGGACTGGACGTAAAGGCTGTGCCGGTTTCCCAGTCCTCCTCCACAAAGACGATGCGGGAGTGCCGCTGGGTTATTTTAGTGGGTATGCCGGAGTAGCCGGAGAGTCCCACATAACCCGTCCATCCCCCAATGGGCGGGTATGCGTAACGCATTTTTTCCCAGCGCAAACAAAAAAAAAAAAAAAAAAAAAAAAGGTTAGGTTGGGGTGGGGAACCACCCCACAGTGCTTACGTCCTCGTCGTGTTCCCTGGAAACGTCCCAGTTCTGACCACCGTAACGGAGTGGCAGACTGGGTACGGCTAAAGTGCACTGTGCTTCGCAGCTATCTTATCGCCTTGAGAGCTACGAATTTGCCGGAAATGCCTAAACCCGCGCGGGATGCCCTCGGGCATTTCATTAAAAAAGGCCCTTCTCAGGGCCAACCCAAAGGCCCTTCTCAGGGCCAATCCAAAGGCCCTTCTCAGGGCCAACCAAAAGGCCCTTCTCAGGGCCAACGCGACGCTGAAGCGTCGGAAGAAGGTAGAACCTTCTACGGAGGGAGAGTGGACGAATTGTCGGACTCCGACAACGAGTCCACTGCATCGGATGCGGGTTCGATGGTGGTCGATCCTCGATCACGATCGGCATCGCGGAAGCGGACCTTCCTCAAGGTCGTGTCCGATGGCTCCTCGGGCTCAGGCTCGGCGAAGGAGCCTAAAAAGAGGGTCAAGGCCAAAAAGGCGTTGACAGCTGCAGACACCCACGACGTGGGTTTGGCCGATGCCCAGCGTGAGTTGGACTTGGCACGGCGGGAGCAGCTCCAGCAAGAGCTGGAGGAGCGGGTTGCGGCCAAGGAGGAGCGGGCGCGTGTCGCTCGTGCCAAGGCCGAGTACGGTGCGTCCCGCGTCCTGTACGCGGACCACTCCCTGGCCGAATTGGAGAAGATGGCCTTGGAGGACGAGGAGGCGATCGTGGAGGTCGCCGCCAAGTCCTCGCATCTGAAGGGGACTTTCCAGAAGTCCCTCAGATGCCGGGCCGCCAGCATGCGTTGTATCATCGCGGAGCTGGTGGACCGCAAGGCCAGCGACGAAACGCGGCAACTGCAGGCGAAGGTAGATCGCCTGCAGTCGGAGGTCAGCCAGCTGCACATGAAGCTGGCTGAAGCCACGGCCCGGCCATCGCAAGCCGAGCCCAGACCTGCAGCGGAGGGTCTTGCCTCCTCCCCCGGCCTTGAAGATGTCCTCCGCAAGGTGATGGCGGAGGAGAGGGCGTTTGTTCGCTCCTGCCTGGCAGGGATTGAGGACCGGCTCTTGCCGGCGAAAGTCGTCCGACCGCCACTTGCGGCGGATAGAAGGCGAGAGGAGCGGGTGGAAACCTCCCAGAAGGAGGACGCCCTTCTCCCTTCCACCACCCCGACCAACCAGCAGGGCTGGACGAGGGTGGTCGGTAAGGGGAAAGGCAAAGGGAAAAGGACGGCACCTGTCGTCCCTGCCGTCCCCGCCACCACCACTACCAGCCAGTCGAAGCCGACTGGCAAAGGGAAAGGGAAGGGGAAGGGGAAGAGCACCCCTCCAGCCCCAGCCGTACCCACCACCACCCCTGCTGGTCAGTCGACTGGCACGGGAAAGGGGAAAGGGAAGAGTTCCCCCCCAGCCGGTGCCAAGAGGAACCTGGTTCCTCCCAAAACCGCAGCCGTCGTGATGACGCTCACTGCGGAGGCTGCGGAGCGGGGCGAGACATACGCGTCCGTAATGTTGCGGGCGCGTGCCAATGCCGATCCAACCAAACTGTGCCGCCGGACACAGGCTGGGGCTCGTATCTTCGAGTTCCCCGGTGCTGAGGGCGGGAAACACGCCGACCTCTTCGCAGCAAAGCTGCAGGAGGTCATCGCGGACGCGGCGAAGGTGGCCAGGCCGGTGAAGTCGGCGGCCATCGAGGTGACGGACCTGGATGACTCCGTCACCAGGGAGGAGGTGGTGGCAGCGATCGCAGCCAATGGGGGCTGCGAAGTCGCAGCGGTGCAGGACGGGGGCATCAGGCCCGGGCGCGGCGGCATGGGCACTATTCGCCTGGAGTGCCCTGTCGCCGCTGCCAAAGCCGTCCTCGAAAAGGGACGGCTCGCCGTCGGGTTCAGCTCGGGTGCGGTCCGGGCACTTGAGGACCAGCCGCTGAGGTGCTACAAGTGCTTCGGAATCGGCCACACCCGGGCCCTCTGTCCGTCCAGCGTAGATAGGACGGACAGCTGCTACCGCTGCGGCAAGGAGGGGCATAAATCCGCCTCCTGCAAGGCCGCCGCACCGCACTGCGCGGTATGTGCCGCTAGTGGCCGCCCTGCGGGACATATTATGAAGGGGAGGAACTGCAGTCCTCCCCTTAAGAAGGGCAAAATACAGGCGCCGACCCGGCCTGTCATTGCCACCGCCGTCCCAGTGGCTGGGACCTCAGCGGCTGTGGAGGAGGGGGGTGCGATGACCGACTAATGGGTAGAGTCGAGCATCGCATCCTCCAGGCGAACACCAACCACTGCAGAGCGGCCCAGGATCTGCTGATGCAGACTGTGGCCGAGTGGTTGGTGGACGTGGCGGTGGTCGCCGAGCCGTACTCGATACCTGGCCGTTGGCTGGGTGATCGGGACGGCTTGGTGGCGTTGGTGTCGCGGCCTGCCACGGACTCCCCTCCCCTCTCGCTTTTAGAGAGGGGTCCAGGATACGTGGCCGCCGCGTGGGGAGAAATAGCCCTGGTCGGGGTCTATTTCTCCCCAAACCGCCCTCTAAGGGACTTCGAGGGTTTTCTCGAAGTCCTTACGGCAGTCGTCGGGAGGGCGGCACCACGTCAGGTCGTCGTGTTGGGCGACCTGAACGCCAAGGCGGTGGCCTGGGGCAACCCAGCGGCGTCATGTAACGTCCGGGGGCGCGCCGTCGAATTTTGGGCGGCTTCGTGCGGCGTGTCCCTCCTGAACAGGGGGGATGTTCACACGTGTGTGCGGCAACAGGGAGGGTCAGTGGTGGACGTGTCGTTCGCCACCCCTGTGCTAGCCACACGCGTCGTGAACTGGCGGGTGGAGATGGTGGAGACCCTGTCGGACCACCGATATGTGCGGTTCGACATCTCCACCCAGAGCCCGCGGGGGATGGCCCGCTCGGGCCAATCTCCCTTCCCGCGGTGGGCTCTCACCCGCCTGGACCGGGAGGCAGCCCAGGAGGCTGCGTTCCTCCGGGACTGGCTCTCGCCCCCTGTTGAGGTCACGGACGTGGACGCCGCAGCGGTTCAGCTGCGGGGGTCCCTGACCGAGGTGTGCAACTCCAGCATGCCTCGGTCTCGCCGTCCGCCTCCCCGTCGCGCCGTTTATTGGTGGACGGGGGAGCTGGCGGCGCTACGGGCCGCGTGCGTGGAGGCCAGGAGGGCCTACACGCGGAGTCGGCGGCGCACCAGCCGATGTCAGGCTGAGGAGGACCGCCTCTACGCCTCTTACCTAGAGGCAAAGACGGTCCTCAAGTCGGAAATGTGCGCCGCCGAGGACTCGGCAAAGGCCGAGATGCTGGAGGGCCTCGACAGGGATCCGTTTGGGAGGCCGTATAAGCAGGCGCGGAGCCAGCTGCGCCCTTACGGTCCCCCATTAGCGGAGACCCTAGAGCCGGCGTTGCTGGATGGGGTGGTTCGGTCACTGTTTCCGCGCAGGACCGACTTCACCCCACCAACGATGAACCCCCCGCTGGGGGGGGTGGTGGCTTCGCCGGAGGAGGTCCCTCCAGTATCGGTGGAGGAACTTCGCGCGGGGGTTCTGTCCCTCCGCGCGAAGAAGACGGCCCCTGGACCGGATGGTGTCCCCGCACGGGTGGTGGCCATCGCGGCGTCCCTTATGGAGGAGAGGTTTCGGGACCTCTTCAGCGCGTGCCTGACGGCTGGGAGGTTCCCGAAGCTCTGGAAGGAGGGGCAGCTTTGCCTGCTCCGGAAGGAGGGACGCCCGGTGGACTCCCCCTCGGCATACCGGCCCATCGTTCTGCTCGATGAGGTCGGTAAATTGTTCGAGGGGATCATCGCCACCCGGCTTAATAGCCAGTTGCGGGAGGTAGGGCCAGACCTGTCGGACGCCCAGTTCGGGTTTCGACAGGGGCGTTCGACGGTCGATGCGGTGGCCCTACTCAGGGGCCAAGTGCAGGAGGCGGTCGGAGCTGGGGACGGAGTGTTGGCGGTGTCGTTCGACATCGCCAACGCGTTCAACTCCGTGCCCCACTCGACCATATTGGAGGCACTCCGGTACCACGGAGTGCCCCAATATCTGCGGGCGATCCTGGCCAACTACCTGGAGGACCGGGAGGTCCTCCTGGCGGACAGGACGGCCAGGATCAGGCGCTACGGCGCGGAGTCCGGTGTTCCACAGGGTTCGGTCCTAGGGCCCCTCTTGTGGAACATCGGATTCGATTGGCTGCTGCGCGGCACCCTCCTCCAGGGCACGAGTGTCATCTGCTACGCGGATGACACTCTCCTCGTTGCCCGGGGGAGGGACTTTAGGGAGGCGGCCGGTCTGGCCTCAGCTGGCGGATCCTTAGTGGCAGGTAGGATCCGCCAGCTTGGATTGAGGGTGGCGCTGAACAAGACCGAGGCCGTGTTCTTTCACGGGCCTCGGCAGCGCTGCCCTCCAGACGCCCACATTGTGGTGGAGGGCGTCCGGATAGGGGTCGGGGCCCAGATGAAGTATCTGGGCCTCGTGCTGGACAGCAGGTGGCGCTTCGGCCCGCACTTTAGCAGGCTGTCGACGCGCCTGCTGAAAGCCGCGGACGCCCTCTCATGGCTCCTCCCAAACCTGGGAGGGCCCAAGGAGCGATGCCGGCGCCTCTATGCCGGCATCCTGAAGAGCATGGCCCTGTATGGGGCACCCATCTGGGCGGACTCCCTCCACAGGAGGGAGAATGCAACCGCCATCCGCAGGCCCCAACGCGCCATTGCACAGCGGGTGGCGAGGGCGTACCGCTCGGTGGGTTTTGCGGCGGCGTGCGCTCTGGCCGGCACCCCTCCCTGGGAATTGGAGGCATGGGTGCTCGCCAGAGTGTACGAATGGGTGGCGCGGCGTAGGGCGCTGGGTGAGCGCCCCGCCGCGCAAGAGCGGGAGGCCGTGCGGCGGGAGGCGAGGGACGCAATCGTTGTCCACTGGACACGGGACCTCGCCTCCGCCACCTTTGGACGCCGGACGCTGGACGCGCTCGGCCCAGTCCTGCGGGATTGGCTCGAGCGCCCCCACGGTTTCCTCTCTTTCCGTCTGGTGCAGGTGTTGTCCGGGCATGGTTGCTTCGGAGCGCACCTGCATCGGATCCAGAGGGAGGAAACCCCGGCGTGCCACCATTGCGGAGCCGCGGAGGACACGGCGCAGCACACCCTCGAGGTGTGCCCAGCCTGGGCTGAGCTGCGCCGTGCCCTGAATACTGTCGTTGGGCTGGACCTCTCACTTCCCAGTGTGGTGAACTCCATGCTGGGGAGTGAGGAGGCTTGGGCGGCGGTTGCCTCCTTTTGCGAGGACGTCATGTCGCAAAAGGAGGCGGCGGAGCGCGCGCGGGAGGATGATCCTCTCGCGCCGCCGCTCCGCAGGCGAAGAAGGGGTGGGAGACGGCGGTTGTACGATCGTCGCCTCCCTCCTTCTGGTGGTGATTAGCGGGCGACAGGCGCGGGGGCGCCTTCGCTCGCATTGCACTAATCACCACCCTCGTCAGGCGGGAACGGCCGAGCACTCACGGTCGTTCCCGGGCCCCTCCACTTTGGGAGGGGCGTGCGGGCCCCGCTGCAAAGGCGGGCGGTCGTCGGTGGGGGACTGGACGTAAAGGCTGAGCCGGTTTCCCAGTCCTCCTCCACACAGACGATGCGGGAGTGCCGCTGGGTTATTTTAGTGGGTATGCCGGAGTAGCCGGAGAGTCCCACATAACCCGTCCATCCCCCAATGGGCGGGTATGCGTAACGCATTTTTTCCCAGCGCAAACAAAAAAAAAAAAAAAAAAAAAAAAGGTTAGGTTGGGGTGCTAGGTCGGAAAACCTCCTCGTGGTGCACCCTGGGCACGAGCGGCAGTCTTTCTTTGTATATGGTGAGACTAATGCTCGTGGCGAATATTCCGACACAAGGGGGGTGGGTCTTGGCTCTTCTGCGTTCCTCCTGTTTCACAGTGGGCACGCAGAAGAGTCAAAGAGGAAGACAACCTCTTTAATAAATTACAAAAATAGCAGCAAATATGAAACAGAATGTCGACTCTAGGTAACACAATACCCCAGGAGGGTACCGGTCTCACCGGAGAATCCCTCCCGGGTCCTAATGGATCCGGCAAGCCCACCGTATCTGGGGGGGGCACCCTAAGTCATAGTTCTTCCACGGAGTACGTGAAGGGAGCGTGCACGCCCAGTATTGCGCGCTCCGAAAAAGATAAAGAGATAGAGAGGGAGAAGAAGGCGGCTAGAAAGCTGCAAGTCAGTGTCAGCAAAGACGAGAAGCGTTTAGCTGAATTAGCTAGACAGGGTTCCCAGACGCAGCGACAGTTGCGTCCACGATCAACGTCACGGTCGATATTAAAGTCACCATCACGATCGCGGTCGCAATCTCGTTCCAGCTCTACTACAGCCGAAGTTCATAATAAAGCTGAGATGCTGAGCCCATCTGCTGAGGCTGAGAAAGAAGGAAATAGTTCTGTGAATGAAAGCGACAGTTCACTAATATCTGTTACGTCAAATGCGTCACGAAAGTCTTTGACTAAGCGTGTTCGAGGAAAGAAAAATTTGGAGGATACCAATGTGGAACAGGACCTGGATGAAATCCTGAATCCCAATATTCCGCCAGATATTAAAAAAGCTAAAGATTCATTACCTCGAGTGGAGGATCTTACGGAGGAAATGCAACACCAGCCAACAGCCGACATAGGTGCACGATTGTTAGAGGCTCTATCGTCTGTTGAAAAGGTTGCTGACAAATCGAAGAACCTCTATGGCCCGTTCGTAAACGCACTACGTATCTCAGTACGTAAAGCGCAGGCTGCGACTACGATTCTGCATTCGAGGACAGGGGCTAATAATGCAGACAGATTAGAGCAGGAAAACCAGGAGCTGCGTTCCAGGCTAACCTCTCTGGAGAAGCAATTAGCGACTATGTCCTCGGAGTTGGCCGAGTTACGACGACCCGCGGGCCCAATGAGATACGTCAGTGAACGTGATATGTCAGCGGTTCCGGCAATAAGCAGGTCGCAACCATTTCCGGAACAGATGGCTTACTCGGTACGGGAAGTGGGCCAACAGGCTCAACCTGAAGGGAGTAGTACTACCATGGTTGAGAGGTTGGCTACGTTAATGGACCAAAAGTTGGTGTCTTTTCGAGTCAACCTTATGACGGAGCTCTTCCCGGAGAAGGCCATAAGGCCGCCTATGGGTCAAAAAGGGAAGATTGCTCAGCCAGCTAAGACGAACGCCACTACAGAGAAGACGCCGATGGCTAACACAGCGCCTACTCCTAAAACTAAGGGAAAAGGCAAGAAGAAGAAAGGGGCTAAACAGTCACCTCTGCCCGCTCCTGTTCAGCCACCTTTGGATCAGACACTACAAAAGGAAGCGTCCAAAACTCCAGAACCATCGACGAGTACACTATGGAGCACTGTTGTTGGTCGAAAGGCCAAGGCGGCTGCCAAAAAGACGGCACAAGGCACAAAATCTAATGCCTCTACGCAACAGGGTATAGGGAAAGAAAGGAAACTCCCGCGAGCGCCAAATACTGCCGCAATAACGGTTGCAGTGCCTGAAGACTCGAGCATCCCGTTAGCCGAGATTATGAAGATGGCAAAAACACGAGTCAAACTTGAAGATCTTGGCTTAGAAGGTGGGATCCACCAAAAACGGGCAATCAACGGAGGTATTGTATTCCGTATCTCTGGTCCTGAAAGTGCCACCAAGGCGGACAAGCTAGCCGACCAGCTCAGACAAGCGCTCAGTGAAACAGGGGCGCGTATTTCGCGTCCATTCAAAACAGTGGAGCTACGCATTATGGACTTGGATGATTCCGTCACTTCATCTGAAGTAATGGCGGCAATTGCTGGGGCCACTGGTTGCTCCACTAACG
The DNA here is from genome assembly GCA_951640165.1 of Pseudoips prasinana. Lineage (NCBI taxonomy): Eukaryota > Metazoa > Arthropoda > Insecta > Lepidoptera > Nolidae > Pseudoips > Pseudoips prasinana. The sequence continues at coordinate 91,134 of OX621235.1, read as the reverse complement.
ATATTAAGGTCGGTAACATCCGCATACATCGGTCAGGGCTGGGCACTGTTTGGGTTAAATGCCCTCTAGAAGCGGGACATAAGCTCATCGGTAAAAGCTTGCGTGTAGGCTGGTCTGCAGCCAAGGTAGAAGCATTGTTGGCGCGCCCCTTGCAATGCTACAGATGCTTGGAGACTGGCCACGTAAGAGCTAAGTGCCCTAGCACTGTCGACAGAAGCGGATGTTGCTATTTCTGCGGTATAATAGGGCATAAGGCCCAGGACTGTTCGGCTGTAGCCCCAAAATGTCCGATCTGCACGGACCATGGGCGTCCTTCAAATCACCGAATCGGGGGCAACAAGTGCTCCCCTCCGAAGAATAAGGCTGGAAAGCAATTCCCGCCTACTGCAACCACTGCGAAATCCAGTCTGTCAACGGCTAATAAACCGGATCAGCCGTGCCCCGACACGGCGGAGGATGTAATGAAGGTGTAATTTTCTCGCTCCTACACAAAATTTTGCAAGGCAATCTCAATCATTGCCGCGCAGCGCAGGATTTGCTGATGCAGACGCTCGCGGAAACATCGATTGCCTTAGCAGTGGTTGCCGAACCTTACTCCGTACCGGATCATCCACGGTGGTTCGGAGCAGATGGGGACTCCGTTACTATATATTGGGCAGATGGCCCTCATTGTAAACTTCTCCGGAAGGGGCAGGGATTTGTCGCAGTTGAGTGGGGTCCTTTGATCGTGTTAGGTTGTTACGTTTCACCTAATTGTGGTCTAGCTGCGTTCGAGACGTATTTAGACACCCTGACCACTCAGTTTCGTGAGTTCCTGTCCCGTCCGCTACTGGTAATGGGTGACTTCAACGCTCACTCGAGAGCCTGGGGTGACGCGCGAGATGATGTGAGAGGAGAGACAATTCTGGAGTGGGCGGCTGCGCTAGATCTACAGCTCTTAAACCAAGGTGTGATCAGCACCTGTGTAAGGTGGCAGGGAGAGTCAATTGTGGATCTATCGTGGGCGTCTGCCCCGGCAGCGCGCTTAGTCTCAGGATGGAGGGTAGCGGAAGAGATAGCTACATTATCCGACCACCGTCACATCATTCTTGAAGTTACTCACAATGGCAGCAACAGCGGAAGGGAACACCATAATCATGACCCCCCAAGACGATGGGCTTTCAAGCAGCTGGATAGAGAATTGCTCATTGCTGCGGCCCACGTCGTAGACTGGACACATATGGAAACCGAAGAGACCTTAACCGACCCGCAAGCACTGGCATCCTGGTTCCGGGAGGTAATGACAAATATCTGCGACGTCGCAATGCCCCGCGCTAAGTCTGGAAGAAAACGCTCCGTGTATTGGTGGTCAGTTTATTTGGCACAATTACGTACCTTATGTGTTAGAGCCCGCCGCCAGTACACAAGAACAAGAAGACGACGAGGAGCTACGGCTGAGGAGATCGCCAGGGTCTATCGGTCATATAGGGTCGCCACGAAGGCTTTTCAACTAGCTATCACGGATGCTAAAGTCGAGTCCTGGAACGAATTGATCGAGGGATTGAATAGGGACCCATGGGGGCGTCCCTACAGAATGGTGTTAGGCAAACTCAGACCATGGGTCCCTCCTTTAACGGAGTCCCTCGATCCAACATTCATAGAGACAGTAGTAGACTCGCTCTTCCCAAGAGCCCTGAATCCCCCGGTCCGTCCGTTACGTGCTGACCCGTCTACCTGGTCAGAGGAATACGAGGTAACGGAGGGGGAGCTAGACAGAGCCGTGAGGCGGCTGGCTGCTCGGAACACTGCACCGGGTCCTGATGGAATTCCTGGACGCGCGTGGGTATTGGCACTGACAGTCCTAGGCAGTAGGCTAAGAAAACTGTTTAGCAGTTGTCTCCGTTTCGGTACGTTTCCCGTAGGTTGGAAAGAGGCCAGACTGGTCCTCTTACAGAAACATGGTAGAACCGCTGACTCCCCATCCGCATTCCGGCCCATCTGTTTACTGGATGAGGCTGGTAAGATGTTTGAGCGTGTTATCGCTGCACGAATAACAGAACACCTGACACGTGTCGGCCCAGATCTGTCAGATTGCCAGTTTGGCTTCCGGCAGGGGAGATCGACGGTGGACGCGATCTTACGTGTCCAAGACCTAACGACAGCAGCGGTCCATGCCGGTGGAGTCACGCTCGCGATCAGCCTCGATATTGTTAATGCTTTTAACTCCCTCCCCTGGCACACAATACGGGAGGCATTGCTATTTCACAATGTGCCTCCCTATTTGCGAGACACTATCGGGGCGTACCTGCGCGATAGAACCGTGAGGTACACGAATCGAAACGGGGATGAAATTATCAGGGAAATCGACTGCGGGGTGCCACAGGGGTCAGTCTTAGGCCCTCTCCTGTGGAACCTCGCATACGATGCGGTCTTGAGGACCAGTCTTCCCTACGGTGTAAATGTCATCTGTTACGCAGATGACACACTAGTGTTAGCCAGTGGGACCAACTTTCAGGAGACGATTAGGCTTGCTGAACTGGGTGTCTCATGTATAGTTAACAGAATTTGTGGGCTGGGTCTAAAGGTGGCGCCAACCAAAACAGAGGCCCTCTGGTTTCATAACATACGAAGAGGAGCACAGCCGCCCAGCACACCTGTTCAAGTGGGTGACGCTGCCGTTCGAGTAGGGACAAGCCTTAAATATCTCGGCCTCACCCTGGACGGTTCGTGGAGTTTTGAACAACACTTCGAGCAGTTAGTGCCTCGGGTTCGCAGGGTCGCTGGCGCCCTCCAAAGGCTATTACCTAACCTGGGGGGACCGCGGGAAGAAGTTCGCCGTCTCTATGGTAGTGTCGTTCGATCCATGGCTCTCTATGGGGCGCCCGTTTGGTCACATCGCCTAACGAGCGCCTCCCGCTGCAGAGCCATGCTAAACGGACTGCAGCGCGTGGTGGCTATTAGGATCGTTCGGGGCTACCGAACAATATCTTTTGAGGCGGCGACCACCCTGGCACGATCTCTGCCACTGGACATCCTGGCGGACATGGACACGGAAATTTACGATGAAATCCGAGGCCGTGTCCGGCGGGGAGCTGGCAGCGAAGCTCAGAGAGATGTGTTCGAAGTGCGGCAGAATGCGCACCGACGGGCACTCGAAATATGGCGTGAGCGGCTGGAATTGCCTCGGAACGTACGACAACGTGCTGTTGCTGCGGTTCTTCCCAACCTTGATGCATGGATGGAAAGTAGGCGGAACCTCACCTACAGATTGACTCAGATACTTACCGGACATGGGTGTTTCGGTGAGTATCTGAGTCGAATTGGACGAGAAGTCACAGCACAATGCCACCACTGTGGTGGTGCCCAGGACTCAGCCCAACACACATTCGAAGAGTGCCCAGCTTGGGAGACCGAAAGGCGAGTCCTGGTGACACGGACAGGAAATGACCTTGCTCCGCCATCCATAGTACGAGCTATGCTTGCGGAGCCTGAAACCTGGAAGGCAGTGGTTTGCTTTTGTGAAGCGGTAATGCTGCAAAAGGAGGCCGCCGAGCGGGAACGAGAGAGAGTAGATCCTGCTCGCAGGAGAACGAGGCGCCGGAGAAATTAAATCTCTGGCGAGAGAGCACGGCACCGGATGAACGGTTACAAACAAAATCGTTGAATCCGGTCCGAGAGTAAAAGCGGCGTAGGACATGTTGCATAGCTACACGTCTTGCGCCGCCCCTGGGTCCACAGGCGACTGGAGTGGGAACTCTAGCCGTCCTTGTCCGCAAGGAGGTGGACCCGGGAAGAGGCAACCTGTGGTAGCCGCAGGTTGCCTAAGCACAAGAAGTGCATCGGGGGGCAATAACACCTTGGCCCCCTGGGAGGAGCTTCTAAATGTCGCATAGGTGTAATAGTTGTGGTTCCGGATGGCGATCATCTCGAGTTCCCGGAGCCATCACTCACAGCACCAAGAGGCTTGGCTACCATGGTGGTTTTAGTGGGTATCCCGGGACTAGCCCGGCGAGTCCCACATAACCCGTCGCCTTCCCAAGCGGCGGGTATGCGTAACGCATTTCCACCATGTAAAAAAAAAAAAAAAAAAAAAAAAAAAAAGGTTAGGTTAGGTTAGGTTAGGTTAGGTTAGGTTAGGTTGGGGAAACGCGACGCTGAAGCGTCGAAGGAAGGCAGCGCCTTCTACGGCGGGAGGGAGGGCGATTTGTCGGACTCCGACATTGAGTCCGTTGGGTCGGATGCCAGTGCGATGGCGATCGAGGATCCTCGATCGCGATCGGCATCTAGGAAGCGGAGCTTCCTAAAAGTCGTGTCCGATGGGTCCTCGGGCTCAGGTTCAGCGAAGGGGCCCGGAAGGAGGGTCAAGTCCAGAAAGGCGACGACAGCGGCAGACACCCACGACGTGGGTCTAGCCGACGCCCAACGCGAGTTGGACCTGGCAAGGCGGGAACAGCTCCAGCAAGAGCTGGAGGAGCGGGTAGCGGCCAAGGAAGAACGGGCGCGCGTCACCCGTGCCAAGTCCGGGTACGGTGCGTCCAGCGTGCTGTACTCGGACCACTCCCTGGCCGAACTGAAGAGGATGGCCTTGGAGGACGAGGAGGCGATCGCGGAGGTCGCCGCCAAGTCCTCGCATCTGAAGGGGACTTTCCAGAAGTCCCTCAGATGCCGGGCCGCCAGCATGCGTGGCATCGTCGCGGAGCTGGTGGACCGCAAGGCCAGCGATGAAACGCGGCAACTGCAGGCGAAGGTAGATCGCCTGCAGTCGGAGGTCAGCCAGCTGCACCTGAAGCTGGCTGAAGCCACGGCCCGGCCGTCGCAAGCCGAGCCCAGACCTGCGGCAGAGGTCCTCGCTCCCTCCTCCGGCCTGGAGGAAATCCTCCGCAAGGCTATGGCGGAGCAGAGGACATTTGTTAGAGCCTGCCTAGCGGGCATCGAGGACCGGCTCCTGCCGGAGAAACGCCTCCGACCGCCGCTTGCAGCGGACAAGAGGCGAGAGGAGCCGGTGCCCACCTCACAGAGGGAGGACGCCCTTCTCCCTTCGACCACCCCGACCAACCAGCAGGGCTGGACGAGGGTGGTCGGCAAGGGGAAGGGCAAGGGCAAAAAGACGGCAGCTGCCGTCCCTGCCGTTCCCGCCACCACCACTCCCAGCCAGTCGCGGCCAGCTGGGAAAGGGAAGGGGAAGGGGAAGAGCACCCCTCCAGCCCCAGCCGTCTCCGCCACCACCCCTGCCGGTCAGTCGTCAACTGGCAAGGGAAAGGGGAAGGGTTCGCCCCCAGCCGGTGCTAAGAGGAACCTAGTTCCTCCCAAGACCGCGGCCGTCGTGGTGACGCTCACCGCAGAGGCCGCGGAGCGGGGTGAGACGTACGCGTCCATGTTGGTGCGGGCGCGTGCCAATGCCGATCCCACCAAACTGGGAATCGGCAAAGTCTCATGCCGCAAGACACAGGCTGGGGCTCGTATATTCGAGTTCCCTGGTGCGGAGGGCGGCAAAAACGCGGACCTCTTCGCAGCTAAGCTGCAAGAGGTCATCGCAGACTCGGCGAAGGTGGCCAGGCCGGTAAAGTCGGCGGCCATTGAGGTGACGGATCTCGACGACTCCGTCACCAAGGAGGAGGTGGTGGCAGCAATCGTAGCCATAGGGGGCTGCGAAGTCGCAGCGGTACAAGGCGGGGGCATCAGGCCCGGGCGCGGCGGCATGGGCGCAATTCGCCTGGAGTGCCCAGTCGCCGCTGCCAAAGCCGTCCTCGAGAAGGGACGGCTCGCCGTCGGGTTCAGCTCGGGTGCGGTCCGGGCACTTGAGGACCAGCCTTTGCGGTGCTACAAGTGCTTCGGAATCGGCCACACCCGAGCCCTCTGTCCGTCCAGTGTCGACAGGACGGACAGCTGCTACCGCTGCGGCAAGGAGGGGCACAAAGCCGCCTCCTGCAAGGCCGCCACGCCGCACTGCGCGGTATGTGCCGCCAGTGGCCGCCCAGCGGGCCACATCATGAAGGGGAGGAATTGTAGTCCTCCCCTTAAGAAGGGCAAGGAACAGGCGCTGACCCGGCCTGTCGCTGCCACCGCCGTCCCAGTGGCTGGGACCTCGGCGGCCGTGGAGGAGAGGGGTGCGATGTCCGATTAATGGGAGTCGAACATCGCATCCTCCAGGCGAACACCAACCACTGCAGAGCGGCCCAGGATCTGCTGATGCAGACTGTGGCCGAGTGGTTGGTGGACGTGGCGGTGGTCGCCGAGCCGTACTCGGTGCCTGGCCGTTGGCTGGGTGACCGGGACGGCTTGGTGGCGTTGGTGTCGCGGCCTGCCACGGACTCCCCTCCCCTCTCGCTTTTAGAGAGGGGTCCGGGATACGTGGCCGCCGCGTGGGGAGAAATAGCCCTGGTCGGGGTCTATTTCTCCCCAAACCGCCCTCTAAGGGACTTCGAGAATTTTCTCGAAGTCCTTACGGCAGTCGTCGGGAGGGCGGCACCACGTCAGGTCGTCGTAATGGGCGACCTGAACGCCAAGTCGGTGGCCTGGGGCAACCCGGCGGCGTCGTGCAACGTCCGGGGGCGCGCCGCCGAATTTTGGTCGGCTTCGTGCGGCGTGTCCCTCCTGAACAGGGGGGATGTTCACACGTGTGTGCGGCAACGGGGAGGGTCAGTGGTGGACGTATCGTTCGCCACCCCCGTGCTAGCCGCCCACGTCGTGAACTGGCGGGTGGAGATGGTGGAGACCCTGTCGGACCACCGATATGTGCGGTTCGACATCTCCACCCAGAGCCCGCGGGGGATGGCCCGCTCGGGCCAATCTCCCTTCCCGCGGTGGGCTCTCACCCGCCTGGACCGGGAGGCAGCCCTGGAGGCAGCGTTCCTCGAGGACTGGCTCTCGCCCCCTGTGCAGGGCACGGACGTCGACGCCGCAGCGGTTCGGCTCCGGGGGTCCCTGACCGAGGTGTGCAACTCGAGCATGCCTCGGTCTCGCCGTCCGCCTCCCCGTCGCGCCGTTTATTGGTGGACGGCGGAGCTGGCGGCGCTCCGGGCCGCATGCGTGGAGGCCAGGAGGGCCTACACGCGGAGTCGGCGGCGCACCAGCCGATGTCAGGCGGAGGAGGACCGCCTCTACGCCTCTTACGTAGAGGCAAAGACGGTCCTCAAGACGGCAATGTGCGCCGCCGAGGACTCGGCGAAGGCCGAGATGCTGGAGGGCCTCGACAGGGATCCGTTTGGGAGGCCATATAAGCTGGCGCGGAGCCAGCTTCGCCCTTATGGCCCCCCACTAACGGAGACCCTAGAGCCGGCGTTGCTGGATGGGGTGGTTCGGTCGCTGTTTCCGCGCAGGACCGAATTCACCCCACCAACGATGAACCCCCCACTGGGGGGGGTGGTGGCTTCGCTGGCGGAGGAGGTCCCTCCGGTTTCAGCGGAGGAATTTGGCGCGGGGGTTCTTTCCCTCCGCGCGAAGAAGACGGCCCCTGGACCGGATGGCGTCCCCGCACGGGTGGTGGCCATCGCGGCGTCCCTCATGGAGCAGAGGTTTCGGGACCTCTTCAGCGCGTGTCTGACGGCTGGGAGGTTCCCGAAACTATGGAAGGAGGGGCAGCTTTGCCTGCTCCGGAAGGAGGGACGCCCGGTGGACTCCCCCTCGGCATACCGGCCCATCGTTCTGCTCGATGAGGTCGGTAAACTGTTCGAGGGGATCCTCGCCACCCGGCTTAACAGCCATTTGCGGGAGGTAGGGCCGGACCTGTCGGACGCCCAGTTCGGCTTTCGACAGGGGCGTTCGACGGTCGACGCGGTGGCCCTACTCAGGGGCCAGGTGCGGGAGGCGGTCGAGGCTGGGGACGGAGTGTTGGCGGTGTCGTTCGACATCGCCAACGCGTTCAACTCCGTGCCCCACTCGACCATATTGGAGGCACTCCGGTACCACGGAGTGCCCCAATATCTGCGGGTGATCCTGGCCAACTACCTGGAGGACCGGGAGGTCCTCCTGGCGGACAGGACGGCCAGGATCAGGCGCTACGGCGCGGAGTCCGGTGTTCCACAGGGTTCGGTGCTAGGGCCCCTCTTGTGGAACATCGGATTCGATTGGCTGCTGCGCGGCACCCTCCTCCAGGGCACGAGTGTCATCTGCTACGCGGATGACACTCTCCTCGTTGCCCGGGGGAGGGATTTTAGGGAGGCGGCCTGTCTGGCCTCAGCTGGCGGATCCTTAGTGGCAGGTAGGATCCGCCAGCTTGGTTTGAGGGTGGCGCTGAACAAGACCGAGGCCGTGTTCTTTCACGGGCCTCGGCAGCGCTGCCCTCCTGACGCCCACATTGTGGTGGAGGGCGTCCGGATAGGGGTCGGGGCCCAGATGAAGTATCTGGGCCTCGTGCTGGACAGCAGGTGGCGCTTCGGCCCGCACTTCAGCGGGCTGTCGACGCGCCTGCTGAAAGCCGCGGACGCCCTCTCATGGCTCCTCCCAAACCTGGGAGGGCCCAAGGAGCGATGCCGGCGCCTCTATGCCGGCATCCTCAAGAGTATGGCCCTGTATGGGGCACCCATCTGGGCGGACTCCCTCCACAGGAGGGAGAATGCAACCGCCATCCGCAGGCCCCAACGGGCCATTGCACAGCGGGTGGCGAGGGCCTACCGCTCGGTGGGTTTTGCGGCGGCGTGCGCTCTGGCCGGCACCCCTCCCTGGGAATTGGAGGCATGGGTGCTCGCCAGAGTGTATGAGTGGACGGCGCGGCGTAGGGCGCTGGGTGAGCGCCCCGCCGCGCAAGAGCGGGATGCCGTGCGGCGGGAGGCGAGGGACGCAATCGTCCTACACTGGACACAGGACCTCGCCTCCGCCACCTTTGGACGCCGGACGTTGGACGCGCTCGGTCCAGCCCTGCGGGACTGGCTCGAGCGCCCCCACGGTTTCCTCTCGTTCCGTCTAGTGCAGGTGTTGTCCGGACATGGTTGTTTCGGAACGCACCTGCACCGGATCCGGAGGGAGGAAACCCCGGCGTGCCACCATTGCGGAGCCGCGGAGGACACGGCGCAGCACACCCTCGAGGTGTGCCCAGCCTGGGCTGAGCTGCGCCGTGCCCTGACAGATGTGGTCGGGCAGGACCTCTCACTTCCCAGTGTGGTGAACTCCATGCTGGGGAGTGAGGAGGCTTGGGCGGCGGTTGCCTCCTTTTGCGAGGATGTTATGTCGCAAAAGGAGGCGGCGGAGCGCGCGCGGGAGGATGATCCTCTCGCGCCGCCGCTCCGCAGGCGGAGAAGGGGTGGGAGACGGCGGTTGTACGATCGTCGCCTCCCTCCTTCTGGTGGTGATTAGCGGGCGACAGGCGCGGGGGCGCCTTCGCTCGCATTGCACTGATCACCACCCTCGTCGGGCGGGAACGGCCGAGCACTCACGGTCGTTTCCGGGCCCCTCCACTAAGGGAGGGGCGTGCGGGCCCCGCTGTAAAGGCGGGCGGTCGTCGGTGGGGGACTGGACGTAAAGGCTGTGCCGGTTTCCCAGTCCTCCTCCAAATAGACGATGCGGGAGTGCCGCTGGGTTATTTTAGTGGGTATGCCGGAGTAGCCGGAGAGTCCCACATAACCCGTCCATCCCCCAATGGGCGGGTATGCGTAACGCATTTTTTCCCAGCGCAAACAAAAAAAAAAAAAAAAAAAAAAAGGTTAGGTTGGGGAACCACCCCACAGTGCTTGCGTCCACGTCGCGTTCCCCGGAAACGTCCCAGTTCTGACCACCGTAACGGAGTGGCAGACTGGGTACGGCTAAAGTGCACTGTGCATCGTAGCTACCTTACTGCCTTGAGAGCTACGAATTGTTGGAAAATGCCTAAACCCGCGCGGGATGCCCTCGGGCATTTTGTAAAAAAAGGCCCTTCTCAGGGCCAACCCAAAGGCCCTTCTCAGGGCCAACCCAAAGGCCCTTCTCAGGGCCAACCAAAAGGCCCTTCTCAGGGCCAACGCGACGCTGAAGCGTCGAAGGAAGGTCGAGCCTTCTACGGCGGGAGGGTGGATGAATTGTCGGACTCCGACAACGAGTCCACTGCGTCAGATGGCGCGATGGTGATCGAGATTGCTCGATCACGATCGGCTTCGAGGAAACGTTCCTTCCTCAAAGTCGTGTCGGATGGCTCCTCGGCGTCGGGTTCGGCGAAGGAGCCAAAAAGAAAGGTGAAGGCCAAAAAGGCGACGACAGTGGCAGACACCCATGACGTGGGTTTGGCCGAAGCCCAGCGTGAGCTGGACCTGACTCGGCGGGAGCAGCTCCAGCAAGAGCTGGAGGAGCGGGTTGCGGCCCAGGAAGAACGGGCGCGCGTCGCCCGTGCCAAGTCCGGGTACGGGGCGTCCCGCGTCCTGTACGCGGACCACTCCCTGGCCGAACTCCAGAGGATGGCCTTGGAGGACGAGGAGGCGATCGTGGAGGTCGCCGCCAAGTCCTCGCATTTGAAGGGGACTTTCCAGAAGTCCCTCAAATGCCGGGCCGCCAGCATGCGTGGCATCGTCGCGGAGCTGGTGGACCGCAAGGCCAGCGACGAAACGCGGCAACTGCAGGCGAAAGTAGATCGCCTGCAGTCAGAGGTCAGCCAGCTGCACCTGAAGCTGGCTGAAGCCACGGCCCAGCCATCCCAGGCCGAGCCCAGGCATGCGGACGAGAGCCTCGCTCCCTCCTCCGGCCTTGAGGATATCCTCCGCAAGGTTATGGCGGAGGAGCGGGCTTTTGTGAGAGCCTGCCTAGCGGGCATCGAGGACCGGCTCCTTCCGGAGAAACGCCTCCGACCACCACTTGCGGCGGACAAGAGGCGAGAGGAGCCGGTGCCTAGCTCCTCGAGGGAGGACGCCCTTCTCCCTTCCACCACCCCGACCAACCAGCAGGGCTGGACGAAGGTGGTCGGTAAGGGGAAGGGCAAGGGCAAAAGGACGGCAGCGGTCGTCCCTGCCGTCCCCGCCACCACCACTCCCAGCCAGTCGAGGCCGACTGGAAAGGGTAAAGGGAAGGGGAAAACCACCCCCCCAGCCGTCTCCGCCACCACCCCTGCCGGTCAGTCGTCGACTGGCAAGGGAAAGGGGAAGGGTTCGCCCCCAGCCGGTGCCAAGAGGAACCTGGTTCCTCCAAAGACCGCGGCCGTCGTGGTGACACTCACCGCGAAGGCCGCGGAGCGGGGTGAGACGTACGCGTCCATGTTGGTGCGGGCGCGTGCCACTGCCGATCCCACCAAACTGGGGATCAGCAAAGTCTCATGCCGCCGGACCCAGGCTGGGGCCCGAATCTTTGAGTTCCCGGGAGCGGAAGGCAGTAAGAACGCGGACCTCTTCGCAGCAAAGCTGCAGGAGGTCATCGCGGACGTGGCGAAGGTGGCCAGGCCGGTGAAGTCGGCGGCCATCGAGGTGACGGATCTGGACGACTCCGTCACCAAGGAGGAGGTGGTGGCAGCAATCGCAGCCATAGGGGGCTGCGAAGTCGCAGCGGTGCAGGGCGGGGGCATCAGGCCCGGGCGCGGCGGCATGGGCACGATTCGCCTGGAGTGCCCAGTTGCCGCTGCCAAAGCCGTCCTCGAAAAGGGACGGCTCGCCGTCGGGTTCAGCTCGGCGGCGGTCCGGGCCCTTGAGGACCAGCCTCTGCGGTGTTACCGGTGCTTCGGCATCGGTCACACCCGAGCCCTCTGTCCGTCCAGCATTGACAGGACGGACAGCTGCTACCGCTGCGGCAAGGAGGGGCACAAAGCCGCCTCCTGCAAGGCCGCCGCACCGCACTGCGCGGTATGCGCCGCCAGTGGCCGCCCAGCGGGCCACATTATGAAGGGGAGGAATTGCAGTCCTCCCCTTAAGAAGGGCAAGGAACAGGCGCCGACCCGGCCTGTCGCTGCCACCGCCACCCCAGTAGCTGGGACCTCGCCGGCTCTGGAGGAGGAGGGTGTGATGTCCCATTAATGGGTAGGATCAAACATCGCATCCTCCAGGCGAACACCAACCACTGCAGAGCGGCACAGGATCTGCTGATGCAGACTGTGGCCGAGTGGTTGGTGGACGTGGCGGTGGTCGCCGAGCCGTACTCGATACCTGGCCGTTGGCTGGGTGATCGGGACGGCTTGGTGGCGTTGGTGTCGCGGCCTGCCACGGACTCCCCTCCCCTCTCGCTTTTAGAGAGGGGTCCGGGATACGTGGCCGCCGCGTGGGGAGAAATAGCCCTGGTCGGGGTCTATTTCTCCCCAAACCGCCCTCTAAGGGACTTCGAGAATTTTCTCGAAGTCCTTACGGCAGTCGTCGGGAGGGCGGCACCACGTCAGGTCGTCGTAATGGGCGACCTGAACGCCAAGTCGGTGGCCTGGGGCAACCCGGCGGCGTCGTGCAACGTCCGGGGGCGCGCCGCCGAATTTTGGTCGGCTTCGTGCGGCGTGTCCCTCCTGAACAGGGGGGATGTTCACACGTGTGTGCGGCAACGGGGAGGGTCAGTGGTGGACGTATCGTTCGCCACCCCCGTGCTAGCCGCCCGCGTCGTGAACTGGCGGGTGGAGATGGTGGAGACCCTGTCGGACCACCGATATGTGCGGTTCGACATCTCCACCCAGAGCCCGCGGGGGATGGCCCGCTCGGGCCAATCTCCCTTCCCGCGGTGGGCTCTCACCCGCCTGGACCGGGAGGCAGCCCTGGAGGCAGCGTTCCTCGAGGACTGGCTCTCGCCCCCTGTGCAGGGCACGGACGTCGACGCCGCAGCGGTTCGGCTCCGGGGGTCCCTGACCGAGGTGTGCAACTCGAGCATGCCTCGGTCTCGCCGTCCGCCTCCCCGTCGCGCCGTTTATTGGTGGACGGCGGAGCTGGCGGCGCTCCGGGCCGCATGCGTGGAGGCCAGGAGGGCCTACACGCGGAGTCGGCGGCGCACCAGCCGATGTCAGGCGGAGGAGGACCGCCTCTACGCCTCTTACGTAGAGGCAAAGACGGTCCTCAAGACGGCAATGTGCGCCGCCGAGGACTCGGCGAAGGCCGAGATGCTGGAGGGCCTCGACAGGGATCCGTTTGGGAGGCCATATAAGCTGGCGCGGAGCCAGCTTCGCCCTTATGGCCCCCCACTAACGGAGACCCTAGAGCCGGCGTTGCTGGATGGGGTGGTTCGGTCGCTGTTTCCGCGCAGGACCGAATTCACCCCACCAACGATGAACCCCCCACTGGGGGGGGTGGTGGCTTCGCTGGCGGAGGAGGTCCCTCCGGTTTCAGCGGAGGAATTTGGCGCGGGGGTTCATTCCCTCCGCGCGAAGAAGACGGCCCCTGGACCGGATGGCGTCCCCGCACGGGTGGTGGCCATCGCGGCGTCCCTCATGGAGCAGAGGTTTCGGGACCTCTTCAGCGCGTGTCTGACGGCTGGGAGGTTCCCGAAACTATGGAAGGAGGGGCAGCTTTGCCTGCTCCGGAAGGAGGGACGCCCGGTGGACTCCCCCTCGGCATACCGGCCCATCGTTCTGCTCGATGAGGTCGGTAAACTGTTCGAGGGGATCCTCGCCACCCGGCTTAACAGCCATTTGCGGGAGGTAGGGCCGGACCTGTCGGACGCCCAGTTCGGCTTTCGACAGGGGCGTTCGACGGTCGACGCGGTGGCCCTACTCAGGGGCCAGGTGCGGGAGGTGGTCGAGGCTGGGGACGGAGTGTTGGCGGTGTCGTTCGACATCGCCAACGCCTTCAACTCCGTGCCCCACTCGACCATATTGGAGGCACTCCGGTACCACGGAGTGCCCCAATATCTGCGGGTGATCCTGGCCAACTACCTGGAGGACCGGGAGGTCCTCCTGGCGGACAGGACGGCCAGGATCAGGCGCTACGGCGCGGAGTCCGGTGTTCCACAGGGTTCGGTGCTAGGGCCCCTCTTGTGGAACATCGGATTCGATTGGCTGCTGCGCGGCACCCTCCTCCAGGGCACGAGTGTCATCTGCTACGCGGATGACACTCTCCTCGTTGCCCGGGGGAGGGATTTTAGGGAGGCGGCCTGTCTGGCCTCAGCTGGCGGATCCTTAGTGGCAGGTAGGATCCGCCAGCTTGGTTTGAGGGTGGCGCTGAACAAGACCGAGGCCGTGTTCTTTCACGGGCCTCGGCAGCGCTGCCCTCCTGACGCCCACATTGTGGTGGAGGGCGTCCGGATAGGGGTCGGGGCCCAGATGAAGTATCTGGGCCTCGTGCTGGACAGCAGGTGGCGCTTCGGCCCGCACTTCAGCGGGCTGTCGACGCGCCTGCTGAAAGCCGCGGACGCCCTCTCATGGCTCCTCCCAAACCTGGGAGGGCCCAAGGAGCGATGCCGGCGCCTCTATGCCGGCATCCTCAAGAGTATGGCCCTGTATGGGGCACCCATCTGGGCGGACTCCCTCCACAGGAGGGAGAATGCAACCGCCATCCGCAGGCCCCAACGGGCCATTGCACAGCGGGTGGCGAGAGCCTACCGCTCAGTGGGCTTCGCGGCGGCGTGCGCTCTGGCCGGCACCCCTCCCTGGGAATTGGAGGCATGGGTGCTCGCCAGAGTGTACGAATGGGTGGCGCGGCGTAGGGCGCTGGGTGAGCGCCCCGCCGCGCAAGAGCGGGATGCCGTGCGGCGGGAGGCGAGGGACGCAATCGTCCTACACTGGACACGGGACCTCGCCTCCGCCACATTTGGACGCCGGACGCTGGACGCGCTCGGTCCAGTCCTGCGGGACTGGCTCGAGCGCCCCCACGGTTTCCTCTCTTTCCGTCTGGTGCAGGTGTTGTCCGGGCATGGCTGCTTCGGAACGCACCTGCATCGGATCCAGAGGGAGGAAACCCCGGCGTGCCACGACTGTGGAGCCGCGGAGGACACGGCGCAGCACACCCTCGAGGTGTGCCCAGCCTGGGCTGAGCTGCGCCGTGCCCTGACAGATGTGGTCGGAATGGACCTCTCACTTCCCAGTGTGGTGAACTCCATGCTGGGGAGTGAGGAGGCTTGGGCGGCGGTTGCCTCCTTTTGCGAGAATGTCATGTCGCAAAAGGAGGCGGCGGAGCGTGCGCGGGAGGATGATCCTCTCGCGCCGCCGCTCCGCAGGCGAAGAAGGGGTGGGAGACGGCGGTTGTACGATCGTCGCCTCCCTCCTTCTGGTGGTGATTAGCGGGCGACAGGCGCGGGGGCGTCTTCGCTCGCATTGCACAAATCGCCACCATCGTCGGGCGGGAACGGCCGAGCACTCACGGTCGTTCCCGGGCCCCTCCACTTAGGGAGGGGCGTGCGGGCCCCGCTGTAAAGGCGGGCGGTCGTCGGTGGGGGACTGGACGTAAAGGCTGTGCCGGTTTCCCAGTCCTCCTCCACACAGACGATGCGGGAGTGCCGCTGGGTTATTTTAGTGGGTATGCCGGGCTAGCCGGAGAGTCCCACATAACCCGTCCATCCCCCAATGGGCGGGTATGCGTAACGCATTTTTTCCCAGCGCAAACAAAAAAAAAAAAAAAAAAAAAAAAAAAAAAAAGGTTAGGTTAGGTTGGGGAACCACCCCACAGTGCTTGCGTCCACGTCGCGTTCCCCGGAAACGTCCCAGTTCTGACCACCGTAACGGAGTGGCAGACTGGGTACGGCTAAAGTGCACTGTGCATCGTAGCGATCTTATTGCCGTGACAGCTACGAATCTTGTTTTGTTCGAAATGCCGAAACCTGCGCGGGATGCCCTCGGGCATTTTGTGAAAAAAGGCCCTTCTCAGGGCCAACCCAAAGGCCCTTCTCAGGGCCAACCCAAAGGCCCTTCTCAGGGCCAACCAAAAGGCCCTTCTCAGGGCCAACGCGACGCTGAAGCGTCGAAGGAAGGCAGCGCCTTCTACGGCGGGAGGGAGGGCGATTTGTCGGACTCCGACATTGAGTCCGTTGGGTCGGATGCCAGTGCGATGGCGATCGAGGATCCTCGATCGCGATCGGCATCTAGGAAGCGGAGCTTCCTAAAAGTCGTGTCCGATGGGTCCTCGGGCTCAGGTTCAGCGAAGGGGCCCGGAAGGAGGGTCAAGTCCAGAAAGGCGACGACAGTGGCAGACACCCACGACGTGGGTCTAGCCGACGCCCAACGCGAGTTGGACCTGGCAAGGCGGGAACAGCTCCAGCAAGAGCTGGAGGAGCGGGTAGCGGCCAAGGAAGAACGGGCGCGCGTCACCCGTGCCAAGTCCGGGTACGGTGCATCCAGCGTGCTGTACTCGGACCACTCCCTGGCCGAACTGAAGAGGATGGCCTTGGAGGACGAGGAGGCGATCGCGGAGGTCGCCGCCAAGTCCTCGCATCTGAAGGGGACTTTCCAGAAGTCCCTCAGATGCCGGGCCGCCAGCATGCGTGGCATCGTCGCGGAGCCGGTGGACCGCAAGGCCAGCGATGAAACGCGGCAACTGCAGGCGAAGGTAGATCGCCTGCAGTCGGAGGTCAGCCAGCTGCACCTGAAGCTGGCTGAAGCCACGGCCCGGCCGTCGCAAGCCGAGCCCAGACCTGCGGCAGAGGTCCTCGCTCCCTCCTCCGGCCTGGAGGAAATCCTCCGCAAGGCTATGGCGGAGCAGAGGACATTTGTTAGAGCCTGCCTAGCGGGCATCGAGGACCGGCTCCTGCCGGAGAAACGCCTCCGACCGCCGCTTGCAGCGGACAAGAGGCGAGAGGAGCCGGTGCCCACCTCACAGAGGGAGGACGCTCTTCTCCCTTCGACCACCCCGACCAACCAGCAGGGCTGGACGAGGGTGGTCGGCAAGGGGAAGGGCAAGGGCAAAAAGACGGCAGCTGCCGTCCCTGCCGTTCCCGCCACCACCACTCCCAGCCAGTCGCGGCCAGCTGGGAAAGGGAAGGGGAAGGGGAAGAGCACCCCTCCAGCCCCAGCCGTCTCCGCCACCACCCCTGCCGGTCAGTCGTCAACTGGCAAGGGAAAGGGGAAGGGTTCGCCCCCAGCCGGTGCTAAGAGGAACCTAGTTCCTCCCAAGACCGCGGCCGTCGTGGTGACGCTCACCGCAGAGGCCGCGGAGCGGGGTGAGACGTACGCGTCCATGTTGGTGCGGGCGCGTGCCAATGCCGATCCCACCAAACTGGGAATCGGCAAAGTCTCATGCCGCAAGACACAGGCTGGGGCTCGTATATTCGAGTTCCCTGGTGCGGAGGGCGGCAAAAACGCGGACCTCTTCGCAGCTAAGCTGCAAGAGGTCATCGCAGACTCGGCGAAGGTGGCCAGGCCGGTAAAGTCGGCGGCCATTGAGGTGACGGATCTCGACGACTCCGTCACCAAGGAGGAGGTGGTGGCAGCAATCGTAGCCATAGGGGGCTGCGAAGTCGCAGCGGTACAAGGCGGGGGCATCAGGCCCGGGCGCGGCGGCATGGGCGCAATTCGCCTGGAGTGCCCAGTCGCCGCTGCCAAAGCCGTCCTCGAGAAGGGACGGCTCGCCGTCGGGTTCAGCTCGGGTGCGGTCCGGGCACTTGAGGACCAGCCTTTGCGGTGCTACAAGTGCTTCGGAATCGGCCACACCCGAGCCCTCTGTCCGTCCAGTGTCGACAGGACGGACAGCTGCTACCGCTGCGGCAAGGAGGGGCACAAAGCCGCCTCCTGCAAGGCCGCCACGCCGCACTGCGCGGTATGTGCCGCCAGTGGCCGCCCAGCGGGCCACATCATGAAGGGGAGGAATTGTAGTCCTCCCCTTAAGAAGGGCAAGGAACAGGCGCTGACCCGGCCTGTCGCTGCCACCGCCGTCCCAGTGGCTGGGACCTCGGCGGCCGTGGAGGAGAGGGGTGCGATGTCCGATTAATGGGAGTCGAACATCGCATCCTCCAGGCGAACACCAACCACTGCAGAGCGGCCCAGGATCTGCTGATGCAGACTGTGGCCGAGTGGTTGGTGGACGTGGCGGTGGTCGCCGAGCCGTACTCGGTGCCTGGCCGTTGGCTGGGTGACCGGGACGGGACGGGAGAAATAGCCCTGGTCGGGGTCTATTTCTCCCCAAACCGCCCTCTAAGGGACTTCGAGAATTTTCTCGAAGTCCTTACGGCAGTCGTCGGGAGGGCGGCACCACGTCAGGTCGTCGTAATGGGCGACCTGAACGCCAAGTCGGTGGCCTGGGGCAACCCGGCGGCGTCGTGCAACGTCCGGGGGCGCGCCGCCGAATTTTGGTCGGCTTCGTGCGGCGTGTCCCTCCTGAACAGGGGGGATGTTCACACGTGTGTGCGGCAACGGGGAGGGTCAGTGGTGGACGTATCGTTCGCCACCCCCGTGCTAGCCGCCCGCGTCGTGAACTGGCGGGTGGAGATGGTGGAGACCCTGTCGGACCACCGATATGTGCGGTTCGACATCTCCACCCAGAGCCCGCGGGGGATGGCCCGCTCGGGCCAATCTCCCTTCCCGCGGTGGGCTCTCACCCGCCTGGACCGGGAGGCAGCCCTGGAGGCAGCGTTCCTCGAGGACTGGCTCTCGCCCCCTGTGCAGGGCACGGACGTCGACGCCGCAGCGGTTCGGCTCCGGGGGTCCCTGACCGAGGTGTGCAACTCGAGCATGCCTCGGTCTCGCCGTCCGCCTCCCCGTCGCGCCGTTTATTGGTGGACGGCGGAGCTGGCGGCGCTCCGGGCCGCATGCGTGGAGGCCAGGAGGGCCTACACGCGGAGTCGGCGGCGCACCAGCCGATGTCAGGCGGAGGAGGACCGCCTCTACGCCTCTTACGTAGAGGCAAAGACGGTCCTCAAGACGGCAATGTGCGCCGCCGAGGACTCGGCGAAGGCCGAGATGCTGGAGGGCCTCGACAGGGATCCGTTTGGGAGGCCATATAAGCTGGCGCGGAGCCAGCTTCGCCCTTATGGCCCCCCACTAACGGAGACCCTAGAGCCGGCGTTGCTGGATGGGGTGGTTCGGTCGCTGTTTCCGCGCAGGACCGAATTCACCCCACCAACGATGAACCCCCCACTGGGGGGGGTGGTGGCTTCGCTGGCGGAGGAGGTCCCTCCGGTTTCAGCGGAGGAATTTGGCGCGGGGGTTCTTTCCCTCCGCGCGAAGAAGACGGCCCCTGGACCGGATGGCGTCCCCGCACGGGTGGTGGCCATCGCGGCGTCCCTCATGGAGCAGAGGTTTCGGGACCTCTTCAGCGCGTGTCTGACGGCTGGGAGGTTCCCGAAACTATGGAAGGAGGGGCAGCTTTGCCTGCTCCGGAAGGAGGGACGCCCGGTGGACTCCCCCTCGGCATACCGGCCCATCGTTCTGCTCGATGAGGTCGGTAAACTGTTCGAGGGGATCCTCGCCACCCGGCTTAACAGCCATTTGCGGGAGGTAGGGCCGGACCTGTCGGACGCCCAGTTCGGCTTTCGACAGGGGCGTTCGACGGTCGACGCGGTGGCCCTACTCAGGGGCCAGGTGCGGGAGGCGGTCGAGGCTGGGGACGGAGTGTTGGCGGTGTCGTTCGACATCGCCAACGCGTTCAACTCCGTGCCCCACTCGACCATATTGGAGGCACTCCGGTACCACGGAGTGCCCCAATATCTGCGGGTGATCCTGGCCAACTACCTGGAGGACCGGGAGGTCCTCCTGGCGGACAGGACGGCCAGGATTAGGCGCTACGGCGCGGAGTCCGGTGTTCCACAGGGTTCGGTGCTAGGACCTCTCTTGTGGAACATCGGATTCGATTGGCTGCTGCGCGGCACCCTCCTCCAGGGCACGAGTGTCATCTGCTACGCGGATGACACTCTCCTCGTTGCCCGGGGGAGGGACTTTAGGGAGGCGGCCTGTCTGGCCTCAGCTGGCGGATCCTTAGTGGCAGGTAGGATCCGCCAGCTTGGATTGAGGGTGGCGCTGAACAAGACCGAGGCCGTGTTCTTTCACGGGCCTCGGCAGCGCTGCCCTCCAGACGCCCACATTGTGGTGGAGGGCGTCCGGATAGGGGTCGGGGCCCAGATGAAGTATCTGGGCCTCGTGCTGGACAGCAGGTGGCGCTTCGGCCCGCACTTTAGCGGGCTGTCGACGCGCCTGCTGAAAGCCGCGGACGCCCTCTCATGGCTCCTCCCAAACCTGGGAGGGCCCAAGGAGCGATGCCGGCGCCTCTATGCCGGCATCCTCAAGAGTATGGCCCTGTATGGGGCACCCATCTGGGCGGACTCCCTCCACAGGAGGGAGAATGCAACCGCCATCCGCAGGCCCCAACGGGCCATTGCACAGCGGGTGGCGAGAGCCTACCGCTCAGTGGGCTTCGCGGCGGCGTGCGCTCTGGCCGGCACCCCTCCCTGGGAATTGGAGGCATGGGTGCTCGCCAGAGTGTACGAATGGGCGGCGCGGCGTAGGGCGCTGGGTGAGCGCCCCGCCGCGCAAGAGCGGGATGCCGTGCGGCGGGAGGCGAGGGACGCAATCGTCCTACACTGGACACGGGACCTCGCCTCCGCCACATTTGGACGCCGGACGCTGGACGCGCTCGGTCCAGTCCTGCGGGACTGGCTCGAGCGCCCCCACGGTTTCCTCTCTTTCCGTCTGGTGCAGGTGTTGTCCGGGCATGGCTGCTTCGGAACGCACCTGCATCGGATCCAGAGGGAGGAAACCCCGGCGTGCCACGACTGTGGAGCCGCGGAGGACACGGCGCAGCACACCCTCGAGGTGTGCCCAGCCTGGGCTGAGCTGCGCCGTGCCCTGACAGATGTGGTCGGAATGGACCTCTCACTTCCCAGTGTGGTGAACTCCATGCTGGGGAGTGAGGAGGCTTGGGCGGCGGTTGCCTCCTTTTGCGAGAATGTCATGTCGCAAAAGGAGGCGGCGGAGCGCGCGCGGGAGGATGATCCTCTCGCGCCGCCGCTCCGCAGGCGAAGAAGGGGTGGGAGACGGCGGTTGTACGATCGTCGCCTCCCTCCTTCTGGTGGTGATTAGCGGGCGACAGGCGCGGGGGCGCCTTCGCTCGCATTGCACAAATCGCCACCATCGTCGGGCGGGAACGGCCGAGCACTCACGGTCGTTCCCGGGCCCCTCCACTTAGGGAGGGGCGTGCGGGCCCCGCTGTAAAAGCGGGCGGTCGTCGGTGGGGGACTGGACGTAAAGGCTGTGCCGGTTTCCCAGTCCTCCTCCACACAGACGATGCGGGAGTGCCGCTGGGTTATTTTAGTGGGTATGCCGGAATAGCCGGAGAGTCCCACATAACCCGTCCATCCCCCAATGGGCGGGTATGCGTAACGCATTTTTTCCCAGCGCAAACAAAAAAAAAAAAAAAAAAAGGTTAGGTTGGGGAACCACCCCACAGTGCTTGCGTCCACGTCGCGTTCCCCGGAAACGTCCCAGTTCTGACCACCGTAACGGAGTGGCAGACTGGGTACGGCTAAAGTGCACTGTGCATCGTAGCTATCTTACTGCCTTGTGAGCTACGACCTTGTTGGAATATGCCAAAACCATTGCGGGATGCCCTCGGGCATTTCATCAAAAAAGGCCCTTCTCAGGGCCAACCCAAAGGCCCTTCTCAGGGCCAACCAAAAGGCCCTTCTCAGGGCCAACGCGACGCGTCGGCGTCGGAAGGCAGCGCCTTCTACGGAGGGAGAGTGGACTCATTGTCGGACTCCGAGAATGAGTCCACAGCGTCGGATTACAGCCGATCACGATCGGTTTCGCGGAAGCGTAAGAGCTTCCTGAAACAAGGGTCAGATGGGTCCTCGTGTTCGGCGAAGGAGCAGAAAAGGAAGGCCCAAAAAACCGCAGCGGATACCCACGATGTGGGTTTGGTCGACGCCCAGCGCCAGTTGGATCTGGGTCGTCGGGAGCAGCTCCAGCAGGAGCTCGAGGAGCGAATTGCGGCCAAGGAGGAGCGGGCGCGCGTCGCTCGTGCCAAGGCCGGGTACGGTGCGTCCCGCGTGATGTACGCGGACCACTCCCTGGCCGAATTGGAGAGGATGGCCTTGGAGGACGAGGAGGCGATCGTGGAGGTCGCCGCCAAGTCCTCCCACCTAAAGGGGACTTTCCAAAAGTCCCTGAAATGCCGGGCCGCGAGCATGCGTGGCATCGTCGCGGAGCTCGTGGAGCGCAAGGCCAGCGACGAGTCGCGGCAACTGCAGGCGAAAGTGGATCGCCTGCAGTCGGAGGTCAGCCAGCTTCACCTCAAGCTGGCTGAAGCCACGGCCCGGCCGTCCCAAGCCGAGCCCAGACCTGCGGCGGAGGGCCTTGCCTCCTCCCCCGGCCTTGAGGATGTCCTCCGCAAGGTCATGGCGGAGGAGAGGGCGTTTGTTCGTTCCTGCCTGGCGGGAATAGAGGACCGGCTCTTGCCGGCGAAAGTCGTCCGACCGCCGCTTGCGGCGGACAGGAGGCGAGAGGAGCCGGTGCCTTCCTCTCAGAGGGAGGACGCCCTTCTCCCTTCCACCACCCCGACCAACCAGCAGGGCTGGACGAGGGTGGTCGGTAAGGGGAAGGGCAAGGGCAAAAAGACGGCAGCGGTCGTCTCTGCCGTCCCCGCCACCACCACTCCCAGCCAGTCGAAGCCGACTGGCAAGGGTAAAGGGAGGGGGAAAACCACCCCCCCAGCCGCCTCCGCCACCACCCCTGCCGGTCAGTCACAGACGACTGGCAAGGGGAAGGGGAAGGGGAAGAGTTCTTCCCCCCCAGCCGGTGCCAAGAGGAACCTTGTTCCTCCAAAGACCGCGGCCGTCGTGGTGACACTCACCGCGGAGGCCGCGGAGCGGGGTGAGACGTACGCGTCCATGTTGGTGCGGGCGCGTGCCACTGCCGATCCCACCAAACTGGGGATCAGCAAAGTCTCATGCCGCAAGACACAGGCTGGGGCTCGTATATTCGAGTTCCCTGGTGCGGAGGGCGGCAAAAACGCGGACCTCTTTGCAGCTAAGCTGCAAGAGGTCATCGCAGACTCGGCGAAGGTGGCCAGGCCGGTAAAGTCGGCGGCCATCGAGGTGACGGATCTAGATGACTCCGTCACCAAGGAGGAGGTGGTGGCAGCAATCGCAGCCATAGGTGGCTGCGCAGTCGCAGCGGTGCAGGGCGGGGGCATCAGGCCCGGGCGCGGCGGCATGGGCACTATTCGCCTGGAGTGCCCAGTCGCCGCTGCCAAAGCCGTCCTCGAAAAGGGACGGCTCGCCGTCGGCTTCAGCTCGGGTGCAGTCCGGGCCCTTGAAGACCAGCCTTTAAGGTGTTATAAGTGCTTCGGCATCGGACACACCCGGGCTCTCTGTCCGTCCACAATAGACAGGACGGACAGCTGCTACCGCTGCGGCAAGGAGGGGCACAAAGCCGCCTCCTGCATGGCCGCCGCGCCGCACTGCGCAGTTTGTGCCGCCAGTGGCCGCCCCGCGGGCCATATAATGAAGGGGAGGAATTGCAGTCCTCCCCTTAAGAAGGGCAAAGTTCAGGCACCGACCCGGCCTGTCGCTGCCACCGCCGTCCCAGTAGCTGGGACCTCAGCGGCTGTGGAGGAGGAGGGTGCGATGTTCGATTAATGGGTAGAGTCGAACATCGCATCCTCCAGGCGAACACCAACCACTGCAGAGCGGCCCAGGATCTGCTGATGCAGACTGTGGCCGAGTGGTTGGTGGACGTGGCGGTGGTCGCCGAGCCGTACTCGGTGCCTGGCCGTTGGCTGGGTGATCGAGACGGCTTGGTGGCGTTGGTGTCGCGGCCTGCCACGGACTCCCCTCCCCTCTCGCTTTTAGAGAGGGGTCCGGGATACGTGGCCGCCGCGTGGGGAGAAATAGCCCTGGTCGGGGTCTATTTCTCCCCAAACCGCCCTCTAAGGGACTTCGAGAATTTTCTCGAGGTCCTTACGGCAGTCGTCGGGAGGGCGGCGCCACGCCAGGTAATGGTGTTAGGCGACCTGAACGCCAAGTCGGTGGCCTGGGGAAACCCAGCGGCGTCCTGCAACGTCCGGGGGCGCGCCGTCGAATTTTGGTCGGCTTCGTGCGGCGTGTCCCTCCTGAACAGGGGGGATGTTCACACGTGTGTGCGGCAACAGGGAGGGTCAGTGGTGGACGTGTCGTTCGCCACCCCTGTGCTAGCCACACGCGTCGTGAACTGGCGGGTGGAGATGGTGGAGACCCTGTCGGACCACCGATATGTGCGGTTCGACATCTCCACCCAGAGCCCGCGGGGGATGGCCCGCTCGGGCCAATCTCCCTTCCCGCGGTGGGCTCTCACCCGCCTGGACCGGGAGGCAGCCCTGGAGGCAGCGTTCCTCGAGGACTGGCTCTCGCCCCCTGTGGAGGTGACGGACGTGGACGCCGCAGCGGTCCAGCTGCGGAGGTCACTGACCGAGGTGTGCAACTCCAGCATGCCTCGGTCTCGCCGTCCGCCTCCCCGTCGCGCCGTTTATTGGTGGACGGGGGAGCTGGCGGCGCTACGGGCCGCGTGCGTGGAGGCCAGGAGGGCCTACACGCGGAGTCGGCGGCGCACCAGCCGATGTCAGGCTGAGGAGGACCGCCTCTACGCCTCTTACATGGAGGCAAAGACGGTCCTCAAGACGGCAATGTGCGCCGCCGAAGACTCGGCAAAGGCCGAGATGCTGGAGGGACTCGATAGGGATCCGTTTGGGAGGCCATATAAGCTGGCGCGGAGCCAGCTGCGCCCTTATGGCCCCCCACTAACGGAGACCCTAGAGCCGGCGTTGCTGGATGGGGTGGTTCGGTCACTGTTTCCGCGCAGGACCGAATTCACCCCACCAACGATGAACCCCCCACTGGGGGGGGTGGTGGCTTCGCCGGCGGAGGAGGTCCCTCCGGTTTCGGCGGAGGAATTTGGCGCGGGGGTTCTTTCCCTCCGCGCGAAAAAGACGGCCCCTGGACCGGATGGCGTCCCCGCACGGGTGGTGGCCATCGCGGCGTCCCTAATGGAGCAGAGGTTTCGGGACCTCTTCAGCGCGTGCCTGACGGCTGGGAGGTTCCCGAAACTATGGAAGGAGGGGCAGCTTTGCCTGCTCCGGAAGGAGGGACGCCCGGTGGAATCCCCCTCGGCATACCGGCCCATCGTTCTGCTCGATGAGGTCGGTAAACTGTTCGAGGGGATCCTAGCCACCCGGCTTAACAGCCATTTGCGGGAGGTAGGGCCGGACCTGTCGGACGCCCAGTTCGGGTTTCGACAGGGGCGTTCGACGGTCGATGCGGTGGCCCTGCTCAGGGGCCAAGTGCAGGAGGCGGTCGGAGCTGGGGACGGAGTGTTGGCGGTGTCGTTCGACATCGCCAACGCGTTCAACTCCGTGCCCCACTCGACCATATTGGAGGCACTCCGGTACCACGGAGTGCCCCAATATCTGCGGGCGATCCTGGCCAACTACCTGGAGGACCGGGAGGTCCTCCTGGCGGACAGGACGGCCAGGATCAGGCGCTACGGCGCGGAGTCCGGTGTTCCACAGGGTTCGGTGCTAGGGCCCCTCTTGTGGAACATCGGATTCGATTGGCTGCTGCGCGGCACCCTCCTCCAGGGCACGAGTGTCATCTGCTACGCGGATGACACTCTCCTCGTTGCCCGGGGGAGGGACTTTGGAGAGGCGGCCTGTCTGGCCTCGGCTGGCGGATCCTTAGTGGCAGGTAGGATCCGCCAGCTCGGTTTGAGGGTAGCGCTGAACAAGACCGAGGCCGTGTTCTTTCACGGGCCTCGGCAGCGCTGCCCTCCTGACGCCCACATCGTGGTGGAGGGCGTCCGGATAGGGGTCGGGGCCCAGATGAAGTATCTGGGCCTCGTGCTGGACAGCAGGTGGCGCTTCGGCCCGCACTTTAGCGGGCTGTCGACGCGCCTGCTGAAAGCCGCGGACGCCCTCTCATGGCTCCTCCCAAACCTGGGAGGGCCCAAGGAGCGATGCCGGCGCCTCTATGCCGGCATCCTCAAGAGCATGGCCCTATATGGGGCACCCATCTGGGCGGACTCCCTCCATAGGAGGGAGAATGCAACCGCCATCCGCAGGCCCCAACGGGCCATTGCACAGCGGGTGGCGAGAGCCTACCGCTCAGTGGGCTTTGCGGCGGCGTGCGCTCTGGCCGGCACCCCTCCCTGGGAATTGGAGGCATGGGTGCTCGCCAGAGTGTACGAATGGGCGGCGCGGCGTAGGGCGCTGGGTGAGCGCCCCGCCGCGCAAGAGCGGGATGCCGTGCGGCGGGAGGCGAGGGACGCAATCGTCCTCCACTGGACACGGGACCTCGCCTCCGCCACATTTGGACGCCGGACGTTGGACGCGCTCGGTCCAGTCCTGCGGGACTGGCTCGAGCGATCCCACGGTTTCCTCTCGTTCCGTCTGGTGCAGGTGTTGTCCGGGCATGGTTGTTTCGGAACGCACCTGCATCGGATCCAGAGGGAGGAGACCCCGGCGTGCCACGACTGTGGAGCCGCGGAGGACACGGCGCAGCACACCCTCGAGGTGTGCCCAGCCTGGGCTGAGCTGCGCCGTGCCCTGACTGATGTGGTCGGGCAGGACCTCTCACTTCCCAGTGTGGTCAACTCCATGCTGGGGAGTGAGGAGGCTTGGGCGGCGGTTGCCTCCTTTTGCGAGAATGTCATGTCGCAAAAGGAGGCGGCGGAGCGCGCGCGGGAGGATGATCCTCTCGCGCCGCCGCTCCGCAGGCGGAGAAGGGGTGGGAGACGGCGGTTGTACGATCGTCGGCTCCCTCCTTCTGGTGGTGATTAGCGGGCGACAGGCGCGGGGGCGCCTTCGCTCGCATTGCACCAATCACCACCCTCGTCGGGCGGGAACGGCCGAGCACTCACGGTCGTTCCCGGGCCCCTCCACTAAGGGAGGGGTGTGCGGGCCCCGCTGTAAAGGCGGGCGGTCGTCGGTGGGGGACTGGACGTAAAGGCTGTGCCGGTTTCCCAGTCCTCCTCCAAATAGACGATGCGGGAGTGCCGCTGGGTTATTTTAGTGGGTATGCCGGAGTAGCCGGAGAGTCCCACATAACCCGTCCATCCCCCAATGGGCGGGGATGCGTAACGCATTTTTTCCCAGCGCAAACAAAAAAAAAAAAAAAAAAAAAAAAAAGGTTAGGTTAGGTTAGGTTAGGTTAGGTTAGGTTGGGGAAGCCTGGGCTGAGCTGCGCCGTGCCCTGACCGATGTAGTCGGATTGGACCTCTCACTTCCCAGTGTGGTGAACTCCATGCTGGGGGGTGAGGAGGCTTGGGCGGCGGTTGCCTCCTTTTGCGAGAATGTCATGTCGCAAAAGGAGGCGGCGGAGCGCGCGCGGGAGGATGATCCTCTTGCGCCGCCGCTCCGCAGGCGAAGAAGGGGTGGGAGACGGCGGTTGTACGATCGTCGCCTCCCTCCTTCTGGTGGTGATTAGCGGGCGACAGGCGCGGGGGCGCCTTCGCTCGCATTGCACTAATCACCACCCTCGTCGGGCGGGAACGGCCGAGCACTCACGGTCGTTCCCGGGCCCCTCCACTTTGGGAGGGGCGTGCGGGCCCCGCTGTAAAGGCGGGCGGTCGTCGGTGGGGGACTGGACGTAAAGGCTGTGCCGGTTTCCCAGTCCTCCTCCACACAGACGATGCGGGAGTGCCGCTGGGTTATTTTAGTGGGTATGCCGGGCTAGCCGGAGAGTCCCACATAACCCGTCCATCCCCCAATGGGCGGGTATGCGTAACGCATTTTTTCCCAGCGCAAACAAAAAAAAAAAACAAAAAAAAAAAAAAAAAAAAAAAGGTTAGGTTGGGGATTGCCTCCTTTTGCGAGAATGTCATGTCGCAAAAGGAGGCGGCGGAGCGCGCGCGGGAGGATGATCCTCTCGCGCCGCCGTTCCGCAGGCGAAGAAGGGGTGGGAGACGGCGGTTGTACGATCGTCGCCTCCCTCCTTCTGGTGGTGATTAGCGGGCGACAGGCGCGGGGGCGCCTTCGCTCGCATTGCACTAATCACCACCCTCGTCGGGCGGGAACGGCCGAGCACTCACGGTCGTTCCCGGGCCCCTCCACTTAGGGAGGGGCGTGCGGGCCCCGCTGTAAAGGCGGGCGGTCGTCGGTGGGGGACTGGACGTAAAGGCTGTGCCGGTTTCCCAGTCCTCCTCCAAATAGACGATGCGGGAGTGCCGCTGGGTTATTTTAGTGGGTATGCCGGAGTAGCCGGAGAGTCCCACATAACCCGTCCATCCCCCAATGGGCGGGTATGCGTAACGCATTTTTTCCCAGCGCAAACAAAAAAAAAAAAAAAAAAAAAAAAAAAAAAGGTTAGGTTGGGGATTGGTGGGGTGGGTTGCCGCCAGGGTCAAGCTGGTACAGCCCAGGGCTATGCGGTGCTACCGATGCCTGGACATTGGGCATGTCCGGGCGCGGTGCACTGCTGAAACGGACCGCAGCGAGGAATGTTATCGCTGCGGCCAGCCCGGCCACAAGGCGGCCCAGTGCTCTGCGGCGCCAAACTGCAGCCTCTGTACAGCTGCAGGGAGGCCCGCGGGGCACAGAGCGGGCGGGAAGGCCTGTGGCGCTACCACCAACAAGAAGAAGAAAAAGGGAGCCAAGGCTGCCGGGGGCTCTTTACCCCCCCGACAGCCTGGCTGCCCTTCGGCCGACTCCCGGCCTGAGAGGGGTGCAGAGGGAATGGACACGGCCTAATGGCGCTGTTCCATTTCCTCCAGGGCAATATCAACCACTGTGCCAGAGCTCAGGATCTCTTGCTCCAGAGCATGGCGGAGTGGTCGATTCGCGTGGCGGTGGTCGCCGAGCCGTACTTTGTCCCCCCCAGGGATAACTGGTTGGGAGACTTGGACGGCTTGGTGGCCATCATTGGCGGGGCTCTGGTCCACCCGTCCCGAGGTCACGGCTGGGTAGCAGCCCTCGTGGACGGCATTGGTACGGTTGGGGCGTATTTTTCGCCCAACAAGAGTCTCGCCGACTTCGAGAATTTCCTTGTCGAGTTGGGTGCCGTTGTAGGCCGACTCCACCCTCGCCCTGTGCTGTTGCTCGGGGATCTCAACGCCAAGTCTGCGGCGTGGGGATCTCCGGTGACGGATGCCAGGGGTGAGGTGCTGGAGGAGTGGGCGGTCACGGCTGGCCTGACCGTCCTAAATCGGGGGTCGGTCCACACGTGCGTGCGGCAGCGGGGTGGTTCAATAGTGGACGTCTCGTTCGCTAGCCCTGCTGTCGCGAGCCGTGTCCGCGACTGGCGTGTCGCTGTGGAGGTGGAGACGTTGTCGGATCATCGGTACATCCGTTTCGACGTCTCCGCCCAGACCACTGGCGGCCGCGGTCCACTGGCCCCGCGGGTGGACGGTCCGCGCTGGGCGCGTAAGCGCATCGACAGGGAACTTCTCGAGGAGGCCGCCATTGTCCAGGCCTGGTACCGGGAGTCGGCGACGAATGGACCCGTCGACGTCGAAGAGGAGGCGCTGTGGTTCCGCGGGGCGATGACGCAAATCTGCGACGCGTCTATGCCCCGGGTCCACACACAGACAGGAAGGCGCCAGGTGTACTGGTGGACTGCCGAGATCGCACAGTTGCGCGTCGCGTGCGTGGCGGTCAGGCGCCAGTACACCCGATACCGGAGGAGACGTCGTCGGGTCCCTGATGAAGAGGCCGCGCGGTATGAGGTGTACCGCGCGGCGAAGGAGGCTCTGCGGCTGGCCATCGGCGAAGCCAAGACGCGAGCCAGGGAGGAGATGTTGGAGACTCTGGATGGAGATCCGTGGGGGCGCCCTTATCGTGCGGTTCGTGGGAAACTTCGAGCCGCGGCGCCTCCAATCACGGAGAGTCTCCAACCCGAGCTGCTGGAGGAAGTAGTGGCAGCCCTCTTCCCGGCAAGAGCGGAGCACACGCCACCGCCGATGGCTTTGCCCACAGCCGCAGAGCCTACAGATGAGAACGCCATCAGCGTCCCAGGGGTGACACAGGAAGAGTTGAGGGCGGCCGTGATGCGGCTCCGGGCCAAAAACGTGGCTCCGGGGCCCGACGGGATTCACGGCTGTGCGTTGGCCCTCGCTCTGAAGGAGCTGGGTCCCCAACTGAGAGGTCTCTACACAGCGTGCCTTGAGCGGGGCCAGTTTCCCACCTTGTGGAAATCTGGTCGTCTGGTCCTGCTCAGAAAGGCGGGGCGCCCTGCGGACTCACCGTCTGGGTACCGGCCCATAGTGCTGCTGGACGAGGTTGGCAAGCTGCTTGAGCGGATAATCGCAGCCCGCCTCGTCGGCCACTTGTGCGGAGAGGGGCCGGACCTGGACGAGAGCCAGTTCGGCTTTCGGCATGGGCGCTCTACCATACACGCTGTGTCGAGGGTGAGAGGCCTGGCGGAGGAAGCGGTGTCCCGGGGTGGGGTGATGTTGGCGGTGTCCTTGGACATCTCCAACGCCTTCAACACCCTGCCCTGGAGTTGCATTCGGGAGGCACTGCGGTATCATCGGGTGCCTTCCTACCTTCGCCACATCGTTGGGGCTTACCTGGCAGAGAGGTGTGTCACCTACGTGGGACGGGATGGCGGACAACGGCACCCAATGTCGTGCGGTGTTCCGCAGGGCTCAGTCTTGGGCCCGCTCCTGTGGAACATCGGTTACGACTGGGTGCTGAGGGGCGAACTCCAGACGGGCGTGGACCTGACGTGTTATGCGGACGACACGCTGGTCACGGCCCGTGGGAGTTCGCACAGGGAGGCAGCGTTGCTGGCGACGGCGGCGGTCTCACAGGTGGTGAGCCGCATCCGGCGCCTCGGCCTGGAGGTGGCCCTCAACAAATCGGAGGCCATGATGTTCCATGGTCCCCGGAGGGCGCCACCCGCCGGATCACACATAGTGGTTGGGGGGGTCCGGATCGCTGTCGAGCCTACCATGAAGTACCTGGGATTGGTGCTCGACAGCCGGTGGGACTTCGGACCTCACTTCCGGCGGCTGGTGCCCAAGCTGATGGGCGCGGCTGGGGCGCTGTCAACGCTGCTTCCCAATCTGGGGGGCCCGAGCGCAGCCTGTAGGCGGCTGTACGTGGGGATCGTGCGATCGATGGCCCTGTACGGGGCTCCGATCTGGGCGGCTGACCTGACGGCCGGTAGCATAGCTGTTCTGCGGAGACCGCAGAGAGCTATGGCCGTCAGAGTTATCAGGGGGTATCGCACGGTCTCCTACGAGGCGGCTTGTGTACTGGCCGGATCCCCGCCCTGGGACCTCGAGGCGAAAGTACTCGCGTCACTGTACCGGTGGTGCGAGGAGATGCTGGCACAAGGCGAGAGGCCGATGCAGCAACACATGGGGCTGCGTCGGTCGCAGCTTCGCGAGGCCCTGGTGGCGGAATGGCGGGACAGGCTATCGCGCCCAACCGCCGGCCTCGTCACTATCGAGGCGGTCCGGCCGGTACTCGAGCGTTGGCTCGGGAGGAGGCACGGCTCCCTGTCGTTTCGGGTGACGCAGGTACTCTCGGGGCATGGCTGCTTCGGGAAGTACCTGTGTCGCATAAACAGGGAGCCGGACGCCCGGTGTCACCACTGCGTCGACTGTCGGGAGGACACGGCGCTGCATACGCTGGCAGTGTGTGCCGCTTGGGAGGAGCAGCGCCGTGCCCTCATTTCTGGAGTAGGCAGTGACCTGTCGCTGCCGGCCGTCGTGAATTCGATGGTTGGCGGCGAAGAGTCCTGGGACGCGGTGGTTTCCTTCTGCGAGACAGTCATCTCGCGGAAGGAAGCTGCGGAAAGGGAGAGGGAGATCACATCCTCTCACCCAGCCCGCAGCAGACGCACCGGGCGTCGGCGGAGGGCGGATAACGCCCTCTTCCAGCCCCCCTAAATGGGTCCAGGGGCGACGGACTCGGGGGCGTCCGTCGCCCACTACACATCTGGACCCGAGGCGGCGGCGCGACGTGTTCCACGCGCGCCCCTCTTAGACGTTGCGGGGGGAGTTTAACACCTCACTCCCCCCCGCTAATGCGAGGAGGCCCGCAAACATGGGCCAGCACCAGCCGGGGGTTGCGGAAGTATCGTTTGTTCCCGCGACCCCCGGCGCAGGTGTGAGATGGAACACCGGGGTGGTTTTTAGTCAGTAGGAGTCTGACAGACCCCTCCGCCTCCCCCAAGGCGGAGGACATCCATGCAGGATTTTCCACCCCGAAAAAAAAAAAAAAAAAAAAAAAAAGGTTAGGTTGGGGAACCACCCCACAGTGCTTGCGTCCACGTCGCGTTCCCCGGAAACGTCCCAGTTCTGACCACCGTAACGGAGTGGCAGACTGGGTACGGCTAAAGTGCACTGTGCATCGTAGCGACCATACTGCCTAGAGAGCTACGAACTTGTTGGATTATGCCTAAACCCGCGCGGGATGCCCTCGGGCATTTCATCAAAAAAGGCCCTTCTCAGGGCCAACCCAAAGGCCCTTCTCAGGGCCAACCCAAAGGCCCTTCTCAGGGCCAACCAAAAGGCCCTTCTCAGGGCCAACGCGACGCTGAAGCGTCGAAGGAAGGCAGAACCTTCTATGGCGGGAGAGCGGATGATTCATTATCGGACTCCGACAATGAATCCACTACGTCAGATGTGATGGTGATCGAGGATACTCGATCGCGATCAGCATCCAGGAAGAGGAAGACCTACTTAAAAGGCGGATCGGATGGGTCCTCGGCCTCGGGTTCGGCAAAGGAGTCGAAAAAGAAGGCCCAGAAGACCGCGGCGGACACCCACGATGTGGGTTTGGCAGACGCCCAGCGTGAGTTGGACCTGGCTCGGCGGGAGCAGCTCCAGCAAGAGCTGGAGGAGCGGGTTGCGGCCAAGGAGGAGCGGGCGCGCGTCGCTCGTGCCAAGGCAGAGTACGGTGCGTCCCGCGTCCTATACGCGGACCACTCTCTGGCCGAATTGCAGCGGATGGCCTTGGAGGACGAGGAGGTGATCGTCGAGGTCGCCACCAAGTCCTCCCACCTAAAAGGGACTTTTCAGAAGTCCCTTAAATGCCGGGCCGCGAGCATGCGTGGCATCGTCGCGGAGCTAGTCGACCGCAAGGCCAGCGACGAGTCGCGGCAACTGCAGGCGAAAGTGGATCGCCTGCAGACGGAGGTCAGCCAGCTTCACTTAAAGCTGGCTGAAGCCACGGCCCGGCCATTGCAAGCCGAGCCCAGACCTGCAGAGGAGGGTCTTGCCTCCTCCCTCGGCCTTGAGGATGTCCTCCGCAAGGTGATGGCGGAGGAGAGGGCGTTTGTTCGATCCTGCCTGGCAGGCATCGAGGACCGGCTCTTGCCGGAGAAAGTCCACCGACCGCCGCTTGCGGCGGACAAGAGGCGAGAGCCGGTGCCCACCTCGCAGAGGGAGGACGCCCTTCTCCCTTCGACCACCCCGACCAACCAGCAGGGCTGGACGAAGGTGGTCGGTAAGGGGAAGGGCAAGGGCAAAAAGACGGCAGCTGTCGTCCCTGCCGTTCCCGCCACCACCACTCCCAGCCAGTCGCGGCCAGCTGGCAAAGGGAAAGGGAAGGGGAAGGGGAAGAGCACCCCTCCAGCCCCAGCCGTCTCCGCCACCACCCCTGCCGGTCAGTCGTCGACTGGCAAGGGAAAAGGGAAGGGTTCGACCCCAGCCGGAGTCAGGAGGAACTTGGTTCCTCCCAAGACCGCAGCCGTCGTGATGACGCTCACCACGGAGGCTGCGGAGCGGGGCGAGACGTACGCGTCCGTGATGTTGCGGGCGCGTGCTAACGCCGATCCCACCAAACTAGGGATCGGTAAAGTCTCGTGCCGCCGGACACAAGCTGGGGCTCGAATTTTTGAGTTCCCGGGTGCCGAGGGCGCGAAGAACGCAGACCTCTTTGCAGCGAAGCTGCAGGAGGTCATCGCGGACGCGGCGAAGGTGGCGAGGCCGGTGAAGTCGACGGCCATTGAGGTGGCTGATCTTGATGATTCAGTCACCAAGGAGGAGGTGGTGGCAGCGATCGCAGCCATTGGGGGCTGCGCAGTCGCAGCGGTGCAGGGCGGGGGCATCAGGCCCGGGCGCGGCGGCATGGGCGCAATTCGCCTGGAGTGCCCAGTCGCCGCTGCCAAAGCCGTCCTCGAGAAGGGACGGCTGGCCGTCGGCTTCAGCTCGGGTGCGGTCCGGGCACTTGAGGACCAGCCTTTGAGGTGCTTCAAGTGCTTCGGAATCGGCCACACCCGAGCCCTCTGTCCGTCCACTGTCGACAGGACGGACAGTTGCTACCGCTGCGGCAAGGAGGGCCACAAGTCCGCCTCCTGCATGGCCGCCGCGCCGCACTGCGCAGTTTGTGCCGCCAGTGGCCGCCCCGCGGGCCATATAATGAAGGGGAGGAACTGCAGTCCTCCCCTTAAGAAGGGCAAAACTCAGGCGCCGACCCGGCCTGTCGCTGCCACCGCCACCCCAGTAGCTGGGACCTCGGCGGCTATGGAGGAGAGGGGTGTGATGTCCGATTAATGGGTAGAGTCGGACATCGCATCCTCCAGGCGAACACCAACCACTGCAGAGCGGCCCAGGATCTGCTGATGCAGACTGTGGCCGAGTGGTTGGTGGACGTGGCGGTGGTCGCCGAGCCGTACTCGGTACCTGGCCGTTGGCTGGGTGATCGAGACGGCTTGGTGGCGTTGGTGTCGCGGCCTGCCACGGACTCCCCTCCCCTCTCGCTTTTAGAGAGGGGTCCGGGATACGTGGCCGCCGCGTGGGGAGAAATAGCCCTGGTCGGGGTCTATTTCTCCCCAAACCGCCCTCTAAGGGACTTCGAGAACTATCTCGAGGTCCTTACGGCAGTCGTCGGGAGGGCGGCACCACGTCAGGTCGTCGTGTTGGGCGACCTGAACGCCAAGGCGGTGGCCTGGGGCAACCCAGCGGCGTCATGTAACGTCCGGGGGCGCGCCGTCGAATTTTGGGCGGCTTCGTGCGGCGTGTCCCTCCTGAACAGGGGGGATGTTCACACGTGTGTGCGGCAACAGGGAGGGTCAGTGGTGGACGTGTCGTTCGCCACCCCTGTGCTAGCCACACGCGTCGTGAACTGGCGGGTGGAGATGGTGGAGACCCTGTCGGACCACCGATATGTGCGGTTCGACATCTCCACCCAGAGCCCGCGGGGGATGGCCCGCTCGGGCCAATCTCCCTTCCCGCGGTGGGCTCTCACCCGCCTGGACCGGGAGGCAGCCCTGGAGGCAGCGTTCCTCGAGGACTGGCTCTCGCCCCCTGTGGAGGGCACGGACGTGGACGCCGCAGCGGTCCAGCTGCGGAGGTCCCTGACCGAGGTGTGCAACTCCAGCATGCCTCGGTCTCGCCGTCCGCCTCCCCGTCGCGCCGTTTATTGGTGGACGGGGGAGCTGGCGGCGCTACGGGCCGCGTGCGTGGAGGCCAGGAGGGCCTACACGCGGAGTCGGCGGCGCACCAGCCGATGTCAGGCTGAGGAGGACCGCCTCTACGCCTCTTACATGGAGGCAAAGACGGTCCTCAAGACGGCAATGTGCGCCGCCGAAGACTCGGCAAAGGCCGAGATGCTGGAGGGACTCGATAGGGATCCGTTTGGGAGGCCATATAAGCTGGCGCGGAGCCAGCTGCGCCCTTATGGCCCCCCACTAACGGAGACCCTAGAGCCGGCGTTGCTGGATGGGGTGGTTCGGTCACTGTTTCCGCGCAGGACCGAATTCACCCCACCAACGATGAACCCCCCACTGGGGGGGGTGGTGGCTTCTTCGGAGGAGGAGGTCCCTCCAGTATCGGTGGAGGAACTTCGCGCGGGGGTTCTGTCCCTCCGCGCGAAGAAGACGGCCCCTGGACCGGATGGTGTCCCCGCACGGGTGGTGGCCATCGCGGCGTCCCTCATGGAGGAGAGGTTTCGGGACCTCTTCAGCGCGTGCCTGACGGCTGGGAGGTTCCCGAAGATCTGGAAGGAGGGGCAGCTTTGCCTGCTCCGGAAGGAGGGACGCCCGGTGGACTCCCCCTCGGCATACCGGCCCATCGTCCTGCTCGATGAGGTCGGTAAATTGTTCGAGGGGATCATCGCCACCCGGCTCAATAGCCAGTTGCGGGAGGTAGGGCCAGACCTGTCGGACGCCCAGTTCGGGTTTCGACAGGGGCGTTCGACGGTCGACGCGGTGGCCCTACTCAGGGGCCAAGTGCAGGAGGCGGTTGGGGCTGGGGACGGAGTGTTGGCGGTGTCGTTTGACATCGCCAACGCCTTCAACTCCGTGCCCCACACAACCATATTGGAGGCACTCCGGTACCACGGAGTGCCCCAATATCTGCGGATGATCCTGGCCAACTACCTGGAGGACCGGGAGGTCCTCCTGGCGGACAGGACGGCCAGGATCAGGCGCTACGGCGCGGAATCCGGTGTTCCACAGGGCTCGGTGCTAGGGCCCCTCTTGTGGAACATCGGATTCGATTGGCTCCTGCGGGGCACCCTCCTCCAGGGCACGAGTGTCATCTGCTACGCGGATGACACTCTCCTCGTTGCCCGGGGGAGGGAATTTAGGGAGGCGGCCTGTCTGGCCTCAGCTGGCGGATCCTTAGTGGCAGGCAGGATCCGCCAGCTTGGTTTGAGGGTGGCGCTGAACAAGACCGAGGCCGTGTTCTTTCACGGGCCTCGGCAGCGCTGCCCTCCTGACGCCCACATCGTGGTGGAGGGCGTCCGGATAGGGGTCGGGGCCCAGATGAAGTATCTGGGCCTCGTGCTGGACAGCAGGTGGCGCTTCGGCCCGCACTTCAGCGGGCTGTCGACGCGCCTGCTGAAAGCCGCGGACGCCCTCTCGTGGCTCCTCCCAAACCTCGGAGGGCCCAAGGAGCGATGCCGGCGCCTCTATGCCGGCATCCTCAAGAGCATGGCCCTTTACGGGGCACCCATCTGGGCGGACTCCCTCCACAGGAGGGAGAATGCAACCGCCATCCGCAGGCCCCAACGGGCCATTGCACAGCGGGTGGCGAGAGCCTACCGCTCAGTGGGCTTTGCGGCGGCGTGCGCTCTGGCCGGCACCCCTCCCTGGGAATTGGAGGCATGGGTGCTCGCCAGAGTGTACGAATGGGCGGCGCGGCGTAGGGCGCTAGGTGAGCGCCCCGCCGCGCAAGAGCGGGAGGCCGTGCGGCGGGAGGCGAGGGACGCCATCGTCCTGCACTGGGAACGGGACCTCGCCTCCGCCACTTTTGGGCGCCGGACGCTGGACGCGCTCGGTCCAGTCCTGCGGGAATGGCTCGAGCGCCCCCACGGTTTCCTCTCGTTCCGTCTAGTGCAGGTGTTGTCCGGACATGGCTGTTTCGGAACGCACCTGCACCGGATTCGGAGGGAGGAAACCCCGGCGTGCCACGACTGTGGAGCCGCGGAGGACACGGCGCAGCACACCCTCGAGGTGTGCCCAGCCTGGGCTGAGCTGCGCCGTGCCCTGACCGATGTAGTCGGATTGGACCTCTCACTTCCCAGTGTGGTGAACTCCATGCTGGGGGGTGAGGAGGCTTGGGCGGCGGTTGCCTCCTTTTGCGAGAATGTCATGTCGCAAAAGGAGGCGGCGGAGCGCGCGCGGGAGGATGATCCTCTTGCGCCGCCGCTCCGCAGGCGAAGAAGGGGTGGGAGACGGCGGTTGTACGATCGTCGCCTCCCTCCTTCTGGTGGTGATTAGCGGGCGACAGGCGCGGGGGCGCCTTCGCTCGCATTGCACTAATCACCACCCTCGTCGGGCGGGAACGGCCGAGCACTCACGGTCGTTCCCGGGCCCCTCCACTTTGGGAGGGGCGTGCGGGCCCCGCTGTAAAGGCGGGCGGTCGTCGGTGGGGGACTGGACGTAAAGGCTGTGCCGGTTTCCCAGTCCTCCTCCACACAGACGATGCGGGAGTGCCGCTGGGTTATTTTAGTGGGTATGCCGGGCTAGCCGGAGAGTCCCACATAACCCGTCCATCCCCCAATGGGCGGGTATGCGTAACGCATTTTTTCCCAGCGCAAACAAAAAAAAAAAAAAAAAAAAAAAAAAAAAAGGTTAGGTTAGGTTGGGGAGGGGAACCACCCCACAGTGCTTGCGTCCACGTCGCGTTCCCCGGAAACGTCCCAGTTCTGACCACCGTAACGGAGTGGCAGACTGGGTACGGCTAAAGTGCACTGTGCATCGTAGCTATCTTACTGCCTTGTGAGCTACGACCTTGTTGAAATATGCCAAAACCATTGCGGGATGCCCTCGGGCATTTCATCAAAAAAGGCCCTTCTCAGGGCCAACCCAAAGGCCCTTCTCAGGGCCAACCAAAAGGCCCTTCTCAGGGCCAACGCGACGCGTCGGCGTCGGAAGGCAGCGCCTTCTACGGAGGGAGAGTGGACTCATTGTCGGACTCCGAGAATGAGTCCACAGCGTCGGATTACAGCCGATCACGATCGGTTTCGCGGAAGCGTAAGAGCTTCCTGAAACAAGGGTCAGATGGGTCCTCATGTTCGGCGAAGGAGCAGAAAAGGAAGGCCCAAAAAACCGCAGCGGATACCCACGATGTGGGTTTGGTCGACGCCCAGCGCCAGTTGGATCTGGGTCGTCGGGAGCAGCTCCAGCAGGAGCTCGAGGAGCGAATTGCGGCCAAGGAGGAGCGGGCGCGCGTCGCTCGTGCCAAGGCCGGGTACGGTGCGTCCCGCGTGATGTACGCGGACCACTCCCTGGCCGAATTGGAGAGGATGGCCTTGGAGGACGAGGAGGCAATCGTGGAGGTCGCCGCCAAGTCCTCCCACCTAAAGGGGACTTTCCAAAAGTCCCTGAAATGCCGGGCCGCGAGCATGCGTGGCATCGTCGCGGAGCTCGTGGAGCGCAAGGCCAGCGACGAGTCGCGGCAACTGCAGGCGAAAGTGGATCGCCTGCAGTCGGAGGTCAGCCAGCTTCACCTCAAGCTGGCTGAAGCCACGGCCCGGCCGTCCCAAGCCGAGCCCGGACCTGCGACGGAGGGCCTTGCCTCCTCCCCCGGCCTTGAGGATGTCCTCCGCAAGGTCATGGCGGAGGAGAGGGCGTTTGTTCGTTCCTGCCTGGCGGGAATAGAGGACCGGCTCTTGCCGGCGAAAGTCGTCCGACCGCCGCTTGCGGCGGACAGGAGGCGAGAGGAGCCGGTGCCTTCCTCTCAGAGGGAGGACGCCCTTCTCCCTTCCACCACCCCGACCAACCAGCAGGGCTGGACGAGGGTGGTCGGTAAGGGGAAGGGCAAGGGCAAAAAGACGGCAGCGGTCGTCCCTGCCGTCCCCGCCACCACCACTCCCAGCCAGTCGAAGCCGACTGGCAAGGGTAAAGGGAGGGGAAAAACCACCCCCCCCCCAGCCGCCTCCGCCACCACCCCTGCCGGTCAGTCACAGACGACTGGCAAGGGGAAGGGGAAGGGGAAGAGTTCTTCCCCCCCAGCCGGTGCCAAGAGGAACCTTGTTCCTCCAAAGACCGCGGCCGTCGTGGTGACACTCACCGCGGAGGCCGCGGAGCGGGGTGAGACGTACGCGTCCATGTTGGTGCGGGCGCGTGCCACTGCCGATCCCACTAAACTGGGGATCGGCAAAGTCTCATGCCGCAAGACACAGGCTGGGGCTCGTATATTCGAGTTCCCTGGTGCGGAGGGCGGCAAAAACGCGGACCTCTTCGCAGCTAAGCTGCAAGAGGTCATTTCAGACTCGGCGAAGGTGGCCAGGCCGGTAAAGTCGGCGGCCATCGAGGTGACGGATCTAGACGACTCCGTCACCAAGGAGGAGGTGGTGGCAGCAATCGCAGCCATAGGTGGCTGCGCAGTCGCAGCGGTGCAGGGCGGGGGCATCAGGCCCGGGCGCGGCGGCATGGGCACCATTCGCCTGGAGTGTCCAGTCGCCGCTGCCAAAGCCGTCCTCGAAAAGGGACGGCTCGCCGTCGGCTTCAGCTCGGGTGCAGTCCGGGCCCTTGAAGACCAGCCTTTAAGGTGTTATAAGTGCTTCGGCATCGGACACA
The DNA here is from genome assembly GCA_951640165.1 of Pseudoips prasinana. Lineage (NCBI taxonomy): Eukaryota > Metazoa > Arthropoda > Insecta > Lepidoptera > Nolidae > Pseudoips > Pseudoips prasinana. The sequence continues at coordinate 51,498 of OX621235.1, read as the reverse complement.
CCCGGGCTCTCTGTCCGTCCACAATAGACAGGACGGACAGTTGCTACCGCTGCGGCAAGGAGGGCCACAAGTCCGCCTCCTGCATGGCCGCCGCGCCGCACTGCGCAGTTTGTGCCGCCAGTGGCCGCCCTGCGGGCCATATAATGAAGGGGAGGAATTGCAGTCCTCCCCTTAAGAAGGGCAAAGTTCAGGCACCGACCCGGCCTGTCGCTGCCACCGCCGTCCCAGTAGCTGGGACCTCAGCGGCTGTGGAGGAGGAGGGTGCGATGACCGATTAATGGGTAGAGTCGAACATCGCATCCTCCAGGCGAACACCAACCACTGCAGAGCGGCCCAGGATCTGCTGATGCAGACTGTGGCCGAGTGGTTGGTGGACGTGGCGGTGGTCGCCGAGCCGTACTCGGTGCCTGGCCGTTGGCTGGGTGATCGAGACGGCTTGGTGGCGTTGGTGTCGCGGCCTGCCACGGACTCCCCTCCCCTCTCGCTTTTAGAGAGGGGTCCGGGATACGTGGCCGCCGCGTGGGGAGAAATAGCCCTGGTCGGGGTCTATTTCTCCCCAAACCGCCCTCTAAGGGACTTCGAGAATTTTCTCGAGGTCCTTACGGCAGTCGTCGGGAGGGCGGCACCACGTCAGGTCGTAGTGTTGGGCGACCTGAACGCCAAGTCGGTGGCCTGGGGCAACCCAGCGGCGTCCTGCAACGTCCGGGGGCGCGCCGTCGAATTTTGGGCGGCCTCGTGCGGCGTGTCCCTGCTAAACAGGGGGGATGTTCAGACGTGTGTGCGGCAACAGGGAGGGTCAGTGGTGGACGTGTCGTTCGCCACCCCTGTGCTAGCCACGCGCGTCGTGAACTGGCGGGTGGAGATGGTGGAGACCCTGTCGGACCACCGATATGTGCGGTTCGACATCTCCACCCAGAGCCCGCGGGGGAGGGCCCGCTCGGGCCAATCTCCCTTCCCGCGGTGGGCTCTCACCCGCCTGGACCGGGAGTCAGCCCAGGAGGCAGCGTTCCTCGAGGACTGGCTCTCGCCCCCTGTGCAGGGCACGGACGTGGACGCCGCAGCGGTTCGGCTGCGGGGATCCCTGACCGAGGTGTGCAACTCCAGCATGCCTCGGTCTCGCCGTCCGCCTCCCCGTCGCGCCGTTTATTGGTGGACGGTGGAGCTGGCGGGGCTCCGGGCCGCGTGCGTGGAGGCCAGGAGGGCCTACACGCGGAGTCGGCGGCGCACCAGCCGATGTCAGGCTGAGGAGGACCGCCTCTACGCCTCTTACCTAGAGGCAAAGACGGTCCTCAAGTCGGAAATGTGCGCCGCCGAGGACTCGGCAAAGGCCGAGATGCTGGAGGGCCTCGACAGGGATCCGTTTGGGAGGCCGTATAAGCAGGCGCGGAGCCAGCTGCGCCCTTACGGTCCCCCATTAGCGGAGACCCTAGAGCCGGCGTTGCTGGATGGGGTGGTTCGGTCACTGTTTCCGCGCAGGACCGACTTCACCCCACCAACGATGAACCCCCCGCTGGGGGGGGTGGTGGCTTCGCCGGAGGAGGAGGTGCCTCCAGTGTCGGCGGAGGAATTTCGCGCGGGGGTTCTGTCCCTCCGCGCGAAGAAGACGGCCCCTGGACCGGACGGCGTCCCCGCACGGGTGGTGGCCATCGCGGCGTCCCTAATGGAGGAAAGGCTTCGGGACCTCTTCAGCGCGTGCTTGACGGCTGGGAGGTTCCCGAAGCTGTGGAAGGAAGGCAAGCTGTGCCTTCTCCGCAAGGAGGGACGCCCGGTGGACTCCCCCTCGGCATACCGGCCCATCGTTCTGCTCGATGAGGTCGGTAAACTGTTCGAGGGGATCATCGCCACCCGGCTTAATAGCCAGTTGCGGGAGGTAGGGCCAGACCTGTCGGACGCCCAGTTCGGGTTCCGCCAAGGGCGTTCGACGGTCGATGCGTTGGCCCTACTCAGGGGCCAAGTGCGGGAAGCGGTCGAGGCTGGGGACGGAGTGTTGGCGGTGTCGTTCGACATCGCCAACGCCTTCAACTCCGTGCCCCACTCGACCATATTGGAGGCACTCCGATACTACGGAGTGCCCCAATATCTGCGGGCGATCCTGGCCGACTACTTGAGGGACCGAGAGGTCCTTCTGGTGGACAAGACGGCCAGGATCAGGCGCTACGGCGCGGAGTCCGGTGTTCCACAGGGTTCGGTGCTAGGGCCCCTCTTGTGGAACATCGGATTCGATTGGGTCCTTCGGGGCACCCTCCTCCAGGGCACGAGTGTCATCTGCTACGCGGATGACACTCTCCTCGTTGCCCGGGGGAGGGACTTTGGGGCGGCGGCCTGTTTGGCCTCGGCTGGCGGATCCTTAGTGGCAGGCAGGATCCGCCAGCTTGGATTGAGGGTAGCGCTGAACAAGACCGAGGCCGTGTTCTTTCACGGGCCTCGGCAGCGCTGCCCTCCAGACGCCCACATCGTGGTGGAGGGCGTCCGGATAGGGGTCGGGGCCCAGATGAAGTATCTGGGCCTCGTGCTGGACAGTAGGTGGCGCTTCGGCCCGCACTTCAGCGGGTTGTCGACGCGCCTGCTCAAAGCCGCGGACGCCCTCTCATGGCTCCTCCCGAACCTGGGCGGGCCCAAGGAGCGATGCCGGCGCCTCTATGCCGGCATCCTCAAAAGCATGGCCCTTTACGGGGCACCCATCTGGGCGGACTCCCTCCACAGGAGGGAGAATGCAACCGCCATCCGCAGGCCCCAACGGGCCATTGCACAGCGGGTGGCGAGGGCCTACCGCTCGGTGGGTTTTGCGGCGGCGTGCGCTCTGGCCGGCACCCCTCCCTGGGAATTGGAGGCATGGGTGCTCGCCAGAGTGTACGAATGGACGGCGCGGCGTAGGGCGCTGGGTGAGCGCCCCGCCGCGCAAGAGCGGGATGCCGTGCGGCGGGAGGCGAGGGACGCAATCGTCCTTCACTGGACACGGGACCTCGCCTCCGCCACCTTTGGACGCCGGACGTTGGACGCGCTCGGTCCAGCCCTGCGGGACTGGCTCGAGCGTCCCCACGGTTTCCTCTCGTTCCGTCTGGTGCAGGTGTTATCCGGGCATGGCTGCTTCGGAACGCACCTGCATCGGATCCAGAGGGAGGAAACCCCGGCGTGCCACGAGTGTGGAGCTGCGGAGGACACGGCGCAGCACACCCTCGAGGTGTGCCCAGCCTGGGCTGAGCTGCGCCGTGCCCTGACCGATGTAGTCGGGTTAGACCTCTCACTTCCCGGTGTGGTGAACTCCATGCTGGGGAGTGAGGAGGCTTGGGCGGCGGTTGCCTCCTTTTGCGAGAATGTCATGTCGCAAAAGGAGGCGGCGGAGCGCGCGCGGGAGGATGATCCTCTCGCGCCGCCGCTCCGCAGGCGGAGAAGGGGTGGGAGACGGCGGTTGTACGATCGTCGCCTCCCTCCTTCTGGTGGTGATTAGCGGGCGACAGGCGCGGGGGCGCCTTCGCTCGCATTGCACCAATCACCACCCTCGTCGGGCGGGAACGGCCGAGCACTCACGGTCGTTCCCGGGCCCCTCCACTAAGGGAGGGGCGTGCGGGCCCCGCTGTAAAGGCGGGCGGTCGTCGGTGGGGGACTGGACGTAAAGGCTGTGCCGGTTTCCCAGTCCTCCTCCAAATAGACGATGCGGGAGTGCCGCTGGGTTATTTTAGTGGGTATGCCGGAGTAGCCGGAGAGTCCCACATAACCCGTCCATCCCCCAATGGGCGGGTATGCGTAACGCATTTTTTCCCAGCGCAAACAAAAAAAAAAAAAAAAGGTTAGGTTGGGGAACCACCCCACAGTGCTTGCGTCCACGTCGCGTTCCCCGGAAACGTCCCAGTTCTGACCACCGTAACGGAGTGGCAGACTGGGTACGGCTAAAGTGCACTGTGCTTCGTAGCTACCTATTGCGTTGAGAGTTACGAATTTTGCGTTGTTTGATATGCCAAAACCTGTGCGGGATGCCCTCGGGCATTTTGTAAAAAAAGGCCCTTCTCAGGGCCAACCCAAAGGCCCTTCTCAGGGCCAACCCAAAGGCCCTTCTCAGGGCCAACCCAAAGGCCCTTCTCAGGGCCAACCAAAAGGCCCTTCTCAGGGCCAACGCGACGCAGCCTTAGCGTCGGAGGAAGGCAGGACCTTCTACGGAGGGAAGGCGGGCGATTTGTCTGAATCCGACAACGAGTCCGTATTGTCGGATGCCAGTTCAATGGTGATTGATGCTCGATCGCGATCGGCATCGAGGAAGCGGAGCTTCTTGAAAGTCGTGTCCGATGGGTCCTCGGGCTCAGGTTCAGCGAAGGGGCCCGGAAGGAGGGTCAAGTCTAGAAAGGCGACGACAGCGGCAGACACCCACGACGTGGGTTTAGCCGACGCCCAACGCGAGTTGGACCTGGCAAGGCGGGAGCAGCTCCAGCAAGAGCTGGAGGAGCGGGTTGCGGCCCAGGAGGAACGGGCGCGCGTCGCCCGTGCAAAGTCCGGGTACGGGGCGTCCCGCGTCCTGTACGCGGACCACTCCTTGGCCGAACTCCAGAGGATGGCCTTGGAGGACGAGGAGGCGATCGTGGAGGTCGCCGCCAAGTCCTCGCATCTGAAGGGGACTTTCCAGAAGTCCCTCAAATGCCGGGCCGCGAGTCTTCGCGAAATCGTCGCGGAGCTGGTGGACCGCAAGGCCAGCGATGAGTCGCGGCAACTGCAGGCGAAAGTAGATCGCCTGCAGTCGGAGGTCAGCCAGCTGCACTTAAAGCTGGCTGAAGCCACGGCCCGGCCATCGCAAGCCGAGCCCGGACCTGCGGCGGAGGGTCTTTCCTCCACTCCCGGCCTTGAGGATGTCCTCCGCAGGGTCATGGCGGAGGAGAGGGCGTTCGTTCGCTCCTGCCTAGCGGGCATCGAGGACCGGCTCCTACCGGAGAAACGCCTCCGACCGCCGCTTGCGGCAGACAAGAGGCGAGAGGAGCGAGTGGAAACCTCCCAGAGGGAAGACGCCCTACTCCCTTCGACCACCCCGACCAACCAGCAGGGCTGGACGAAGGTGGTCGGTAAGGGCAAGGGAAAAAGGACGGCAGCTGTCATCCCTGCCGTTCCCGCCACCACCACTCCCAGCCATTCGCAGCCGACTGGCAAAGGGAAGGGAAAAGGGAAAGGGAAGGGGAAGAGCACCCCCCCAGCCCCAGCCGTCCCCGCCACCACCCCTGCTGGTCAGTCGACTGGCACGGGAAAGGGGAAGGGTTCGACCCCAGCCGGTGTCAGGAGGAACTTGGTTCCTCCCAAGACCGCAGCCGTCGTGATGACGCTCACCACGGAGGCTGCGGAGCGGGGCGAGACGTACGCGTCCGTGATGTTGCGGGCGCGTGCCAATGCCGATCCTACCAAATTGGGGATCGGTAAAGTCTCGTGCCGCCGGACGCAGGCTGGGGCTCGAATTTTCGAGTTCCCGGGTGCCGAGGGCGCGAAGAACGCGGACCTCTTTGCAGCGAAGCTGCAGGAGGTCATCGCGAACTCGGCGAAGGTGGCCAGGCCGGTGAAGTCGGCGGCCATCGAGGTGACGGACCTGGATGACTCCGTCACCAGGGAGGAGGTGGTGGCAGCGATCGCAGCCATTGGGGGCTGCGAAGTCGCAGCGGTGCAGGGCGGGGGCATCAGGCCCGGGCGCGGCGGCATGGGCACTATTCGCCTGGAGTGCCCAGTCGCCGCTGCCAAAGCCGTCCTCGAGAAGGGACGGCTCGCCGTCGGGTTCAGCTCGGCGGCGGTCCGGGCCCTTGAGGTCCTGCCGCTGAGGTGTTACCGGTGCTTCGGCATCGGTCACACCCGGGCCCTCTGTCCGTCCAGTGTCGACAGGGCGGACAGCTGCTACCGCTGCGGCAAGGAGGGGCATAAAGCCGCCTCCTGCGAGGCCACCGCACCGCACTGCGCGGTGTGTGCCGCCAGTGGCCGCCCTGCGGGCCACATTATGAAGGGGAGGAATTGCAGTCCTCCCCTTAAGAAGGGCAAAACCCAGGCTCCGACCCGGCCTGTCGCTGCCACCGCCGTCCCAGTGGCTGGGACCTCAGCGGCCGTGGAGGAGGGGGGTGCGATGACCGACTAATGGGTAGAGTCGAACATCGCATCCTCCAGGCGAACACCAACCACTGCAGAGCGGCACAGGATCTGCTGATGCAGACTGTGGCCGAGTGGTTGGTGGACGTGGCGGTGGTCGCCGAGCCGTACTCGGTACCTGGCCGTTGGCTGGGTGATCGGGACGGCTTGGTGGCGTTGGTGTCGCGGCCTGCCACGGACTCCCCTCCCCTCTCGCTTTTAGAGAGGGGTCCGGGATACGTGGCCGCCGCGTGGGGAGACATAGCCCTGGTCGGGGTCTATTTCTCCCCAAACCGCCCTCTAAGGGACTTCGAGGATTTTCTCGAAGTCCTTACGGCAGTCGTCGGGAGGGCGGCGCCACGTCAGGTCGTCATATTGGGCGACCTGAACGCCAAGGCGGTGGCCTGGGGCAACCCAGCGGCGTCCTGCAACGTCCGGGGGCACGCCGTCGAATTTTGGTCGGCTTCGTGCGGCGTGTCCCTCCTGAACAGGGGGGATGTTCACACGTGTGTGCGGCAACGGGGAGGGTCAGTGGTGGACGTATCGTTCGCCACCCCCGTTCTAGCCGCCCGCGTCGTGAACTGGCGGGTGGAGTTGGTGGAGACCCTGTCGGACCACCGATATGTGCGGTTCGACATCTCCACCCAGAGCCCGCGGGGGATGGCCCGCTCGGGCCAGTCTCCCTTCCCGCGGTGGGCTCTCACCCGCCTGGACCGGGAGGCAGCCCAGGAGGCTGCGTTCCTCCGGGACTGGCTCTCGCCCCCTGTTGAGGTCACGGACGTGGACGCCGCAGCGGTTCAGCTGCGGGGGTCCCTGACCGAGGTGTGCAACTCCAGCATGCCTCGGTCTCGCCGTCCGCCTCCCCGTCGCGCCGTTTATTGGTGGACGGGGGAGCTGGCGGCGCTACGGGCCGCGTGCGTGGAGGCCAGGAGGGCCTACACGCGGAGTCGGCGGCGCACCAGCCGATGTCAGGCTGAGGAGGACCGCCTCTACGCCTCTTACCTAGAGGCAAAGACGGTCCTCAAGTCGGAAATGTGCGCCGCCGAGGACTCGGCAAAGGCCGAGATGCTGGAGGGCCTCGACAGGGATCCGTTTGGGAGGCCGTATAAGCAGGCGCGGAGCCAGCTGCGCCCTTACGGTCCCCCATTAGCGGAGACCCTAGAGCCGGCGTTGCTGGATGGGGTGGTTCGGTCACTGTTTCCGCGCAGGACCGACTTCACCCCACCAACGATGAACCCCCCGCTGGGGGGGGTGGTGGCTTCGCCGGAGGAGGAGGTCCCTCCAGTATCGGTGGAGGAATTTCGCGCGGGGGTTCTGTCCCTCCGCGCGAAGAAGACGGCCCCTGGACCGGATGGTGTCCCCGCACGGGTGGTGGCCATCGCGGCGTCCCTCATGGAGGAGAGGTTTCGGGACCTCTTCAGCGCGTGCCTGACGGCTGGGAGGTTCCCGAAGATCTGGAAGGAGGGGCAGCTTTGCCTGCTCCGGAAGGAGGGACGCCCGGTGGACTCCCCCTCGGCATACCGGCCCATCGTTCTGCTCGATGAGGTCGGTAAATTGTTCGAGGGGATCATCGCCACCCGGCTTAATAGCCAGCTGCGGGAGGTAGGGCCAGACCTGTCGGACGCCCAGTTCGGGTTTCGACAGGGGCGTTCGACGATCGACGCGGTGGCCCTACTCAGGGGCCAAGTGCAGGAGGCGGTCGGGGCTGGGGACGGAGTGTTGGCGGTGTCGTTCGACATCGCCAACGCCTTCAACTCCGTGCCCCACTCGACCATATTGGAGGCACTCCGGTACCACGGAGTGCCCCAATATCTGCGGGTGATCCTGGCCAACTACCTGGAGGACCGGGAGGTCCTCCTGGCGGACAGGACGGCCAGGATCAGGCGCTACGGCGCGGAGTCCGGTGTTCCACAGGGTTCGGTGCTAGGGCCCCTCTTGTGGAACATCGGATTCGATTGGCTGCTGCGCGGCACCCTCCTCCAGGGCACGAGTGTCATCTGCTACGCGGATGACACTCTCCTCGTTGCCCGGGGGAGGGACTTTGGAGAGGCGGCCTGTCTGGCCTCAGCTGGCGGATCCTTAGTGGCAGGTAGGATCCGCCAGCTCGGTTTGAGGGTAGCGCTGAACAAGACCGAGGCCGTGTTCTTTCACGGGCCCCGGCAGCGCTGCCCTCCTGACGCCCACATCGTGGTGGAGGGCGTCCGGATAGGGGTCGGGGCCCAGATGAAGTATCTGGGCCTCGTGCTGGACAGCAGGTGGCGCTTCGGCCCGCACTTTAGCGGGCTGTCGACGCGCCTGCTGAAAGCCGCGGACGCCCTCTCATGGCTCCTCCCAAACCTGGGAGGGCCCAAGGAGCGATGCCGGCGCCTCTATGCCGGCATCCTCAAGAGCATGGCCCTATATGGGGCACCCATCTGGGCGGACTCCCTCCATAGGAGGGAGAATGCAACCGCCATCCGCAGGCCCCAACGGGCCATTGCACAGCGGGTGGCGAGAGCCTACCGCTCAGTGGGCTTTGCGGCGGCGTGCGCTCTGGCCGGCACCCCTCCCTGGGAATTGGAGGCATGGGTGCTCGCCAGAGTGTACGAATGGGCGGCGCGGCGTAGGGCGCTCGGTGAGCGCCCCACCGCGCAAGAGCGGGATGCCGTGCGGCGGGAGGCGAGGGACGCAATCGTCCTACACTGGACACGGGACCTCGCCTCCGCCACATTTGGACGCCGGACGCTGGACGCGCTCGGTCCAGTCCTGCGGGACTGGCTCGAGCGGTCCCACGGTTTCCTCTCGTTCCGTCTGGTGCAGGTGTTATCCGGGCATGGCTGCTTCGGATCGCACCTGCATCGGATCCGGAGGGAGGAAACCCCGGCGTGCCACGAGTGTGGAGCCGCGGAGGACACGGCGCAGCACACCCTCGAGGTGTGCCCAGCCTGGGCTGAGCTGCGCCGTGCCCTGACCGATGTAGTCGGGATTGACCTCTCGCTTCCCAGTGTGGTGAATTCCATGCTGGGAAGTGAGGAGGCTTGGGCGGCGGTTGCCTCCTTTTGCGAGAATGTCATGTCGCAAAAGGAGGCGGCGGAGCGCGCGCGGGAGGATGATCCTCTCGCGCCGCCGCTCCGCAGGCGAAGAAGGGGTGGGAGACGGCGGTTGTACGATCGTCGTCTCCCTCCTTCTGGTGGTGATTAGCGGGCGACAGGCGCGGGGGCGCCTTCGCTCGCATTGCACTAATCACCACCCACGTCGGGCGGGAACGGCCGAGCACTCACGGTCGTTTCCGGGCCCCTCCACTTAGGGAGGGGCGTGCGGGCCCCGCTGTAAAGGCGGGCGGTCGTCGGTGGGGGACTGGACGTAAAGGCTGTGCCGGTTTCCCAGTCCTCCTCCACAAAGACGATGCGGGAGTGCCGCTGGGTTATTTTAGTGGGTATGCCGAAGTAGCCGGAGAGTCCCACATAACCCGTCCATCCCCCAATGGGCGGGTATGCGTAACGCATTTTTTCCCAGCGCAAACAAAAAAAAAAAAAAAAAAAAGGTTAGGTTAGGTTGTCGGTGGCCTGGGGCAACCCAGCGGCGTCCTGCAACGTCCGGGGGCGCGCCGTCGAATTTTGGGCGGCCTCGTGCGGCGTGTCCCTGCTAAACAGGGGGGATGTTCAGACGTGTGTGCGGCAACAGGGAGGGTCAGTGGTGGACGTGTCGTTCGCCACCCCTGTGCTAGCCACACGCGTCGTGAACTGGCGGGTGGAGATGGTGGAGACCCTGTCGGACCACCGATATGTGCGGTTCGACATCTCCACCCAGAGCCCGCGGGGGATGGCCCGCTCGGGCCAATCTCCCTTCCCGCGGTGGGCTCTCACCCGCCTGGACCGGGAGTCAGCCCAGGAGGCGGCGTTCCTCGAGGACTGGCTCTCGCCCCCTGTGCAGGGCACGGACGTGGACGCCGCAGCGGTTCGGCTGCGGGGATCCCTGACCGAGGTGTGCAACTCCAGCATGCCTCGGTCTCGCCGTCCGCCTCCCCGTCGCGCCGTTTATTGGTGGACGGTGGAGCTGGCGGGGCTCCGGGCCGCGTGCGTGGAGGCCAGGAGGGCCTACACGCGGAGTCGGCGGCGCACCAGCCGATGTCAGGCTGAGGAGGACCGCCTCTACGCCTCTTACCTAGAGGCAAAGACGGTCCTCAAGTCGGAAATGTGCGCCGCCGAGGACTCGGCAAAGGCCGAGATGCTGGAGGGCCTCGACAGGGATCCGTTTGGGAGGCCGTATAAGCAGGCGCGGAGCCAGCTGCGCCCTTACGGTCCCCCATTAGCGGAGACCCTAGAGCCGGCGTTGCTGGATGGGGTGGTTCGGTCACTGTTTCCGCGCAGGACCGAATTCACCCCACCAACGATGAACCCCCCACTGGGGGGGGTGGCGGCTTCGCCGGCGGAGGAGGTCCCTCCAGTGTCGGCGGAGGAAGTTCGCGCGGGGGTTCTGCCTCTCCGCGCGAAGAAGACGGCCCCTGGACCGGACGGCGTCCCCGCACGGGTGGTGGCCATCGCGGCGTCCCTCATGGAGGAAAGGCTTCGGGACCTCTTCAGCGCGTGCCTGATGGCTGGGAGGTTCCCGAAGCCATGGAAGGAAGGCAAATTGTGCCTTCTCCGGAAGGAGGGACGCCCGGTGGACTCCCCCTCGGCATACCGGCCCATCGTTCTGCTGGATGAGGTCGGTAAACTGTTCGAGGGGATACTCGCCACCCGGCTTAACAGCCATTTGCGGGAGGTAGGGCCTGACCTGTCGGACGCCCAGTTCGGGTTCCGACAGGGGCGTTCGACGGTCGACGCGTTGGCCCTACTCAGGGGCCAGGTGCGGGAGGCGGTCGAGGCTGGGGACGGAGTGTTGGCGGTGTCGTTCGACATCGCCAACGCCTTCAACTCCGTGCCCCACTCGACCATATTGGAGGCACTCCGATACTACGGAGTGCCCCAATATCTGCGGGCGATCCTGGCCGACTACTTGAGGGACCGAGAGGTCCTTCTGGTGGACAAGACGGCCAGGATCAGGCGCTACGGCGCGGAGTCCGGTGTTCCACAGGGTTCGGTGCTAGGGCCCCTCTTGTGGAACATCGGATTCGATTGGGTCCTTCGGGGCACCCTCCTCCAGGGCACGAGTGTCATCTGCTACGCGGATGACACTCTCCTCGTTGCCCGGGGGAGGGACTTTGGGGCGGCGGCCTGTTTGGCCTCGGCTGGCGGATCCTTAGTGGCAGGTAGGATCCGCCAGCTCGGATTGAGGGTGGCGCTGAACAAGACCGAGGCCGTGTTCTTTCACGGGCCTCGGCAGCGCTGCCCTCCTGACGCCCACATCGTGGTGGAGGGCGTCCGGATAGGGGTCGGGGCCCAGATGAAGTATCTGGGCCTCGTGCTGGACAGCAGGTGGCGCTTCGGCCCGCACTTCAGCGGGCTGTCGACGCGCCTGCTCAAAGCCGCGGACGCCCTCTCATGGCTCCTCCCAAACCTGGGAGGGCCCAAGGAGCGATGCCGGCGCCTCTATGCCGGCATCCTCAAGAGCATGGCCCTATATGGGGCACCCATCTGGGCGGACTCCCTCCATAGGAGGGAGAATGCAACCGCCATCCGCAGGCCCCAACGGGCCATTGCACAGCGGGTGGCGAGAGCCTACCGCTCAGTGGGCTTTGCGGCGGCGTGCGCTCTGGCCGGCACCCCTCCCTGGGAATTGGAGGCATGGGTGCTCGCCAGAGTGTATGAGTGGACGGCGCGGCGTAGGGCGCTGGGTGAGCGCCCCGCCGCGCAAGAGCGGGATGCCGTGCGGCGGGAGGCGAGGGACGCAATCGTCCTACACTGGACACAGGACCTCGCCTCCGCCACCTTTGGACGCCGGACGCTGGACGCGCTCGGTCCAGCCCTGCGGGACTGGCTCGAGCGCCCCCACGGTTTCCTCTCGTTCCGTCTAGTGCAGGTGTTGTCCGGACATGGTTGTTTCGGAACGCACCTGCACCGGATCCGGAGGGAGGAAACCCCGGCGTGCCACCATTGCGGAGCCGCGGAGGACACGGCGCAGCACACCCTCGAGGTGTGCCCAGCCTGGGCTGAGCTGCGCCGTGCCCTGACAGATGTGGTCGGTATGGACCTCTCACTTCCCAGTGTGGTGAACTCCATGCTGGGGAGTGAGGAGGCTTGGGCGGCGGTTGCCTCCTTTTGCGAGAATGTCATGTCGCAAAAGGAGGCGGCGGAGCGCGCGCGGGAGGACGATCCTCTCGCGCCGCCGCTCCGCAGGCGAAGAAGGGGTGGGAGACGGCGGTTGTACGATCGTCGCCTCCCTCCCTCTGGTGGTGATTAGCGGGCGACAGGCGCGGGGGCGCCTTCGCTCGCATTGCAGTAATCACCACCCTCGTCGGGCGGGAACGGCCTAGCACGTGGTCGTTCCCGGGCCCCTCCACTTAGGGTGGGGCGTGCGGGCCCCGCTGTAAAGGCGGGCGGTCGTCGGTGGGGGACTGGACGTAAAGGCTGTGCCGGTTTCCCAGTCCTCCTCCACAAAGACGATGCGGGAGTGCCGCTGGGTTATTTTAGTGGGTATGCCGGAGTAGCCGGAGAGTCCCACATAACCCGTCCATCCCCCAATGGGCGGGTATGCGTAACGCATTTTTTCCCAGCGCAAACAAAAAAAAAAAAAAAAAAAAAGGTTAGGTTAGGTTTTTTTTTTTTTTTTTTTAGATTACTTCCACTTTGTTGGGAAGAAGCTGTTGGCACATCAGCTTTAAGCCGACACCTTTTTTAGGTTTTTTCATTTATTTATTTTGGTCTTTTGTTTATTAGTTAAGTTGTTATTTTATATTTATTTATATTAGGCTTTTGTGAGATTTGGCAGTGTTATTTTGTCTTATTACTTTGAAATTTTTTGTCTGGTTATTTTACACTGTTATATTTATATTCTTATATTGGCTATATGTTTTATTTGTAAGTATATTGGAAGTGTAGTTCCTATTTATGTTATTATGTTTTATACTTCCTTGTGGCTTACCTATTCTTAATTCGTTGTATATATTTGTGATTCACTTTGATTTAATATATTTATTTCTTTTATAGTATTGTCTGGCCAACAGCTTTATTAAATTATTTTTAGCAATTGATAGATTGATTGATTTATATCCTTATTTGAACATTTTGTTATTAACTTTTGTTTATATTGGTTTTCTATTTTGCGCTTATTGTGTGGGTTAACCATTTCATTTTATATTTGCTGTATCTTGATATATATTGTTTTTGATTTATATATTTATTTTATGGTATGTTTTGTATTTTCCTGCCTGGACCAACGGCTTTAATACTTGTTCTTGTTTAGTTTGTTTGAATACTCATATTTTATTAATACTCTATTTTTGTTTATATTGCTTTGGTGATAGGTTTTATTTTATCTCAATTTTATGGTTGCTTTTATATGTTACCAAATATGTATAACATCATATTTGTGTGTATATATCTATATATATACTAGTGAAATAAATGTTTATTTTCGTTGATGCATATGATTTTATTTCAGCTTATTTGGTTTGTTTGATTTATGTTGTGGTAAATTTTTGCTTATTGTTTATTAGTATTTTAAGAGTAAGTTGTGTTTTGTTCGATTTTTTGTTTTTGCTTTAAATTACCAAATATGTATAAGGTCATATTTGTGTATATATGGTTTATATATACTGGCGAATTTACTGTTAACTCATAGTGATATTTTGTTTGGTATTGCTAGGGCACTCTGGTTGTCTGTACTTAACATTATTATATACTTAACACATAACTATTATTTACGTACTAACTTTTATAAACTTATCTTATATGCTTAATAAATATATGGGATATATATTATTGTTATTATTCTTTTCATCATTCCTCTTTTTTGTTTTCCTTCTGTTTTTTTTTTTTTTTTTTTTTTTTTTTTTTTTTTTTTTTTTTTTTTTTTTTCCCATCTCTTTCTGTAATACATATTATATATTCTAGTTGTACATTGTTATTGTAGTGTGTTTATTATTATTCTAGATATTCTTATACCTTTCATTATACAATTTATATGTTATAGTTATAATTATATTGTTATTTTACATATTCTTTTACATATATCATTCATTATACATATTATATATTCTAGTTTTACATTGATAATGTGGTTATTGTTTTTATACATATACTTTTACATATACCATTCTATTGCGCTTTCCTTTGTAATTTCTATATATTATCACAATATATATTCTTACAACTATCTCTTTTAACATATCTTTCGCAATCCTGACACTGTAAGTATTTATATGCACATAGATACATACACACATTTGTGCACATACACACACATATATATATGTACATATAGACACCTACATGCACTTACACATACATACATACATATGGGCGATAACTAGTTCTTAATTGTTGGCCAATTTTTCAAAAATTTGCCTTACAATTTTAATTGTTACAATACCTTATTGCCCTAGCAATACTCTCACATGTTTTATAAAGATTTCTGATTGATTTTGTAGGGGTTGGTCCAGGTTTCATTATATAGATTATTGTGGGATACTTTTGGGGCACAGTCAGATCCACCATTACGTGTGTCGCTTTTTCCAAGTTGTTGCGGCCCGCACTCGCCAGGATGGACCGCTTTTTGTCTTCGGCGTTCTTACAGCTAATTTTATTATTATAATAGGTCAGCTTGTAGGTGCTGGCGATCCATCCCCCCGTAGTGTTTGTCGTAAGTTGGCGCACAGCGCATCCATCCAACACCGTTCCGGCTAAGCGTCAGGAGTACGCCACCCTCGCTCTAGCTAAGGCGTCCCACTTCCGACGCACCGGGCAGTCCTCACTGAATGCGCCGTGCCCCACATCCTCATTTCCGGCCGTTTTGCAATTTGGACAGCTTGGCTTTTGCCCTTTTTGCCATTCCTCGCACTCCGACCGTATGTGGTCACCGCCGCAGTGAGAGCATCTGTCTGTTTCCTCCGTGCATTGCTTTCGACCGTGGCCATAGCGGAGGCACCTTGTGCACTGTGTCAGCGGGGACTGGTCATAGACCCGTACCCGCTGCAGGTCGACATGCGCCTTTCCCGCCCCGACCAATCGCTTCCACACGGGGGGGGACACCTCGAGCACCACATGGTGTTCGTGTGGGTTTCGTGCCCTCTTTTTGTACCTCACCACGACGGTGACCTCCTCCTCATTAAGGTCGCCTAGTAGGTGTGTATTTTGAGTTTTGATGGACCTGACTATGTCCTCGTCCGTATTATATTTTAAAACATTGGTCAGGGCGACCAAGGGGTTTCTGTTGACCGCCTCTTCCACCTTTAGGGTGGTTGTGGACCGCCTCAGCTTGTCCGCCACATGCTGGATATCCTCCTTTACGTGGCAGCCAATGATGACTTTGGCGTTTTTCGCCTTCCTGACGCGGTCCACCCTCATCCCGGTGTCCCTTGCGGCCACTGTACTCCTAATTTTTTCTATTATCGCGTCGCTCGTGTCCATCTCGTCCTCTGACGACACGATAATAGAGTGGAGCGATTTAAGGTTGTTAGACCCCTTCGCCGCCACGACCCCTGCATACGACATTTTTTCTACGGGTGGGGCTGTGGGAGCGGAGAGTGGCATCGTCTGGAACTTTTCCAGAAGTGTGCGCGTGGATTGCGCATGCTCTGCCGCTTCTCTTCTGCCTTCTCTCAGCTCCCCCAGCACTTCCCGCATCATTGTTACTGATTCACTTTCGGCCTCATCATCATTGTTACTGACTCCTCCATTCGCCTCAATCATGGCATGCAACCTTTCCTCCATTTCCTCCCCCTCCTGGTAGAGCTCTTTGACTGTACGCTGTGTCTTCTCCATCCACCGGATACAATCAACATACCGTACATATAACTTGTCTAGGTTGTCTTCGATGAGCTCCCTGATTTCTGTCTTAATATTTCCTGCCCGATGTAAGGCTAGAAAGGCTTCCTCATATTCGTGATGGCAATCATCAGTGAGGTCATCGAATTTGTCCAACGTAAATGCATCGTCCAATGTCGTGTGGCGCGGAAGTCTGCTTTCGCCTCTCGCATCTTCATTGCATCTCGCTATTGGTTTCCTGTACTTAGGGTTTCGTTTTTTGGTCTCCGTCCCTTCCCTGGTTATTTTAGGTGGGGTCCGGGCTGTCGCCATCTTTCGGTTTGGGGAAGTAAGTGGACGAAAGTCAACAAATATAAATAATTTCCCTCAATAGAAGGCGTCACCCACAATACCAACAAACAATGTATAAAATTACAACTAAGCTAGGTTCCAATAGGATACCGTAGTCAAAAACAACAATAACTTATTTCTAGGTTCCTCAAAAGAGGCCGTCTTGTCACTAAAATAATGGTCAATGGTGTCCCAACCTACAATAGAAGTTTGGCTTGGAACAACCCCCTCTTTGAGGTTCAACAAACTCAGGAACTCTTAAGTAATCTATAATAAATGCAAATAATTTACAAAAACCGCCCCTGCGCGCTAATTTACCGGAGAATTTAAATGTAAAAAATATGTTATTAAGGAGATGCTATTTAACGCGTATTACCATATGAAATTATTCGAAATTTTAATTACTACTATTTTTAAAAAATGTTTGAATTTTGAAAAACTTAATTTTGTTTATTTTGAATTTTTAGGGCCAGGTTTTACAAATTTTTATTTTTTCTTTTGATTTTGGTTGAATTAATAATTAACGTATTGGTTTTATCAAAAATATTGATAAAAATTTCCTGATTTTGCTTGCTACCTCGAAAAGAAGGGGCAGTCAGTTTTTCGCTTATTACGCTCGTTTTACACAGTTAAAGTTTGACATATAATCGGATCTATTAGTTTTGGGTACAGAAGGTCCCAATTCAATTGAAAAAGTTTTTTGAAAACACTTAAGGATTTTTTCACTATTTTGGTTCAAAAAGATCGCGAATCGATACAAATTTAATTCAATTTTTTTTTTTACTTAATTTAACTTAACTCTAAAACTAATTGTCCAAAAATTTTGAATTGAAGGGTGGGGTCTTCGTCTTTAACTGGGCTGTTTGGTGGTGTCCTCAAAAAGGTTCGTTCCCCGATAGGAAGTTGGTCAAATTCCCGGTTTAATCTCACCGAAATATTTTTCAAAACCCAAAAGG
This sequence comes from Pseudoips prasinana, assembly GCA_951640165.1. Lineage (NCBI taxonomy): Eukaryota > Metazoa > Arthropoda > Insecta > Lepidoptera > Nolidae > Pseudoips > Pseudoips prasinana. Next base: position 34,286 of record OX621235.1, on the reverse strand, counting down.
TGTTATTTTCGGGTTTTTCCAGGGATTTTCGGGATTTTGGTATACGGGCGTATAGGTGGGCTCAAGAGGGGTCCCGAATCCGTTTTCAGAATTCCCGGATCCCTTCCGGTTACTGAGATAGCCTCGTAAACAACTTTTTTGTTTCCTCAATATCTCGGCCAATTTTTACCCGATGGAAGGCAAACTCGGTGGGGGGGTAGAGGTCCCCAAGGTGCTTCTATTAATGTAATAAAAAGTATGGGTCACCGATCTAATTTCCGAGCGCCGGTCAAAAAACTGATTTTTCGTCACTTACTTTGAGACGTTTCGGTCCGGCCTACTTCCGGTGTTTATGTCCGGGACAAGTATGTTATGCCCTCAGATGCGCCACACAATTTCACAACTTTTAACACTTCACACTTGTTTCTAGGTCACTTTTAGCCACTTTTATCGATTTTAAACCGCGGAGCGTTCAATTTCGTGGTTATCTCCACGCGGTTTCGAGCGTAACTTGGTTAGGTTAGGTTAGGTTAGGTTAGGTTGGGGCGGCTGCTTCGGATCGCACCTGCATCGGATCCGGAGGGAGGAAAGCCCGGCGTGCCACGAGTGTGGAGCCGCGGAGGACACGGCGCAGCACACCCTCGAGGTGTGCCCAGCCTGGGCTGAGCTGCGCCGTGCCCTGACCGATGTAGTCGGGATTGACCTCTCGCTTCCCAGTGTGGTGAATTCCATGCTGGGAAGTGAGGAGGCTTGGGCGGCGGTTGCCTCCTTTTGCGAGAATGTCATGTCGCAAAAGGAGGCGGCGGAGCGCGCGCGGGAGGATGATCCTCTCGCGCCGCCGCTCCGCAGGCGAAGAAGGGGTGGGAGACGGCGGTTGTACGATCGTCGTCTCCCTCCTTCTGGTGGTGATTAGCGGGCGACAGGCGCGGGGGCGCCTTCGCTCGCATTGCACTAATCACCACCCACGTCGGGCGGGAACGGCCGAGCACTCACGGTCGTTTCCGGGCCCCTCCACTTAGGGAGGGGCGTGCGGGCCCCGCTGTAAAGGCGGGCGGTCGTCGGTGGGGGACTGGACGTAAAGGCTGTGCCGGTTTCCCAGTCCTCCTCCACAAAGACGATGCGGGAGTGCCGCTGGGTTATTTTAGTGGGTATGCCGGAGTAGCCGGAGAGTCCCACATAACCCGTCCATCCCCCAATGGGCGGGTATGCGTAACGCATTTTTTCCCAGCGCAAACAAAAAAAAAAAAAAAAAAAAAAGGTTAGGTTGGGGCCCACGGACTCCCCTCCCCTCTCGCTTTTAGAGAGGGGTCCGGGATACGTGGCCGCCGCGTGGGGAGAAATAGCCCTGGTCGGGGTCTATTTCTCCCCAAACCGCCCTCTAAGGGACTTCGAGAACTTTCTCGAAGTCCTTACGGCAGTCGTCGGGAGGGCGGCACCACGTCAGGTCGTCGTGTTGGGCGACCTGAACGCCAAGGCGGTGGCCTGGGGCAACCCAGCGGCGTCATGTAACGTCCGGGGGCGCGCCGTCGAATTTTGGGCGGCTTCGTGCGGCGTGTCCCTCCTGAACAGGGGGGATGTTCACACGTGTGTGCGGCAACAGGGAGGGTCAGTGGTGGACGTGTCGTTCGCCACCCCTGTGCTAGCCACACGCGTCGTGAACTGGCGGGTGGAGATGGTGGAGACCCTGTCGGACCACCGATATGTGCGGTTCGACATCTCCACCCAGAGCCCGCGGGGGATGGCCCGCTCGGGCCAATCACCCTTCCCGCGGTGGGCTCTCACCCGCCTGGACCGGGAGGCAGCCCTGGAGGCAGCGTTCCTCGAGGACTGGCTCTCGCCCCCTGTGCAGGGCACGGACGTGGACGCCGCAGCGGTTCGGCTGCGGGGATCCCTGACCGAGGTGTGCAACTCCAGCATGCCTCGGTCTCGCCGTCCGCCTCCCCGTCGCGCCGTTTATTGGTGGACGGTGGAGCTGGCGGGGCTCCGGGCCGCGTGCGTGGAGGCCAGGAGGGCCTACACGCGGAGTCGGCGGCGCACCAGCCGATGTCAGGCTGAGGAGGACCGTCTCTACGCCTCTTACCTGGAGGCAAAGACGGTCCTCAAATCGGCAATGTGCGCCGCCGAGGACTCGGCAGGGGCCGAGATGCTGGAGGGACTCGATAGGGATCCGTTTGGGAGGCCATATAAGCTGGCGCGGAGCCAGCTGCGCCCTTATGGCCCCCCATTAACGGAGACCCTAGAGCCGGCGTTGCTGGATGGGGTGGTTCGGTCACTGTTTCCGCGCAGGACCGACTTCACCCCACCAACGATGAACCCCCCACTGGGGGGGGTGGTGGCTTCGCCGGAGGAGGAGGTCCCTCCAGTGTCGGTGGAGGAACTTCGCGCGGGGGTTCTGTCCCTCCGCGCGAAGAAGACGGCCCCTGGACCGGATGGTGTCCCCGCACGGGTGGTGGCCATCGCGGCGTCCCTCATGGAGGAGAGGTTTCGGGACCTCTTCAGCGCGTGCCTGACGGCTGAGAGGTTCCCGAAGATCTGGAAGGAGGGGCAGCTTTGCCTGCTCCGGAAGGAGGGACGCCCGGTGGACTCCCCCTCGGCATACCGGCCCATCGTTCTGCTCGATGAGGTCGGTAAATTGTTCGAGGGGATCATCGCCACCCGGCTCAATAGCCAGTTGCGGGAGGTAGGGCCAGACCTGTCGGACGCCCAGTTCGGGTTTCGACAGGGGCGTTCGACGGTCGACGCGGTGGCCCTACTCAGGGGCCAAGTGCAGGAGGCGGTTGGGGCTGGGGACGGAGTGTTGGCGGTATCGTTTGACATCGCCAACGCCTTCAACTCCGTGCCCCACACAACCATATTGGAGGCACTCCGGTACCACGGAGTGCCCCAATATCTGCGGGTGATCCTGGCCAACTACCTGGAGGACCGGGAGGTCCTCCTAGCGGACAGGACGGCCAGGATCAGGCGCTACGGCGCGGAATCCGGTGTTCCACAAGGCTCGGTGCTAGGGCCCCTCTTGTGGAACATCGGATTCGATTGGCTCCTGCGGGGCACCCTCCTCCAGGGCACGAGTGTCATCTGCTACGCGGATGACACTCTCCTCGTTGCCCGGGGGAGGGAATTTAGGGAGGCGGCCTGTCTGGCCTCAGCTGGCGGATCCTTAGTGGCAGGCAGGATCCGCCAGCTTGGTTTGAGGGTGGCGCTGAACAAGACCGAGGCCGTGTTCTTTCACGGGCCTCGGCAGCGCTGCCCTCCTGACGCCCACATCGTGGTGGAGGGCGTCCGGATAGGGGTCGGGGCCCAGATGAAGTATCTGGGCCTCGTGCTGGACAGCAGGTGGCGCTTCGGCCCGCACTTCAGCGGGCTGTCGACGCGCCTGCTGAAAGCCGCGGACGCCCTCTCGTGGTTTTACGAATGGGTGGCGCGGCGTAGGGTGCTAGGTGAGCGCCCCGCCGCGCAAGAGCGGGAGGCCGTGCGGCGGGAGGCGAGGGACGCCATCGTCCTGCACTGGGAACGGGACCTCGCCTCCGCCACTTTTGGGCGCCGGACGCTGGACGCGCTCGGTCCAGTCCTGCGGGAATGGCTCGAGCGCCCCCACGGTTTCCTCTCGTTCCGTCTAGTGCAGGTGTTGTCCGGACATGGCTGTTTCGGAACGCACCTGCACCGGATTCGGAGGGAGGAAACCCCGGCGTGCCACGACTGTGGAGCCGCGGAGGACACGGCGCAGCACACCCTCGAGGTGTGCCCAGCCTGGGCTGAGCTGCGCCGTGCCCTGACCGATGTAGTCGGATTGGACCTCTCACTTCCCAGTGTGGTGAACTCCATGCTGGGGGGTGAGGAGGCTTGGGCGGCGGTTGCCTCCTTTTGCGAGAATGTCATGTCGCAAAAGGAGGCGGCGGAGCGCGCGCGGGAGGATGATCCTCTTGCGCCGCCGCTCCGCAGGCGAAGAAGGGGTGGGAGACGGCGGTTGTACGATCGTCGCCTCCCTCCTTCTGGTGGTGATTAGCGGGCGACAGGCGCGGGGGCGCCTTCGCTCGCATTGCACTAATCACCACCCTCGTCGGGCGGGAACGGCCGAGCACTCACGGTCGTTCCCGGGCCCCTCCACTTTGGGAGGGGCGTGCGGGCCCCGCTGTAAAGGCGGGCGGTCGTCGGTGGGGGACTGGACGTAAAGGCTGTGCCGGTTTCCCAGTCCTCCTCCACACAGACGATGCGGGAGTGCCGCTGGGTTATTTTAGTGGGTATGCCGGGCTAGCCGGAGAGTCCCACATAACCCGTCCATCCCCCAATGGGCGGGTATGCGTAACGCATTTTTTCCCAGCGCAAACAAAAAAAAAAAAAGGTTAGGTTGGGGCCCACGGACTCCCCTCCCCTCTCGCTTTTAGAGAGGGGTCCGGGATACGTGGCCGCCGCGTGGGGAGAAATAGCCCTGGTCGGGGTCTATTTCTCCCCAAACCGCCCTCTAAGGGACTTCGAGAACTTTCTCGAAGTCCTTACGGCAGTCGTCGGGAGGGCGGCACCACGTCAGGTCGTCGTGTTGGGCGACCTGAACGCCAAGGCGGTGGCCTGGGGCAACCCAGCGGCGTCATGTAACGTCCGGGGGCGCGCCGTCGAATTTTGGGCGGCTTCGTGCGGCGTGTCCCTCCTGAACAGGGGGGATGTTCACACGTGTGTGCGGCAACAGGGAGGGTCAGTGGTGGACGTGTCGTTCGCCACCCCTGTGCTAGCCACACGCGTCGTGAACTGGCGGGTGGAGATGGTGGAGACCCTGTCGGACCACCGATATGTGCGGTTCGACATCTCCACCCAGAGCCCGCGGGGGATGGCCCGCTCGGGCCAATCACCCTTCCCGCGGTGGGCTCTCACCCGCCTGGACCGGGAGGCAGCCCTGGAGGCAGCGTTCCTCGAGGACTGGCTCTCGCCCCCTGTGCAGGGCACGGACGTCGACGCCGCAGCGGTTCGGCTCCGGGGGTCCCTGACCGAGGTGTGCAATTCCAGCATGCCTCGGTCTCGCCGTCCGCCTCCCCGTCGCGCTGTTTATTGGTGGACGGCGGAGCTGGCGGCGCTCCGGGCCGCGTGCGTGGAGGCCAGGAGGGCCTACACGCGGAGTCGGCGGCGCACCAGCCGATGTCAGGCGGAGGAGGATCGCCTCTACGCCTCTTACGTAGAGGCAAAGACGGTCCTCAAGTTGGCAATGTGCGCCGCCGAAGACTCGGCAAAGGCCGAGATGCTGGAGGGACTCGACAGGGATCCGTTTGGGAGGCCATATAAGCTGGCGCGGAGCCAGCTGCGCCCTTATGGCCCCCCACTAACGGAGACCCTAGAGCCGGCGTTGCTGGATGGGGTGGTTCGGTCGCTGTTTCCGCGCAGGACCGAATTCACCCCACCAACGATGAACCCCCCACTGGGGGGGGTGGTGGCTTCGCTGGCGGAGGAGGTCCCTCCGGTTTCGGCGGAGGAATTTGGCGCGGGGGTTCTTTCCCTCCGCGCGAAGAAGACGGCCCCTGGACCGGATGGCGTCCCCGCACGGGTGGTGGCCATCGCGGCGTCCCTCATGGAGCAGAGGTTTCGGGACCTCTTCAGCGCGTGTCTGACGGCTGGGAGGTTCCCGAAACTATGGAAGGAGGGGCAGCTTTGCCTGCTCCGGAAGGAGGGACGCCCGGTGGACTCCCCCTCGGCATACCGGCCCATCGTTCTGCTCGATGAGGTCGGTAAACTGTTCGAGGGGATCCTCGCCACCCGGCTTAACAGCCATTTGCGGGAGGTAGGGCCGGACCTGTCGGACGCTCAGTTCGGCTTTCGACAGGGGCGTTCGACGGTCGACGCGGTGGCCCTACTCAGGGGCCAAGTAAAGGAGGCGGTCGAGGCTGGGGACGGAGTGTTGGCGGTGTCGTTCGACATCGCCAACGCGTTCAACTCCGTGCCCCACTCGACCATATTGGAGGCACTCCGGTACCACGGAGTGCCCCAATATCTGCGGGTGATCCTGGCCAACTACCTGGAGGACCGAGAGGTCCTCCTGGCGGACAGGACGGCCAGGATCAGGCGCTACGGCGCGGAGTCCGGTGTTCCACAGGGTTCGGTGCTAGGGCCCCTCTTGTGGAACATCGGATTCGATTGGCTGCTGCGCGGCACCCTCCTCCAGGGCACGAGTGTCATCTGCTACGCGGATGACACTCTCCTCGTTGCCCGGGGGAGGGATTTTAGGGAGGCGGCCTGTCTGGCCTCAGCTGGCGGATCCTTAGTGGCAGGTAGGATCCGCCAGCTTGGTTTGAGGGTGGCGCTGAACAAGACCGAGGCCGTGTTCTTTCACGGGCCTCGGCAGCGCTGCCCTCCAGACGCCCACATCGTGGTGGAGGGCGTCCGGATAGGGGTCGGGGCCCAGATGAAGTATCTGGGCCTCGTGCTGGACAGCAGGTGGCGCTTCGGCCCGCACTTCAGCGGGCTGTCGACGCGCCTGCTCAAAGCCGCGGACGCCCTCTCATGGCTCCTCCCGAACCTGGGCGGGCCCAAGGAGCGATGCCGGCGCCTCTATGCCGGCATCCTCAAAAGCATGGCCCTTTACGGGGCACCCATCTGGGCGGACTCCCTCCACAGGAGGGAGAATGCAACCGCCATCCGCAGGCCCCAACGGGCCATTGCACAGCGGGTGGCGAGGGCCTACCGCTCGGTGGGTTTTGCGGCGGCGTGCGCTCTGGCCGGCACCCCTCCCTGGGAATTGGAGGCATGGGTGCTCGCCAGAGTGTACGAATGGACGGCGCGGCGTAGGGCGCTGGGTGGGCGCCCCGCCGCGCAAGAGCGGGATGCCGTGCGGCGGGAGGCGAGGGACGCAATCGTCCTTCACTGGACACGGGACCTCGCCTCCGCCACCTTTGGACGCCGGACGTTGGACGCGCTCGGTCCAGCCCTGCGGGACTGGCTCGAGCGTCCCCACGGTTTCCTCTCGTTCCGTCTGGTGCAGGTGTTATCCGGGCATGGCTGCTTCGGAACGCACCTGCATCGGATCCAGAGGGAGGAAACCCCGGCGTGCCACGAGTGTGGAGCCGCGGAGGACACGGCGCAGCACACCCTCGAGGTGTGCCCAGCCTGGGCTGAGCTGCGCCGTGCCCTGACCGATGTAGTCGGGTTAGACCTCTCACTTCCCGGTGTGGTGAACTCCATGCTGGGGAGTGAGGAGGCTTGGGCGGCGGTTGCCTCCTTTTGCGAGAATGTCATGTCGCAAAAGGAGGCGGCGGAGCGCGCGCGGGAGGATGATCCTCTCGCGCCGCCGCTCCGCAGGCGGAGAAGGGGTGGGAGACGGCGGTTGTACGATCGTCGCCTCCCTCCTTCTGGTGGTGATTAGCGGGCGACAGGCGCGGGGGCGCCTTCGCTCGCATTGCACCAATCACCACCCTCGTCGGGCGGGAACGGCCGAGCACTCACGGTCGTTCCCGGGCCCCTCCACTAAGGGAGGGGCGTGCGGGCCCCGCTGCAAAGGCGGGCGGTCGTCGGTGGGGGACTGGACGTAAAGGCTGTGCCGGTTTCCCAGTCCTCCTCCAAATAGACGATGCGGGAGTGCCGCTGGGTTATTTTAGTGGGTATGCCGGAATAGCCGGAGAGTCCCACATAACCCGTCCATCCCCCAATGGGCGGGTATGCGTAACGCATTTTTTCCCAGCGCAAACAAAAAAAAAAAAAAAAAAAAAAAAAAAAGGTTAGGTTGGGGCACGTGGTCGGAAAACCTCCTCGTGGTCCGAGACTTCTGGTCCCATTCGAATATTTATATTCGGTGGGAACGGAAGTTTTTCGGATTGGTGTGCCCTGGGCATGGGCGCTGGCTTTTTCCTGTGCTTGCATGGGGATAAGCCACCGTCCGTGGCGAATATTCCGACATCTCTCGCCTCTGTTCCCCCTTCTATTCACTAGAAGGGGAGTATTCAGAGATTTAACCCCTTAACCCCTGAGCATTACCCGGCGCAGGGGCTACCGGGGGGTAAACCGGCCCGCAGGGTAATAAGGTTCAGAATGTCTTCTCGGAAAACACTACCCCAGGAGGGTACCGGCTATGCCGGAGAATCCCTCCCGGGTCCATTAGGGCCCGGCTGTCCCACCGTATCTGGGGGGGACACCATGAGACAATTGCCTGCAGAGGTTGCGGATAGGGCGCACACGCCCAGTTTTGTGCGTCCTAATAATAATGAGGGAGATGAGGAAGTCGAGTTGGCGCACTGTGCAAGAAGGAGTAGGGGGACCACCAGGTCGAGGTCCCGTCCAGCCACTCCTCTTCCTGACCAAATGTCCGACGAGGACACACGCGGGTGCCGTTCCAGGTCTGGATCTGGATCCAGGTCCGGACATGGGAGGAAGCGCAGCGGGTCCCTAAGTAGGGAGAACTTGGTGGTCGCCAAGGTCTCCACGGCCCGGAGAGGCAAAGTTCGCGCGGTTCCGAGTGGAGCCATTGCTCGGATGCCGGAGCGTGACGGGCGGGGTCGCTTTGTTGCGGCAGCTCCAGTGGAGCATGTGGAGGGCGCGGAGAGCGACCCTGGGCTAGCCATGGCTGATTCGAGCGGGGGCTCCACTGCTTCACTGCTGGGCAGCAACCGTGCGGAGGCCGCTGCTGCAAGGCGGTTGCAGCGAAAGGAAGCCGCGGCTGACGAGGTCAGCGAGTTGGCCCGGCAGGCTCGAGAGCGGCGCTCCGCTCGGATGGCTGCAGGGAGCTCATCGGCGGTGGCGCTCAGTCGCCAGGTTTTAGACGGAGTGGACGTGGTTCTGAGGGTTGCCACCAAATCGGGCAACCTGAAGGGCACGTTCACTCGAGCTCTGAAGGAGGCGGCTGACGGCATCCGGGAGGCGGTTGAGGTCCTTGCCAATCGCACCGGCGCCGAGGAGACGGCGAAGTTGTGGGAGGAGAACGACCGTCTCCGATCGGAGCTGGAGGACCTCAAGCGGCAGGTTGCCGCCCAAAGGACAGCTCCCGCAGTCGCCGGGTCCTCTCCTGTGGCGACCCCATCGCCGACTCCATCGCCGGCCTCTTTCTCGACCCCTGCACTTGTGGATGCGGAGGTCGAAAAGATCGTCCGCGTCTGCATGATGCAGTGCGGTAAGATGGTCGGTGCCCGCTTCGAGGCCATAGAGGCGAGGCTCCTCCCGGCGGAGTCCGTCCGCCCTCCACTCGCCGGGGACGGGCGGAGGAGAGAGGTTGTCCACGAACGGCGCCCGGCGGCCGCGGTGGCCGTGGCGGCTAAACCGAGCCGACCAGGAAGGACAGTGGCATCAAAGCCCGCGTCCCAAATGCCGACCTCCCGGACAGCGGGACCTCCAGCGGCGCCTCCAGCGGCTGCGCCTGGGCCTAGTACTGAGGCCTGGACGACGGTCGTCAAGAGGGGCCGCAAAAAGAAGAAGGCGGCGCCGCCGGCACCAACACCGGCACCCAAGAAGGCACAGGGACCGCCTAAGGTCAGAGCCCCACGCTCCGCGGCTGTAGTGATAACACTGCAGCCCGAAGCCGTCAAAAGGGGCGTTACGTATAAGGCGGTCCTGACCGAGGCAAAGGCCAAAGTCGCGTTTCCCGACCTTGGCACACCGTCCGGCTTCAGGATAAAGTCGGCGGTGACGGGGGCGCGGCTGCTTGAGGTGTCGGGTGACTCCAGCGGGGCGAAGGCGGACATCCTGGCCGCCAAGTTGAGGGAGGCCCTCAATCCGGAGGACGTCCGGGTGTCCAGGCCGGTGAAGACCGCGGAGTTTCGTGTCGACGGCCTGGATGACTCGGTGACTCCGGCTGAGGTCTTGGCAGCCGTCGCCCGGATCGGTGGATGTCGGCCCGAGGATGTGCGGACGGGCGACATTCGCGCCGACGCCTCCGGACTCGGCTTCATATGGGTGCGGTGTCCGGTGGCGGCGGCGAATAAGGTCGCCAGTGCTGGGCGACTGTTGGTGGGGTGGGTTGCCGCCAGGGTCAAGCTGGTGCAGCCCAGGGCTATGCGGTGCTACCGATGCCTGGACATTGGGCATGTCCGGGCGCGGTGCACTGCTGAAACGGACCGCAGCGACGAGTGTTATCGCTGCGGCCAGCCCGGCCACAAGGCGGCCCAGTGCTCTGCGGCGCCAAACTGCAGCCTCTGTACAGCTGCAGGGAGGCCCGCGGGGCACAGAGCGGGCGGGAAGGCCTGTGGCGCTACCGCCAAGAAGAAGAAAAAGGGAGCCAAGGCTGCCGGGGGCTCTTTACCCCCCCGACAGCCTAGCTGCCCTTCGGCCGACTCCCGGCCTGAGAGGGGTGCGGAGGGAATGGACACTGCCTAATGGCGCTGTTCCATTTCCTCCAGGGCAATATCAACCACTGTGCCAGAGCTCAGGATCTCTTGCTCCAGAGCATGGCGGAGTGGTCGATCCGCGTGGCGGTGGTCGCCGAGCCGTACTTTGTCCCCCCCAGGGATAACTGGTTGGGAGACTTGGACGGCTTGGTGGCCATCATTGGCGGGGCTCTGGTCCACCCGTCCCGAGGTCACGGCTGGGTAGCAGCCCTCGTGGACGGCATTGGTACGGTTGGGGCGTATTTTTCGCCCAACAAGAGTCTCGCCGACTTCGAGAATTTCCTTGTCGAGTTGGGTGCCGTTGTAGGCCGACTCCACCCTCGCCCTGTGCTGTTGCTCGGGGATCTCAACGCCAAGTCTGCGGCGTGGGGATCTCCGGTGACGGATGCCAGGGGTGAGGTGCTGGAGGAGTGGGCGGTCACGGCTGGCCTGACCGTCCTAAATCGGGGGTCGGTCCACACGTGCGTGCGGCAGCGGGGTGGTTCAATAGTGGACGTCTCGTTCGCTAGCCCTGCTGTCGCGAGCCGTGTCCGCGACTGGCGTGTCGCTGTGGAGGTGGAGACGTTGTCTGATCATCGGTACATCCGTTTCGACGTCTCCGCCCAGACCACTGGCGGCCGCGGTCCACCGGCCCCGCGGGTAGACGGTCCGCGCTGGGCGCGTAAGCGCATCGACAGGGAACTTCTCGAGGAGGCCGCCATTGTCCAGGCCTGGTACCGGGAGTCGGCGACGAATGGACCCGTCGACGTCGAAGAGGAGGCGCTGTGGTTCCGCGGGGCGATGACGCAAATCTGCGACGCGTCTATGCCCCGGGTCCACACACAGACAGGAAAGCGCCAGGTGTACTGGTGGACTGCCGAGATCGCACAGTTGCGCGTCGCGTGCGTGGCGGTCAGGCGCCAGTACACCCGATACCGGAGGAGACGTCGTCGGGTCCCTGATGAAGAGGCCGCGCGGTATGAGGTGTACCGCGCGGCGAAGGAGGCTCTGTGGCTGGCCATCGGCGAAGCCAAGACGCGAGCCAGGGAGGAGATGTTGGAGACTCTGGACGGAGATCCGTGGGGGCGCCCTTATCGTGCGGTTCGTGGGAAACTTCGAGCCGCGGCGCCTCCACTCACGGAGAGTCTTCAACCCGAGCTGCTGGAGGAAGTAGTGGCAGCCCTCTTCCCGGCAAGAGCGGAGCACACGCCACCGCCGATGGCTTTGCCCACAGCCGCAGAGCCTACAGAGGAGAACGCCATCAGCGTCCCAGGGGTGACTCAGGAAGAGTTGAGGGCGGCCGTGATGCGGCTCCGGGCTAAAAACGTGGCTCCGGGGCCCGACGGGATTCACGGCTGTGCGTTGGCCCTCGCTCTGAAGGAGCTGGGTCCCCAACTGAGAGGTCTCTACACAGCGTGCCTTGAGCGGGGCCAGTTTCCCACCTTGTGGAAATCTGGTCGTCTGGTCCTGCTCAGAAAGGCGGGGCGCCCTGCGGACTCACCGTCTGGGTACCGGCCCATAGTGCTGCTGGACGAGGTTGGCAAGCTGCTTGAGCGGATAATCGCAGCCCGCCTCGTCGGCCACTTGTGCGGAGAGGGGCCGGACCTGGACGAGAGCCAGTTCGGCTTTCGGCATGGGCGCTCTACCATACACGCTGTGTCGAGGGTGAGAGGCCTGGCGGAGGAAGCAGTGTCCCGGGGTGGGGTAATGTTGGCGGTGTCCTTGGACATCTCCAACGCCTTCAACACCCTGCCCTGGAGTTGCATTCGGGAGGCACTGCGGTATCATCGGGTGCCGTCCTACCTTCGCCACATCGTTGGGGCTTACCTGGCAGAGAGGTGTGTCACCTACGTGGGACGGGATGGCGGACAACGGCACCCAATGTCGTGCGGTGTTCCGCAGGGCTCAGTCTTGGGCCCGCTCCTGTGGAACATCGGTTACGACTGGGTGCTGAGGGGCGAACTCCAGACGGGCGTGGACCTGACGTGTTATGCGGACGACACGCTGGTTACGGCCCGTGGGAGTTCGCACAGGGAGGCAGCGTTGCTGGCGACGGCGGCGGTCTCACAGGTGGTGAGCCGCATCCGGCGCCTCGGCCTGGAGGTGGCCCTCAACAAATCGGAGGCCATGATGTTCCATGGTCCCCGAAGGGCGCCACCCGCCGGATCACACATAGTGGTTGGGGGGGTCCGGATCGCTGTCGAGCCTACCATGAAGTACCTGGGATTGGTGCTCGACAGCCGGTGGGACTTCGGACCCCACTTCCGGCGGCTGGTGCCCAAGCTGATGGGCGCGGCTGGGGCGCTGTCAACGCTGCTTCCCAATCTGGGGGGCCCGAGCGCAGCCTGTAGGCGGCTCTACGTGGGGATCGTGCGATCGATGGCCCTGTACGGGGCCCCGATCTGGGCGGCTGACCTGACGGCCGGTAGCATAGCTGTTCTGCGGAGACCGCAGAGAGCTATGGCCGTCAGAGTTATCAGGGGGTATCGCACGGTCTCCTACGAGGCGGCTTGTGTACTGGCCGGATCCCCGCCCTGGGACCTCGAGGCTAAAGTACTCGCGTCACTGTACCGGTGGCGCGAGGAGATGCTGGCACAAGGCGAGAGGCCGATGCAGCAACACATGGGGCTGCGTCGGTCGCAGCTTCGCGAGGCCCTGGTGGCGGAATGGCGGGACAGGCTATCGCGCCCAACCGCCGGCCTCGTCACTATCGAGGCGGTCCGGCCGGTACTCGAGCGTTGGCTCGGGAGGAGGCACGGCTCCCTGTCGTTTCGGGTGACGCAGGTACTCTCGGGGCATGGCTGCTTCGGGAAGTACCTGTGTCGCATAAACAGGGAGCCGGACGCCCGGTGTCACCACTGCGTCGACTGTCGGGAGGACACGGCGCTGCATACGCTGGCAGAGTGTGCCGCTTGGGAGGAGCAGCGCCGTGCCCTCATTTCTGGAGTAGGCAGTGACCTGTCGCTGCCGGCCGTCGTGAACTCAATGGTTGGCAGCGAGGAGTCCTGGGACGCGGTGGTTTCCTTCTGCGAGACAGTCATCTCGCGGAAGGAAGCTGCGGAGCGGGAGAGGGAGATTTCATCCTCTCATCCGGCCCGCAGCAGACGCACCGGGCGTCGGCGGAGGGCGGACAATGCCCTCTTCCAGCCCCCCTAAATGGGTCCAGGGGCGACGGACTCAGGGGCGTCCGTCGCCCACTACACATCTGGACCCGAGGTGGCGGCGCGACGTGTTCCACGCGCGCCCCTCTTAGACGTTGCGGGGGGAGTTTAACACCTCACTCCCCCCGCTAATGCGAGGAGGCCCGCAGGCATGGGCCAGCACCAGCTGGGGGTTGCGGAAGTATCATTCGTTCCCGCGACCCCCGGCGCAGGTGTGAGATGGAACACCGGGGTGGTTTTTAGTCAGTAGGAGTCTGACAGACCCCTCCGCCTCCCCCAAGGCGGAGGACATCCATGCAGGATTTTCCACCCCGCAAAAAAAAAAAAAAAAAAAAAAAAAAAAAAAAAGGTTAGGTTAGGTTAGGTTAGGTTAGGTTAGTTGTTTCGGAACGCACCTGCATCGGATCCAGAGGGAGGAGACCCCGGCGTGCCACGACTGTGGAGCCGCGGAGGACACGGCGCAGCACACCCTCGAGGTGTGCCCAGGCCAACGCGACGCTGAAGCGTCGAAGGAAGGCAGCGCCTTCTACGGCGGGAGGGAGGGCGATTTGTCGGACTCCGACATTGAGTCCGTTGGGTCGGATGCCAGTGCGATGGCGATCGAGGATCCTCGATCGCGATCGGCATCTAGGAAGCGGAGCTTCCTAAAAGTCGTGTCCGATGGGTCCTCGGGCTCAGGTTCAGCGAAGGGGCCCGGAAGGAGGGTCAAGTCCAGAAAGGCGACGACAGCGGCAGACACCCACGACGTGGGTCTAGCCGACGCCCAACGCGAGTTGGACCTGGCAAGGCGGGAACAGCTCCAGCAAGAGCTGGAGGAGCGGGTAGCGGCCAAGGAAGAACGGGCGCGCGTCACCCGTGCCAAGTCCGGGTACGGTACGTCCAGCGTGCTGTACTCGGACCACTCCCTGGCCGAACTGAAGAGGATGGCCTTGGAGGACGAGGAGGCGATCGCGGAGGTCGCCGCCAAGTCCTCGCATCTGAAGGGGACTTTCCAGAAGTCCCTCAGATGCCGGGCCGCCAGCATGCGTGGCATCGTCGCGGAGCTGGTGGACCGCAAGGCCAGCGATGAAACGCGGCAACTGCAGGCGAAGGTAGATCGCCTGCAGTCGGAGGTCAGCCAGCTGCACCTGAAGCTGGCTGAAGCCACGGCCCGGCCGTCGCCAGCCGAGCCCAGACCTACGGCAGAGGGCCTTGTTTCCTCTCCCGGCCTCGAGGATGTCCTCCGCAGGGTGATGGCGGAAGAGAGGGCGTTCGTTCGCTCCTGCATAGCGGGCATTGAGGACCGGCTCTTGCCGGAGAAACGCCTCCGACCGCCACTTGCGGCGGACAAAAGGCGAGTGGAGCCGGTGCCTAGCTCCTCGAGGGAGGACGCCCTTCTCCCTTCCACCACCCCGACCAACCAGCAGGGCTGGACGAAGGTGGTCGGTAAGGGGAAGGGCAAAGGCAAAAGGACGGCACCTGTCGTCCCTGCCGTGCCCACCACCACCACTCCCAGCCAGTCGAAGCCGACTGGCAAGGGTAAAGGAAGGGGGAAAACCACCCCCCCAGCCGCCTCCGCCACCACCTCTGCCGATCGGTCGATTGGCAAGGGAAAAGGGAAGGGGAAGAGTTCCCCCCCAGCAGGCGCCAAGAGGAACTTGGTTCCTCCCAAGACCGCAGCCGTTGTGATGACGCTCACCACGGAGGCTGCGGAGCGGGGCGAGACGTACGCGTCCGTGATGTTGCGGGCGCGTGCCAATGCCGATCCTACCAAACTGGGGATCGGTAAAGTCTCGTGCCGCCGGACGCAGGCTGGGGCTCGAATTTTCGAGTTCCCGGGTGCCGAGGGCGCGAAGAATGCGGACCTCTTTGCAAAAAAGCTGCAGGAGGTCATTGCGGATGCGGCGAAGGTGGCCAGGCCGGTGAAGTCGGCGGCCATCGAGGTGACGGATCTGGACGACTCCGTCACCAAGGAGGAGGTGGTGGCAGCAATCGCAGCCATAGGGGGCTGCGAAGTCGCAGCGGTACAAGGCGGGGGCATCAGGCCCGGGCGCGGCGGCATGGGCACCATTCGCCTAGAGTGCCCAGTCGCCGCTGCCAAAGCCGTCCTTGAAAAGGGACGGCTAGCCGTCGGCTTCAGCTCGGGTGCGGTCCGGGCACTCGAGGACCAGCCACTGCGGTGCTACAAGTGCTTCGGCATTGGCCACACCCGAGCCCTCTGTCCGTCCACTGTCGACAGGACGGACAGTTGTTACCGCTGCGGCAAGGAGGGCCACAAATCCGCCTCCTGCATGGCCGCCGCGCCGCACTGCGCAGTTTGTGCCGCCAGTGGCCGCCCTGCGGGCCATATAATGAAGGGGAGGAATTGCAGTCCTCCCCTTAAGAAGGGCAAAGTTCAGGCGCCGACCCGGCCTGTCGCTGCCACCGCCGTCCCAGTAGCTGGGACCTCAGCGGCTGTGGAGGAGGAGGGTGCGATGACCGATTAATGGGTAGAATCGAACATCGCATCCTCCAGGCGAACACCAACCACTGCAGAGCGGCACAGGATCTGCTGATGCAGACTGTGGCCGAGTGGTTGGTGGACGTGGCGGTGGTCGCCGAGCCGTACTCGGTGCCTGGCCGTTGGCTGGGTGATCGAGACGGCTTGGTGGCGTTGGTGTCGCGGCCTGCCACGGACTCCCCTCCCCTCTCGCTTTTAGAGAGGGGTCCGGGATACGTGGCCGCCGCGTGGGGAGAAATAGCCCTGGTCGGGGTCTATTTCTCCCCAAACCGCCCTCTAAGGGACTTCGAGAATTTTCTCGAGGTCCTTACGGCAGTCGTCGGGAGGGCGGCACCACGTCAGGTCGTAGTGTTGGGCGACCTGAACGCCAAGTCGGTGGCCTGGGGCAACCCAGCGGCGTCCTGCAACGTCCGGGGGCGCGCCGTCGAATTTTGGGCGGCCTCGTGCGGCGTGTCCCTGCTAAACAGGGGGGATGTTCAGACGTGTGTGCGGCAACAGGGAGGGTCAGTGGTGGACGTGTCGTTCGCCACCCCTGTGCTAGCCACACGCGTCGTGAACTGGCGGGTGGAGATGGTGGAGACCCTGTCGGACCACCGATATGTGCGGTTCGACATCT
Source organism: Pseudoips prasinana (assembly GCA_951640165.1). Lineage (NCBI taxonomy): Eukaryota > Metazoa > Arthropoda > Insecta > Lepidoptera > Nolidae > Pseudoips > Pseudoips prasinana. The sequence goes on along the minus strand of OX621235.1, from coordinate 17,786 downwards.
CCACCCAGAGCCCGCGGGGGAGGGCCCGCTCGGGCCAATCTCCCTTCCCGCGGTGGGCTCTCACCCGCCTGGACCGGGAGTCAGCCCAGGAGGCGGCGTTCCTCGAGGACTGGCTCTCGCCCCCTGTGCAGGGCACGGACGTGGACGCCGCAGCGGTTCGGCTGCGGGGATCCCTGACCGAGGTGTGCAACTCCAGCATGCCTCGGTCTCGCCGTCCGCCTCCCCGTCGCGCCGTTTATTGGTGGACGGTGGAGCTGGCGGCGCTCCGGGCCGCGTGCGTGGAGGCCAGGAGGGCCTACACGCGGAGTCGGCGGCGCACTAACCGATGTCAGGCTGAGGAGGACCGCCTCTACGCCTCTTACCTAGAGGCAAAGACGGTCCTCAAGTCGGCAATGTGCGCCGCCGAGGACTCGGCAAAGGCCGAGATGCTGGAGGGCCTCGATAGGGATCCGTTTGGGAGGCCGTATAGGCAGGCGCGGAGCCAGCTGCGCCCTTACGGTCCCCCATTAGCGGAGACCCTAGAGCCGGCGTTGCTGGATGGGGTGGTTCGGTCACTGTTTCCGCGCAGGACCGACTTCACCCCACCAACGATGAACCCCCCGCTGGGGGGGGTGGTGGCTACGCCGGAGGAGGAGGTGCCTCCAGTGTCGGCGGAGGAATTTCGCGCGGGGGTTCTGTCCCTCCGCGCGAAGAAGACGGCCCCTGGACCGGATGGCGTCCCCGCACGGGTGGTGGCCATCGCGGCGTCCTTCATGGAGCAGAGGTTTCGGGACCTCTTCAGCGCGTGCCTGACGGCTGGGAGGTTCCCGAAGATCTGGAAGGAGGGGCAGCTTTGCCTGCTCCGGAAGGAGGGACGCCCGGTGGACTCCCCCTCGGCATACCGGCCCATCGTTCTGCTCGATGAGGTCGGTAAACTGTTCGAGGGGATCATCGCCACCCGGCTTAACAGCCACTTGCGGGAGGTAGGGCCAGACCTGTCGGACGCCCAGTTCGGGTTTCGACAGGGGCGTTCGACGGTCGACGCGGTGGCCCTACTCAGGGGCCAAGTTCAGGAGGCGGTCGAGGCTGGGGACGGAGTGTTGGCGGTGTCGTTCGACATCGCCAACGCGTTCAACTCCGTGCCCCACTCGACCATATTGGAGGCACTCCGGTACCACGGAGTGCCCCAATATCTGCGGGTGATCCTGGCCAACTACCTGGAGGACCGGGAGGTCCTCCTGGCGGACAGGACGGCCAGGATTAGGCGCTACGGCGCGGAGTCCGGTGTTCCACAGGGTTCGGTGCTAGGACCTCTCTTGTGGAACATCGGATTCGATTGGCTGCTGCGCGGCACCCTCCTCCAGGGCACGAGTGTCATCTGCTACGCGGATGACACTCTCCTCGTTGCCCGGGGGAGGGACTTTAGGGAGGCGGCCTGTCTGGCCTCAGCTGGCGGATCCTTAGTGGCAGGTAGGATCCGCCAGCTTGGATTGAGGGTGGCGCTGAACAAGACCGAGGCCGTGTTCTTTCACGGGCCTCGGCAGCGCTGCCCTCCAGACGCCCACATTGTGGTGGAGGGCGTCCGGATAGGGGTCGGGGCCCAGATGAAGTATCTGGGCCTCGTGCTGGACAGCAGGTGGCGCTTCGGCCCGCACTTTAGCGGGCTGTCGACGCGCCTGCTGAAAGCCGCGGACGCCCTCTCATGGCTCCTCCCAAACCTGGGAGGGCCCAAGGAGCGATGCCGGCGCCTCTATGCCGGCATCCTCAAGAGTATGGCCCTGTATGGGGCACCCATCTGGGCGGACTCCCTCCACAGGAGGGAGAATGCAACCGCCATCCGCAGGCCCCAACGGGCCATTGCACAGCGGGTGGCGAGAGCCTACCGCTCAGTGGGCTTCGCGGCGGCGTGCGCTCTGGCCGGCACCCCTCCCTGGGAATTGGAGGCATGGGTGCTCGCCAGAGTGTACGAATGGGCGGCGCGGCGTAGGGCGCTGGGTGAGCGCCCCGCCGCGCAAGAGCGGGATGCCGTGCGGCGGGAGGCGAGGGACGCAATCGTCCTACACTGGACACGGGACCTCGCCTCCGCCACATTTGGACGCCGGACGCTGGACGCGCTCGGTCCAGTCCTGCGGGACTGGCTCGAGCGCCCCCACGGTTTCCTCTCTTTCCGTCTGGTGCAGGTGTTGTCCGGGCATGGCTGCTTCGGAACGCACCTGCATCGGATCCAGAGGGAGGAGACCCCGGCGTGCCACGACTGTGGAGCCGCGGAGGACACGGCGCAGCACACCCTCGAGGTGTGCCCAGCCTGGGCTGAGCTGCGCCGTGCCCTGACAGATGTGGTCGGAATGGACCTCTCACTTCCCAGTGTGGTGAACTCCATGCTGGGGAGTGAGGAGGCTTGGGCGGCGGTTGCCTCCTTTTGCGAGAATGTCATGTCGCAAAAGGAGGCGGCGGAGCGCGCGCGGGAGGATGATCCTCTCGCGCCGCCGCTCCGCAGGCGAAGAAGGGGTGGGAGACGGCGGTTGTACGATCGTCGCCTCCCTCCTTCTGGTGGTGATTAGCGGGCGACAGGCGCGGGGGCGCCTTCGCTCGCATTGCACAAATCGCCACCATCGTCGGGCGGGAACGGCCGAGCACTCACGGTCGTTCCCGGGCCCCTCCACTTAGGGAGGGGCGTGCGGGCCCCGCTGTAAAAGCGGGCGGTCGTCGGTGGGGGACTGGACGTAAAGGCTGTGCCGGTTTCCCAGTCCTCCTCCACACAGACGATGCGGGAGTGCCGCTGGGTTATTTTAGTGGGTATGCCGGAATAGCCGGAGAGTCCCACATAACCCGTCCATCCCCCAATGGGCGGGTATGCGTAACGCATTTTTTCCCAGCGCAAACAAAAAAAAAAAAAAAAAAAAAAAAAGGTTAGGTTGGGGAACCACCCCACAGTGCTTACGTCCTCGTCGTGTTCCCTGGAAACGTCCCAGTTCTGACCACCGTAACGGAGTGGCAGACTGGGTACGGCTAAAGTGCACTGTGCATCGTAGCGACCATATTGCCTTGTATGCTACGATATTGCTTTGTTTAACATGCCTAAACCCGCGCGGGATGCCCTCGGGCATTTCATAAAAAAAGGCCCTTCTCAGGGCCAACCCAAAGGCCCTTCTCAGGGCCAACCCAAAGGCCCTTCTCAGGGCCAACCCAAAGGCCCTTCTCAGGGCCAACCCAAAGGCCCTTCTCAGGGCCAACCAAAAGGCCCTTCTCAGGGCCAACGCGACGCTGGAGCAGCGTCGGAAGAAGGCAAGGCCTTCTACGGAGGGAGGGCGGGCGATTTGTCGGACTCCGACATTGAGTCCATTTCGTCGGATGCCGACTCGATGGTGATCGCTGGTTCTCGGTCGCGATCGGCATCGGGGAAGCGGAAGGCGTACCTCAAGCACGGGTCGGATGGATCCTCGGCCTCGGGTTCAGGTTCGAAGGAGCCAAAAAAGAAGGCACAAAAGACCACGGCGGACACCCATGACGTGGGTTTGGTTGACGCCCAGCGTCAGTTGGACCTGGCTCAGCGGGAGCGGCTCCAACAAGACCTGGAGGAGCAGGTAGCGGCCAGGGAGGAACGGGCGCGCGCCGCCCGCGCCAAATCCGGATACGGAGCGTCCCGCGTTCTGTACGCGGACCACTCCCTGGCCGAGCTGGAGCGGATGGCATTGGAGGACGAGGAGGTAATCGTCCAGGTCGCCACCAAGTCCTCCCACCTAAAAGGGACTTTTCAAAAGTCCCTCAAATGCCGGGCCGCCAGCATGCGCGGCATCGTCGCGGAGCTGGTCGACCGCAAGGCCAGCGACGAGTCGCGGCAACTGCAGGCGAAAGTGGATCGCCTGCAGTCGGAGGTCAGCCAGCTGCACCAAAAGCTGGCTGAAGCCACGGCCCGGCCATCCGAAGCCGAGCCTAGACCTGCGGCAGAGGGCCTTGCCTCCTCCCCCGGCCTTGAAGATGTCCTCCGCAAAGTTATGGCGGAGGAGAGGGCCTTTGTTCGGGCCTGCCTAGCGGGCATTGAGGACCGGCTCTTGCCGGAGAAAGTCCTCCGACCGCCACTTGCGGCGGACAAGAGGCGAGAGCCGGTGCCCCCCTCCCAGAGGGAGGACGCCCTTCTCCCCTCCACCACCCCGACCAACCAGCAGGGCTGGACGAAGGTGGTTGGTAAGGGGAAGGGCAAGAGCAAAAGGACGGCAGCTGTCGTCCCTGCCGTTCCCGCCACCACCACTCCCAGCCAGTCCCAGCCGACTGGCAAAGGGAAAGGGAAGGGGAAGGGGAAGAGCACCCCTCCAGCCCCAGCCGTCCCCACCACCACCCCTGCTGGTCAGTCGACTGGCACGGGAAAGGGGAAAGGGAAGAGTTCCCCCCCAGCCGGTGCCAAGAGGAACCTGGTTCCTCCCAAAACCGCAGCCGTCGTGATGACGCTCACTGCGGAGGCTGCGGAGCGGGGCGAGACATACGCGTCCGTAATGTTGCGGGCGCGTGCCAATGCCGATCCAACCAAACTGGGGATCGGCAAAGTCTCGTGCCGCCGGACACAGGCTGGGGCTCGTATCTTCGAGTTCCCCGGTGCTGAGGGCGGGAAACACGCCGACCTCTTCGCAGCAAAGCTGCAGGAGGTCATCGCGGACGCGGCGAAGGTGGCCAGGCCGGTGAAGTCGGCGGCCATCGAGGTGACGGACCTGGATGACTCCGTCACCAGGGAGGAGGTGGTGGCAGCGATCGCAGCCAATGGGGGCTGCGAAGTCGCAGCGGTGCAGGGTGGGGGCATCAGGCCCGGGCGCGGCGGCATGGGCACTATTCGCCTGGAGTGCCCTGTCGCCGCTGCCAAAGCCGTCCTCGAAAAGGGACGGCTCGCCGTCGGGTTCAGCTCGGGTGCGGTCCGGGCACTTGAGGACCAGCCGCTGAGGTGCTACAAGTGCTTCGGAATCGGCCACACCCGGGCCCTCTGTCCGTCCAGCGTAGATAGGACGGACAGCTGCTACCGCTGCGGCAAGGAGGGGCATAAATCCGCCTCCTGCAAGGCCGCCGCACCGCACTGCGCGGTATGTGCCGCTAGTGGCCGCCCTGCGGGACATATTATGAAGGGGAGGAACTGCAGTCCTCCCCTTAAGAAGGGCAAAATACAGGCGCCGACCCGGCCTGTCATTGCCACCGCCGTCCCAGTGGCTGGGACCTCAGCGGCTGTGGAGGAGGGGGGTGCGATGACCGACTAATGGGTAGAGTCGAGCATCGCATCCTCCAGGCGAACACCAACCACTGCAGAGCGGCCCAGGATCTGCTGATGCAGACTGTGGCCGAGTGGTTGGTGGACGTGGCGGTGGTCGCCGAGCCGTACTCGATACCTGGCCGTTGGCTGGGTGATCGGGACGGCTTGGTGGCGTTGGTGTCGCGGCCTGCCACGGACTCCCCTCCCCTCTCGCTTTTAGAGAGGGGTCCGGGATACGTGGCCGCCGCGTGGGGAGAAATAGCCCTGGTCGGGGTCTATTTCTCCCCAAACCGCCCTCTAAGGGACTTCGAGGGTTTTCTCGAAGTCCTTACGGCAGTCGTCGGGAGGGCGGCACCACGTCAGGTCGTCGTGTTGGGCGACCTGAACGCCAAGGCGGTGGCCTGGGGCAACCCAGCGGCGTCATGTAACGTCCGGGGGCGCGCCGTCGAATTTTGGGCGGCTTCGTGCGGCGTGTCCCTCCTGAACAGGGGGCATGTTCACACGTGTGTGCGGCAACAGGGAGGGTCAGTGGTGGACGTGTCGTTCGCCACCCCTGTGCTAGCCACACGCGTCGTGAACTGGCGGGTGGAGATGGTGGAGACCCTGTCGGACCACCGTTATGTGCGGTTCGACATCTCCACCCAGAGCCCGCGGGGGATGGCCCGCTCGGGCCAATCTCCCTTCCCGCGGTGGGCTCTCACCCGCCTGGACCGGGAGGCAGCCCAGGAGGCTGCGTTCCTCCGGGACTGGCTCTCGCCCCCTGTTGAGGTCACGGACGTGGACGCCGCAGCGGTTCAGCTGCGGGGGTCCCTGACCGAGGTGTGCAACTCCAGCATGCCTCGGTCTCGCCGTCCGCCTCCCCGTCGCGCCGTTTATTGGTGGACGGGGGAGCTGGCGGCGCTACGGGCCGCGTGCGTGGAGGCCAGGAGGGCCTACACGCGGAGTCGGCGGCGCACCAGCCGATGTCAGGCTGAGGAGGACCGCCTCTACGCCTCTTACCTAGAGGCAAAGACGGTCCTCAAGTCGGAAATGTGCGCCGCCGAGGACTCGGCAAAGGCCGAGATGCTGGAGGGCCTCGACAGGGATCCGTTTGGGAGGCCGTATAAGCAGGCGCGGAGCCAGCTGCGCCCTTACGGTCCCCCATTAACGGAGACCCTAGAGCCGGCGTTGCTGGATGGGGTGGTTCGGTCACTGTTTCCGCGCAGGACCGACTTCACCCCACCAACGATGAACCCCCCGCTGGGGGGGGTGGTGGCTTCGCCGGAGGAGGAGGTCCCTCCAGTATCGGTGGAGGAATTTCGCGCGGGGGTTCTGTCCCTCCGCGCGAAGAAGACGGCCCCTGGACCGGATGGTGTCCCCGCACGGGTGGTGGCCATCGCGGCGTCCCTCATGGAGGAGAGGTTTCGGGACCTCTTCAGCGCGTGCCTGACGGCTGGGAGGTTCCCGAAAATCTGGAAGGAGGGGCAGCTTTGCCTGCTCCGGAAGGAGGGACGCCCGGTGGACTCCCCCTCGGCATACCGGCCCATTGTTCTGCTCGATGAGGTCGGTAAATTGTTCGAGGGGATCATCGCCACCCGGCTTAATAGCCAGTTGCGGGAGGTAGGGCCAGACCTGTCGGACGCCCAGTTCGGGTTTCGACAGGGGCGTTCGACGGTCGACGCGGTGGCCCTACTCAGGGGCCAAATGCAGGATGCGGTCGGGGCTGGGGACGGAGTGTTGGCGGTGTCGTTCGACATCGCCAACGCGTTCAACTCCGTGCCCCACTCGACCATATTGGAGGCACTCCGGTACCACGGAGTGCCCCAATATCTGCGGGCGATCCTGGCCAACTACCTGGAGGACCGGGAGGTCCTCCTGGCGGACAGGACGGCCAGGATCTGGCGCTACGGCGCGGAGTCCGGTGTTCCACAGGGTTCGGTGCTAGGGCCCCTCTTGTGGAACATCGGATTCGATTGGCTGCTGCGCGGCACCCTCCTCCAGGGCACGAGTGTCATCTGCTACGCGGATGACACTCTCCTCGTTGCCCGGGGGAGGGACTTTGGAGAGGCGGCCTGTCTGGCCTCGGCTGGCGGATCCTTAGTGGCAGGTAGGATCCGCCAGCTCGGTTTGAGGGTAGCGCTGAACAAGACCGAGGCCGTGTTCTTTCACGGGCCTCGGCAGCGCTGCCCTCCTGACGCCCACATCGTGGTGGAGGGCGTCCGGATAGGGGTCGGGGCCCAGATGAAGTATCTGGGCCTCGTGCTGGACAGCAGGTGGCGCTTCGGCCCGCACTTTAGCGGGCTGTCGACGCGCCTGCTGAAAGCCGCGGACGCCCTCTCATGGCTCCTCCCAAACCTGGGAGGGCCCAAGGAGCGATGCCGGCGCCTCTATGCCGGCATCCTCAAGAGTATGGCCCTATACGGGGCACCCATCTGGGCGGACTCCCTCCACAGGAGGGAGAATGCAACCGCCATCCGCAGGCCCCAACGGGCCATTGCACAGCGGGTGGCGAGAGCCTACCGCTCAGTGGGCTTTGCGGCGGCGTGCGCTCTGGCCGGCACCCCTCCCTGGGAATTGGAGGCATGGGTGCTCGCCAGAGTGTACGAATGGGCGGCGCGGCGTAGGGCGCTGGGTGAGCGCCCCGCCGCGCAAGAGCGGGATGCCGTGCGGCGGGAGGCGAGGGACGCAATCGTCCTACACTGGACACGGGACCTCGCCTCCGCCACATTTGGACGCCGGACGCTGGACGCGCTCGGTCCAGTCCTGCGGGACTGGCTCGAGCGCCCCCACGGTTTCCTCTCGTTCCGTCTAGTGCAGGTGTTGTCCGGACATGGCTGTTTCGGAACGCACCTGCACCGGATTCGGAGGGAGGAAACCCCGGCGTGCCACGATTGTGGAGCCGCGGAGGACACGGCGCAGCACACCCTCGAGGTGTGCCCAGCCTGGGCTGAGCTGCGCCGTGCCCTGACAGATGTGGTCGGGCAGGACCTCTCACTTCCCAGTGTGGTCAACTCCATGCTGGGGAGTGAGGAGGCTTGGGCGGCGGTTGCCTCCTTTTGCGAGGATGTCATGTCGCAAAAGGAGGCGGCGGAGCGCGCGCGGGAGGATGATCCTCTCGCGCCGCCGCTCCGCAGGCGGAGAAGGGGTGGGAGACGGCGGTTGTACGATCGTCGCCTCCCTCCTTCTGGTGGTGATTAGCGGGCGACAGGCGCGGGGGCGCCTTCGCTCGCATTGCACTGATCACCACCCTCGTCGGGCGGGAACGGCCGAGCACTCACGGTCGTTCCCGGGCCCCTCCACTTAGGGAGGGGCGTGCGGGCCCCGCTGTAAAGGCGGGCGGTCGTCGGTGGGGGACTGGACGTAAAGGCTGTGCCGGTTTCCCAGTCCTCCTCCAAATAGACGATGCGGGAGTGCCGCTGGGTTATTTTAGTGGGTATCCCGGGACTAGCCCGGAGAGTCCCACATAACCCGTCCATCCCCCAATGGGCGGGTATGCGTAACGCATTTTTTCCCAGCGTCAACAAAAAAAAAAAAAAAAAAAAAGGTTAGGTTAGGTTAGGTTAGGTTAGGTTAGGTTAGGTTAGGTTGGGGTGGGAGAAGGCGACTGTACGATCGTCGTCTCCCACCTCCCGGTGGCGATTAGCGGGCGACAGGCGCGGGGGCGCCTTCGCTCGCATTGCGCAAATCGCCACCATCGTCGGGCGGGAACGGCCGAGCACTCACGGTCGTTTCCGGGCCCCTCCACTTAGGGAGGGGCGTGCGGGCCCCGCTGTAAAGGCGGGCGGTCGTCGGTGGGGGACTGGACGTAAAGGCTGAGCCGGTTTCCCAGTCCCCCTCCACACAGACGATGCGGGAGTGCCGCTGGGTTATTTTAGTGGGTATGCCGGACTAGCCGGAGAGTCCCACATAACCCGCCCATCCCCCAATGGGCGGGTATGCGTAACGCATTTTTTCCCAGCGCAAACAAAAAAAAAAAAAAAAAAAAAAAAAAAAAAAAAAAAAAAAAAAAAGGTTAGGTTAGGTTAGGTTAGGTTAGGTTAGGTTAGGTTAGGTTAGGTTAGGTTAGGTTAGGTTAGGTTAGGTTAGGTTAGGTTAGGTTAGGTTAGGTTAGGTTAGGTTAGGTTAGGTTAGGTTAGGTTAGGTTAGGTTAGGTTAGGTTAGGTTAGGTTAGGTTAGGTTAGGTTAGGTTAGGTTAGGTTAGGTTAGGTTAGGTTAGGTTAGGTTAGGTTAGGTTAGGTTAGGTTAGGTTAGGTTAGGTTAGGTTAGGTTAGGTTAGGTTTACACGCGGAGTCGGCGGCGCACCAGCCGATGTCAGGCCGAGGAGGACCGCCTCTACGCCTCTTACGTAGAGGCAAAGACGGTCCTCAAGTCGGCAATGTGCGCCGCCGAGGACTCGGCAAAGGCCGAGATGCTGGAGGGCCTCGACAGGGATCCGTTTGGGAGACCATACAAGCTGGCGCGGAGCCAGCTGCGTCCATATGGTCCCCCAATAACGGAGACCCTAGAGCCGGCGTTGCTGGATGGGGTGGTTCGGTCACTGTTTCCGCGCAGGACCGAATTCACCCCTCCAACGATGAACCCCCCGCTGGGGGGGGTGGTGGCTTCGCCGGAGGAGGAGGTGCCTCCAGTGTCGGCGGAGGAACTTCGCGCGGGGGTTCTGCCCCTCCGCGCGAAGAAGACGGCCCCTGGACCGGACGGCGTCCCCGCACGGGTGGTGGCCATCGCGGCGTCCCTAATGGAGGAAAGGCTTCGGGACCTCTTCAGCGCGTGCTTGACGGCTGGGAGGTTCCCGAAGCCATGGAAGGAAGGCAAATTGTGCCTTCTCCGAAAGGAGGGACGCCCGGTGGACTCCCCCTCGGCATACCGGCCCATCGTTTTACTCGATGAGGTCGGTAAACTGTTCGAGGGGATCATCGCCACCCGGCTATATAGTCAGCTGCGGGAGGTAGGGCCGGACCTGTCGGACGCCCAGTTCGGGTTCCGACAAGGGCGTTCGACGGTCGACGCGTTGGCCCTACTCAGGGGCCAAGTGCGGGAGGCGGTCGAGGCTGGGGACGGAGTGTTGGCGGTGTCGTTCGACATCGCCAACGCCTTCAACTCCGTGCCCCACTCGACCATATTGGAGGCACTCCGATACTACGGAGTGCCCCAATATCTGCGGGCGATCCTGGCCAGCTACCTGGAGGACCGAGAGGTCCTTATGGTGGACAAGGCGGCCAGGATCAGGCGCTATGGAGTGGAGTCCGGTGTTCCACAGGGTTCGGTGCTGGGGCCCCTCCTGTGGAACATCGGATTTGACTGGCTCCTGCGGGGCACCCTCCTCCAGGGCACGAGTGTCATCTGCTACGCGGATGACACTCTCCTCGTTGCCCGGGGGAGGGATTTTAGGGAGGCGGCCTGTCTGGCCTCAGCTGGCGGATCCTTAGTGGCAGGTAGGATCCGCCAGCTTGGATTGGGGGTAGCGCTGAACAAGACCGAGGCCGTGTTCTTTCACGGGCCTCGGCAGCGCTGCCCACCTGACGCCCACATCGTGGTGGAGGGCGTCCGGATAGGGGTCGGGGCCCAGATGAAGTATCTGGGCCTCGTGCTGGACAGCAGGTGGCGCTTCGGCCCGCACTTCAGCGGGCTGTCGACGCGCCTGCTTAAAGCCGCGGACGCCCTCTCATGGCTCCTCCCGAACCTGGGCGGGCCCAAAGAACGATGCCGGCGCCTCTATGCCGGCATCCTCAAAAGTATGGCCCTATACGGGGCACCCATCTGGGCGGACTCCCTCCACAGGAGGGAGAATGCAACCGCCATCCGCAGGCCCCAACGGGCCATCGCACAGCGGGTGGCGAGAGCGTACCGCTCGGTGGGCTTCGCGGCGGCGTGCGCTCTGGCCGGCACCCCTCCATGGGAATTGGAGGCATGGGTGCTCGCCAGAGTGTACGATTGGGCGGCGCGGCGTAGGGCGCTGGGTGAGCGCCCCGCCACGCAAGAGCGGGAGGCCGTGCGGCGGGAGGCGAGGGACGCCATCGTCCTGCACTGGACACGGGACCTCGCCTCCGCCACCTTCGGACGCCGGACGCTGGACGCGCTCGGTCCAGTCCTGCGGGTCTGGCTCGAGCGCCCCCACGGTTTCCTCTCTTTCCGTCTGGTGCAGGTGTTGTCCGGGCATGGCTGCTTCGGAACGCACCTGCATCGGATTCAGAGGGAGGAGACCCCGGCGTGCCACGAGTGTGGAGCCGCGGAGGACACGGCGCAGCACACCCTCGAGGTGTGCCCAGCCTGGGCTGAGCTGCGCCGTGCCCTGAATGCTGTCGTTGGGCTGGACCTCTCACTTCCCAGTGTGGTGAATTCCATGCTGGGGAGTGAGGAGGCTTGGGCGGCGGTTGCCTCCTTTTGCGAGGACGTCATGTCGCAAAAGGAGGCGGCGGAGCGCGCGCGGGAGGATGATCCTCTCGCGCCACCGCTCCGCAGGCGAAGGAGGGGTGGGAGAAGGCGGTTGTACGACCGTCGCCTCCCACCCTCTGGTGGTGATTAGCGGGCGATAGGCGCGGGGGCGCCTTCGCTCGCATTGCACTAATCACCACCCTCGTCGGGCGGGAACGGCCGAGCACTCACGGTCGTTCCCGGGCCCCTCCGCTTAGGGAGGGGCGTGCGGGCCCCGCTGTAAAGGCGGGCGGTCGTCGGTGGGGGACTGGACGTAAAGGCTGTGCCGGTTTCCCAGTCCTCCTCCACACAGACGATGCGGGAGTGCCGCTGGGTTATTTTAGTGGGTATGCCGGGCTAGCCGGAGAGTCCCACATAACCCGTCCATCCCCCAATGGGCGGGTATGCGTAACGCATTTTTTCCCAGCGCAAACAAAAAAAAAAAAAAAAAAAAAAAAAAAAAAAGGTTAGGTTAGGTTAGGTTAGGTTAGGTTAGGTTAGGTTAGGTTAGGTTAGGTTAGGTTAGGTTAGGTTAGGTTAGGTTAGGTTAGGTTAGGTTAGGTTAGGTTAGGTTAGGTTAGGTTAGGTTAGGTTAGGTTAGGTTAGGTTAGGTTAGGTTAGGTTAGGTTAGGTTAGGTTAGGTTAGGTTAGGTTAGGTTAGGTTAGGTTAGGTTAGGTTAGGTTAGGTTAGGTTAGGTTAGGTTAGGTTAGGTTAGGTTAGGTTAGGTTAGGTTAGGTTAGGTTAGGTTAGGTTAGGTTAGGTTAGGTTAGGTTAGGTTAGGTTAGGTTGGGGAACCACCCCACAGTGCTTGCGTCCACGTCGCGTTCCCCGGAAACGTCCCAGTTCTGACCACCGTAACGGAGTGGCAGACTGGGTACGGCTAAAGTGCACTGTGCATCGTAGCTATCTTACTGCCTTGTGAGCTACGACCTTGTTGAAATATGCCAAAACCATTGCGGGATGCCCTCGGGCATTTCATCAAAAAAGGCCCTTCTCAGGGCCAACCCAAAGGCCCTTCTCAGGGCCAACCAAAAGGCCCTTCTCAGGGCCAACGCGACGCGTCGGCGTCGGAAGGCAGCGCCTTCTACGGAGGGAGAGTGGACTCATTGTCGGACTCCGAGAATGAGTCCACAGCGTCGGATTACAGCCGATCACGATCGGTTTCGCGGAAGCGTAAGAGCTTCCTGAAACAAGGGTCAGATGGGTCCTCATGTTCGGCGAAGGAGCAGAAAAGGAAGGCCCAAAAAACCGCAGCGGATACCCACGATGTGGGTTTGGTCGACGCCCAGCGCCAGTTGGATCTGGGTCGTCGGGAGCAGCTCCAGCAGGAGCTCGAGGAGCGAATTGCGGCCAAGGAGGAGCGGGCGCGCGTCGCTCGTGCCAAGGCCGGGTACGGTGCGTCCCGCGTGATGTACGCGGACCACTCCCTGGCCGAATTGGAGAGGATGGCCTTGGAGGACGAGGAGGCAATCGTGGAGGTCGCCGCCAAGTCCTCCCACCTAAAGGGGACTTTCCAAAAGTCCCTGAAATGCCGGGCCGCGAGCATGCGTGGCATCGTCGCGGAGCTCGTGGAGCGCAAGGCCAGCGACGAGTCGCGGCAACTGCAGGCGAAAGTGGATCGCCTGCAGTCGGAGGTCAGCCAGCTTCACCTCAAGCTGGCTGAAGCCACGGCCCGGCCGTCCCAAGCCGAGCCCGGACCTGCGACGGAGGGCCTTGCCTCCTCCCCCGGCCTTGAGGATGTCCTCCGCAAGGTCATGGCGGAGGAGAGGGCGTTTGTTCGTTCCTGCCTGGCGGGAATAGAGGACCGGCTCTTGCCGGCGAAAGTCGTCCGACCGCCGCTTGCGGCGGACAGGAGGCGAGAGGAGCCGGTGCCTTCCTCTCAGAGGGAGGACGCCCTTCTCCCTTCCACCACCCCGACCAACCAGCAGGGCTGGACGAGGGTGGTCGGTAAGGGGAAGGGCAAGGGCAAAAAGACGGCAGCGGTCGTCCCTGCCGTCCCCGCCACCACCACTCCCAGCCAGTCGAAGCCGACTGGCAAGGGTAAAGGGAGGGGAAAAACCACCCCCCCCCCAGCCGCCTCCGCCACCACCCCTGCCGGTCAGTCACAGACGACTGGCAAGGGGAAGGGGAAGGGGAAGAGTTCTTCCCCCCCAGCCGGTGCCAAGAGGAACCTTGTTCCTCCAAAGACCGCGGCCGTCGTGGTGACACTCACCGCGGAGGCCGCGGAGCGGGGTGAGACGTACGCGTCCATGTTGGTGCGGGCGCGTGCCACTGCCGATCCCACTAAACTGGGGATCGGCAAAGTCTCATGCCGCAAGACACAGGCTGGGGCTCGTATATTCGAGTTCCCTGGTGCGGAGGGCGGCAAAAACGCGGACCTCTTCGCAGCTAAGCTGCAAGAGGTCATTTCAGACTCGGCGAAGGTGGCCAGGCCGGTAAAGTCGGCGGCCATCGAGGTGACGGATCTAGACGACTCCGTCACCAAGGAGGAGGTGGTGGCAGCAATCGCAGCCATAGGTGGCTGCACAGTCGCAGCGGTGCAGGGCGGGGGCATCAGGCCCGGGCGCGGCGGCATGGGCACCATTCGCCTGGAGTGCCCAGTCGCCGCTGCCAAAGCCGTCCTCGAAAAGGGACGGCTCGCCGTCGGCTTCAGCTCGGGTGCAGTCCGGGCCCTTGAAGACCAGCCTTTAAGGTGTTATAAGTGCTTCGGCATCGGACACACCCGGGCTCTCTGTCCGTCCACAATAGACAGGACGGACAGTTGCTACCGCTGCGGCAAGGAGGGCCACAAGTCCGCCTCCTGCATGGCCGCCGCGCCGCACTGCGCAGTTTGTGCCGCCAGTGGCCGCCCTGCGGGCCATATAATGAAGGGGAGGAATTGCAGTCCTCCCCTTAAGAAGGGCAAAGTTCAGGCACCGACCCGGCCTGTCGCTGCCACCGCCGTCCCAGTAGCTGGGACCTCAGCGGCTGTGGAGGAGGAGGGTGCGATGACCGATTAATGGGTAGAGTCGAACATCGCATCCTCCAGGCGAACACCAACCACTGCAGAGCGGCCCAGGATCTGCTGATGCAGACTGTGGCCGAGTGGTTGGTGGACGTGGCGGTGGTCGCCGAGCCGTACTCGGTGCCTGGCCGTTGGCTGGGTGATCGAGACGGCTTGGTGGCGTTGGTGTCGCGGCCTGCCATGGACTCCCCTCCCCTCTCGCTTTTAGAGAGGGGTCCGGGATACGTGGCCGCCGCGTGGGGAGAAATAGCCCTGGTCGGGGTCTATTTCTCCCCAAACCGCCCTCTAAGGGACTTCGAGAATTTTCTCGAGGTCCTTACGGCAGTCGCCGGGAGGGCGGCACCACGTCAGGTCGTAGTGTTGGGCGACCTGAACGCCAAGTCGGTGGCCTGGGGCAACCCAGCGGCGTCCTGCAACGTCCGGGGGCGCGCCGTCGAATTTTGGGCGGCCTCGTGCGGCGTGTCCCTGCTAAACAGGGGGGATGTTCAGACGTGTGTGCGGCAACAGGGAGGGTCAGTGGTGGACGTGTCGTTCGCCACCCCTGTGCTAGCCACGCGCGTCGTGAACTGGCGGGTGGAGATGGTGGAGACCCTGTCGGACCACCGATATGTGCGGTTCGACATCTCCACCCAGAGCCCGCGGGGGAGGGCCCGCTCGGGCCAATCTCCCTTCCCGCGGTGGGCTCTCACCCGCCTGGACCGGGAGTCAGCCCAGGAGGCAGCGTTCCTCGAGGACTGGCTCTCGCCCCCTGTGCAGGGCACGGACGTGGACGCCGCAGCGGTTCGGCTGCGGGGATCCCTGACCGAGGTGTGCAACTCCAGCATGCCTCGGTCTCGCCGTCCGCCTCCCCGTCGCGCCGTTTATTGGTGGACGGTGGAGCTGGCGGGGCTCCGGGCCGCGTGCGTGGAGGCCAGGAGGGCCTACACGCGGAGTCGGCGGCGCACCAGCCGATGTCAGGCTGAGGAGGACCGCCTCTACGCCTCTTACCTAGAGGCAAAGACGGTCCTCAAGTCGGAAATGTGCGCCGCCGAGGACTCGGCAAAGGCCGAGATGCTGGAGGGCCTCGACAGGGATCCGTTTGGGAGGCCGTATAAGCAGGCGCGGAGCCAGCTGCGCCCTTACGGTCCCCCATTAGCGGAGACCCTAGAGCCGGCGTTGCTGGATGGGGTGGTTCGGTCACTGTTTCCGCGCAGGACCGACTTCACCCCACCAACGATGAACCCCCCGCTGGGGGGGGTGGTGGCTTCGCCGGAGGAGGAGGTGCCTCCAGTGTCGGCGGAGGAATTTCACGCGGGGGTTTTGCCCCTCCGCGCGAAGAAGACGGCCCCTGGACCGGACGGCGTCCCCGCACGGGTGGTGGCCATCGCGGCGTCCCTAATGGAGGAAAGGCTTCGGGACCTCTTCAGCGCGTGCTTGACGGCTGGGAGGTTCCCGAAGCTGTGGAAGGAAGGCAAGCTGTGCCTTCTCCGCAAGGAGGGACGCCCGGTGGACTCCCCCTCGGCATACCGGCCCATCGTTCTGCTCGATGAGGTCGGTAAACTGTTCGAGGGGATCATCGCCACCCGGCTTAATAGCCAGTTGCGGGAGGTAGGGCCAGACCTGTCGGACGCCCAGTTCGGGTTCCGCCAAGGGCGTTCGACGGTCGATGCGTTGGCCCTACTCAGGGGCCAAGTGCGGGAAGCGGTCGAGGCTGGGGACGGAGTGTTGGCGGTGTCGTTCGACATCGCCAACGCCTTCAACTCCGTGCCCCACTCGACCATATTGGAGGCACTCCGATACTACGGAGTGCCCCAATATCTGCGGGCGATCCTGGCCGACTACTTGAGGGACCGAGAGGTCCTTCTGGTGGACAAGACGGCCAGGATCAGGCGCTACGGCGCGGAGTCCGGTGTTCCACAGGGTTCGGTGCTAGGGCCCCTCTTGTGGAACATCGGATTCGATTGGGTCCTTCGGGGCACCCTCCTCCAGGGCACGAGTGTCATCTGCTACGCGGATGACACTCTCCTCGTTGCCCGGGGGAGGGACTTTGGGGCGGCGGCCTGTTTGGCCTCGGCTGGCGGATCCTTAGTGGCAGGCAGGATCCGCCAGCTTGGATTGAGGGTAGCGCTGAACAAGACCGAGGCCGTGTTCTTTCACGGGCCTCGGCAGCGCTGCCCTCCAGACGCCCACATCGTGGTGGAGGGCGTCCGGATAGGGGTCGGGGCCCAGATGAAGTATCTGGGCCTCGTGCTGGACAGCAGGTGGCGCTTCGGCCCGCACTTTAGCGGGCTGTCGACGCGCCTGCTGAAAGCCGCGGACGCCCTCTCATGGCTCCTCCCAAACCTGGGAGGGCCCAAGGAGCGATGCCGGCGCCTCTATGCCGGCATCCTCAAGAGTATGGCCCTATATGGGGCACCCATCTGGGCGGACTCCCTCCACAGGAGGGAGAATGCAACCGCCATCCGCAGGCCCCAACGGGCCATTGCACAGCGGGTGGCGAGAGCCTACCGCTCAGTGGGCTTTGCGGCGGCGTGCGCTCTGGCCGGCACCCCTCCCTGGGAATTGGAGGCATGGGTGCTCGCCAGAGTGTACGAATGGGCGGCGCGGCGTAGGGCGCTGGGTGAGCGCCCCGCCGCGCAAGAGCGGGATGCCGTGCGGCGGGAGGCGAGGGACGCAATCGTCCTACACTGGACACGGGACCTCGCCTCCGCCACATTTGGACGCCGGACGCTGGACGCGCTCGGTCCAGTCCTGCGGGACTGGCTCGAGCGCCCCCACGGTTTCCTCTCGTTCCGTCTAGTGCAGGTGTTGTCCGGACATGGCTGTTTCGGAACGCACCTGCACCGGATTCGGAGGGAGGAAACCCCGGCGTGCCACGATTGTGGAGCCGCGGAGGACACGGCGCAGCACACCCTCGAGGTGTGCCCAGCCTGGGCTGAGCTGCGCCGTGCCCTGACAGATGTGGTCGGGCAGGACCTCTCACTTCCCAGTGTGGTCAACTCCATGCTGGGGAGTGAGGAGGCTTGGGCGGCGGTTGCCTCCTTTTGCGAGGATGTCATGTCGCAAAAGGAGGCGGCGGAGCGCGCGCGGGAGGATGATCCTCTCGCGCCGCCGCTCCGCAGGCGGAGAAGGGGTGGGAGACGGCGGTTGTACGATCGTCGCCTCCCTCCTTCTGGTGGTGATTAGCGGGCGACAGGCGCGGG